>ONZH01014219.1:0-476566 GCA_900303285.1 Rhinella marina
GAACTGATCATGGTAGTGATCACAAGGAGCAGATCCTTACAGGCAGGGGAGTACGTAGAAACACTGGACCCCACAGCAAACTTGGGCCCTCAAGCTCACCATGTAAAATAAATAAGGTGGTATTCTCTGTGTTGATACAATTACAGCGATACCAAACATGCAGTGCATTTTTTTAATGTGTTACTATATTTGTATGATAGCAAATTTCATGGAAACAAGGCCAGGATAGGGACAGTGTAAAATGTAAAGTTTACTCCCAGTTGTGTGAGTGTGGTGCAAGTGCTTGGTGGTCTGTGATAGAGACACTGGTAAACTGTTTGTGATGTAAATATACTTCTATATAGATAGGGTGATTAGATCAGCAAGTGGTCATGACCATCAGAGAAAATATGTATGGTATGTTTATGACTGATGGTACAGGATAACATAGAAGTCCAGCTTACCCTTGCCAAGGGACAATCTGAAGTAGTTACACAGAAAGAGGGTGTTTCTCTCCCTGCAGTCTTTTTGAACACCCCAACTAGCCCCACTCTCCTCCTCCATGCTAGCTGAGACCATAGCCAGTTGCGGGTCTGCTTTAACAATTTCAGTACCGAGCCACTTTTCACCTTAAATCCCAGGACAATTTTTGCAAATCTGACATGTGTCACTTTATGTGGTAATAACTTTGGACGCTTTTACTTATCCAGGCCATTCTAAGATTGTTTTCTCGTCACATATTGTGCTTCACAATAGTAGTAAATTTGTGGCAAAATATTTCATTTTTATTTATAAAAAATACCAAATTTAGCAAAAATTTGGAAAAATTAGCAAATTTCAAAATTTCAACTTCTCTACGGACGGGACGTTAGAGGGCTTAGAAGTTTAGAAGCCATTTTTAAAATTTTCAACAAAATTTCCAAAACCATTTTTTTAAGCACCAATTCAGATATAAAGTGATTTTGAGGGGCTTATGTAATAGAAACCACCCATAAATGACCCCATTTTAGAAACTACACCCCTCAAATTATTAAAAACTGCTGTTACAAACTTTGTTAACCCTTGAGGTGTTCCACAAGAATTAATGGAAAATGGAGGTGACATTTCAAAATTTCACTTTTTTGGTAGATTATTCATGTTAATAATTTTTTTCTTGCATAACAGTAAGGGTTAACAGCAAACTAAACTTCAATATACATTACTCTGATTCTGCAGTTTACAGAAATACCCCATATGTGGTGGTAAACGTCTCTATGGGTTTGTGGCAGTGGTCAGAAGGAAAGGAGCGCCATACGGATTTTGGAGGCAGATTTTGCTAGAATGGTTTTTAGGCACCATTTTGTAATTGAGAGACCCTGACGTACCCCTACAGTGGAAACCCTCAAAAAGTGACCCCATTTTGGAAACTACACCCTTCAAAGAATATATTAAGGGGGGTACTGGCCACTTTGACCCCCTAAGCATTTTACGGAATTTGGAAACACTTGGCTGTGAAAATGAAAAGTTTCATTTCTTCAAATAAAATGTTGCTTTAGCCCCAAATTTTTCATTTTCACAAGGGGTAACAGGAGAAAAGCACCTCATAATTTGTTACCCATTTTCTCCTGAATACAGCAACACCCCATATGTGGTGGTAAACTGCTGTGGGGGCACATGGCAGGACTCAGAACAGAAGGAGCACCATATGGATTTTACAACACAGATTTTGATGGACTGGTTTGCGGGAGCCATTGATTTTTATTTTTTTGAGTTATTGTCTTATGTAGGGGCTCATTTTTTGCGGGACGAGATGACGGTTTGATTGGTACCATTTTTGATCGTGTGGTATTACACTTTTTTGAGGCAAGGTGAAAAAAATGGCTGTTATGGCATAGTTTTTAAAAAAAATTTTTACAGCATTCGCCTGGGGGGCCATCTCATGTAATATTTTTATAGAGCAGGTTGTTACGGACACGGCGGTACCCAATATGTCTAACTTTTTTATTTTTGGAAAGTTTTACACATTAGATTTATTTTTGAACAGAATAAAATCTTTTTTTTTTGTGTTGCCATTTTCAGAGAGCCATATTTTTTTAATTTTTCGGGCGATTGTCTCAGGTAGGGTATCATTTTTGCGGGACAAGATGATGGTTTGATTGGTACCATTTTGGGTTAAATACGCCTTTTTGATCGCCTGCTATTACACTTTTTGTGAGGCAAGAGGGAAAAAAATGGTTGTTTTGGCATAGTTTTTTTTTTATTTTTTGCAGCATTCGCCTGGGGGGCCATCTCATGTAGTATTGTTATAGAGCAGGTTGTTACGGACGCGGCGGTACCCAATATGTCTAACTTTTTTATTTTTGGAAAGTTTTACACATTAGATTTAGTTTTGAACAGAATAAAATCTTTTTTTTGAGTTACCATTTTCAGAGAGCCATATTCTTTTTATTTTTCGGGCGATTGTCTCAGGTAGGGTATAATTTTTGCGGGACAAGATGATGGTTTGATTGGTACCATTTTGGGATAAATACGCCTTTTTGATCGCCTGCTATTACACTTTTTGTAAGGGAAGGTGACCAAAAAATGTCTGTTTTGGCACTTTTTTTTTGTTTCTTTTTTACTGCGTTCACCTGTCGGGGTGGATGACGTGATATTTTTATAGAGCGTCGATTTTATTTAGCTTTGGAAACCTTTGAAACTAGGTCAGGAATGAGACCTGCAGGTATTACATGCAGATCTCACTTCAAGATCTGACACCTCTCTGTCATTGTTTAGTGATGGAAGCAGGTTACTGCACTGCTGCTTCCATATCAATTCAACTGAATGAGCAGCAGAAATAACTGCAGTAACCTCATGGTGCTACATGTCCACTACATAGCAGATGGACACCTCTCTGTCATTGGTGCTGTGTGGTGCAGTCCTCCTCTGTCACGCTGTGTGGTTCAGCATCGACTTCCAGTGACAGAACTACCTCGAAACAGCTGATCGTCGGGATGCAGGATGTCAGACCCCTGCCAATCAGATATCGATGGCCTATTCCAAGGATAAGCCATCAATGATAAAATCCTGGACATTTCTTAAATGTAAAAAAAAAAGTTTACGTACTGTTTAGTATAGCTTTTATAACACATTACAAAAATCTAACTAATTCGTTAACATAAAATAAACAGTCACAAAGGTTGTCTCAAAAAATATCACCCTTGCAAGCTGTAAGAGCATATCTGTGCATACAGAAAATAATTCCTACTGTGGAGATGCCCTGAAAATGTAACACATTTTGTTCATGGTATAAAAATGCAGATTTTGCAGTAGATTTCATGCTTTGTATAGGTTAGATTTATGGCAGGTCCAGAAAAAAAGACATAGATTCATCTCCAATTGTCTCAGCTCTTTTGTGAAAACCCATTCACATGCATTGTACCGACATTTATGGCCCCCATACACATTGAATACACATTCAATAGCTGTCGGCAAAAAGATCGTTCAGCAGACAGCTATCGTTTCCTACACCCTCTCAACTCCCCTATACACATACAAGTTTGTTTCAGCAGGACGTGTATCCGTATTTAATGGACAAAGGGGAGAAAGCTGCTGCAGACACTTCTGGTGTTAACTTATGTTCTTTCCCCTGATCCTTCTCTCCCCTGTTATAATCTGCCAGGAAAGAGTCGGGAACTTCCCTTACACATTAGACTGTCAGCCAAAGCTGCCATTCTTGGGGGGGTTTGGCCCAAAATAAACTAGTTGTGGATTCTGTCTCTGATTTTACACACGAAATCCACATCTAATCCACTGTGTGCATATGGTCTCAAGCTTTTGTGGTTAAAACAACTGACTGATCTAAAGCACCTACTCATTACATCCACAACTACAAGTGTATAAAGTTTCAGAAGCAGATATAACATTGTGATTGTAATGGAAGACTTCCCATACTGTCCCTTCAAGCCTAAACAGCTGCTACCATAAACAAGGAGGCCCACTGGAGATAACCCACTGGGTCACTATGTCTAGGATCACATCTACAGCAAAATTCCACTTTTCTGTCCCAGAATCGACTGATCAGGCATAGTCTGGACACTTCCAGCGCCCAAAAGATTCCATTGGCCACAATGAGGTCTATCGGCTATCGGGCATTTTGCCTGACAAAATAACACTGCATGCAGTGTCCTTTTTTGCTGGAATCTGCGATGAAGGCTCTGCTGTAAATGTGAACCAGGCTTAACAGATGTGGTGTAGGGTCAAACCAATTAGTCTAAGGGATTTTGAGTCCATCAACCTTAACACTCCACACAACAGGTTATTCTATTTCATTTAATGTTTGTGTGTGTGTCATTAAAAGATATCGAGAGTGACCTCTACAGCACCCAACCTCCTTAATAGTGACTTCCACAGCCCCCACGCCTTAACACTAATCCCCTCCACAGTGCCCTGTCTCCTTAAAATGGGACCTCCACAGCAACCCACCCCCTTAACTTTGACCTTCACAGCAGCCAGCGCTTTAACAGTGAGTTCCACAGCACCTCACCCCATTGACAGTGTCCTCCACAGGGGCCCGCCCCCTTAACAGTGACCTCTACAGCACCCACCCCTTAACACTGACCATAGGTTACAGTCCCCTTAACTGACCTCCACCATTCCTGGCCCCCTTGACAGAGACCTCCACAGCAACAGCCCCTTTAACAGTGACTGTCACAGTACCCTCTCCTTTAACAGTGACCTCACAGTACCCCTGCGGCCCCTTTAATAATGGCCCCCACAGTCCCCTCTTCCCTTAACAGTGACCTCCACAGCAGCCTGCCCCCTTAACAGTAACATCCACAGCTCCATCCCCTTTAACTGTGACCTCCACAGCAGCTAGGATGGCCCCTGGCTTCACCCCAGAAAGCTGGACCTCACTGGCCACGCTCCAAATGTGAAGCCACGCCCCTAGTCCATATGAAGCCACATACCCCAGCTCCGTGAAGACACGGTGGAGAAGAAGAGGTTCCTGACCTGATGGGGAGCTAGGGACAGCCCGGTGCTTCTCTCCCCCCCAGTCAGCCACAGGGAGCCATGTATGCGGGCTCTAGTGACTGACTGGGGGTGAGAGAAGCCTCAGTCAGTTGCTGCAGCTCAAGCTCAGACAGCACAACACTGCTATCTAAGCATGAGCTACTGAAAGGGTGGACATCCCTGCATCCGTCCAGGCACTGCGCCGGATGGAGGACAGAGAGCCAAAAAACGAGACTGTCCAGCCTAAAACCGAATGTCTGGCCACCCTAACAGCAGCCTGCCCCTAGGGTAGCCAGAGAGCAGCACTGTGCAGTCTGAGCATGAGCTGCAGGAAGAAAGTCACCCTCCATCCCACCCCTGCAGCTAACAGAAGTTGATTTTTACCTTTATTTTTGCAATTCCTGACGGCTGTGGAGTGAGAGGGGCCGTGGCCTTCCTGTGTCGGGGGCGTGGCTTAGCAGAACCTGGGGCGAGGCTTTTAAAGGGAACCTGTCATCTCGGAACCCCCCCTGAACTAGAGTAAGCGTTGTATAGTGTAAGTGATGCTGAATCCGAATATGTAAGCTTTATCTTCATACTCACTTCCATTCTGACGCTGTGCTCCCACAAACCTGCAGTAAAATGCACTCAGTGGACTCTTCTTTGAGTCTTCTCCATTATGTGAGTGAGCACCGGAGTCCACTGAGTGCATTTTACTGCTGGTTTGTGGGAGCACAGCGTCGGAATGGAAGTGAGTCTGAAGATAAAATGTACATATTCGGATTCAGCATCACTTACACTATACAACGCTTACTCTAGTTCAGGGGGTGTTTCGGAGATGACAGGTTCCCTTTAAGTCCTTCTTTTGAGGGTGGCCTGAATTACAGGTTGATGCCATGGTAAGTTATGAGGAAACACAGTGGGTAGCAGTGGAAGAAAACATCTTTTATTACTACTGAACAGTAAACATGTAAAAGTTACATTATATTAGGTAATGATTGATGATAAGTTAGTCTAAAACATAAGGTATATTCATGGTAACCGGAATACCTCTTTAACAGTGTCATCCACAGCGCCCTTCCCCTTTACAGCAGACCTACAGTAGTGAAGAAAACTGGCTGGGTTGTTATGGAAACCTGGTGTGAAACTGTTTGTATTTGGAGGCTGAGGGCCTGCGAGCTTATATTGGCTGATAAGGGTCATGTGACCGGGCTTCTATTGGCTAATGCATTTTTTGGGAATATCTCAGGAACGATACGCCCTGGAGAGCTGAGACCTGTTCTAAAACCCACCCGGACACCTGATGTACCTGTGTGCAAAATTTCATGATTATAGCTGCAACGGTGCGGATTCCTTTAGCGGACATACATACATACACTCAGCTTTTTAGCATATTAGATTTTTGGCGAGTTATAAACTGCAGAGTGTCTCTGCTCCCCATATCCATAGATTTTTCTATATCTTCTATTTTCTATATTATAATGCTGTGTGCTCAAGTCACAGAAGCAGTGTCCACACAGAGCGTTTTTCCCGCAGTGGACACACGCGTCTAAAATTAGCTTAAAACTAGACGCACAATGTGTTTGTGCCACATCAGTTTATGACAACGTCTAGGTGCACTCACGTTATCAAATCCGGGACACTGTATCCAGACCTAAAATGATTAGTTCAAGTATGAAAATCTCCTCACGCATCTGAATTAAGCAGAATAAAGACTGATTTATGGGGGCAGATACTGTCTGTATTTGATAACTCCTCAAAGGGGTATCCCAAAAACAGAGATTAAAAGTAATCTGTCACCAGCATAGAGCTGTGCTTAATATGTTCTTTGTTAATATGCAAATCGGCATTTGGAGCAACCACCATTGTTCTGGTTGCACACAAGCTCCACTCATTTCTGTGGCTTGAGGAGACGGCTACAGAAATAAGTGGAGCTCGGGTGCAACAAGTTCAATGGCAATGCCTTCATTATACCAAAGGCCTAATTTACATATCAAGAAAAATTATCCTAATTCGGGAAGAAAGCCTTGGATCAAGAAAAGAAAAACAACTTTTTTATCAGAGGAACCACAGCTATGTGTCTATACAAATAGTTTTATATTGAAGCCACTGGGTACAGATTCCCATTAACCCCTTCCCGACCAGTGCCGTACATGTACGACGCTGCGGGAAGTGACTTCCTGACCAGCGCTGTAATGCTATGGCGCGCTGATCGGGTGGGTGCAGGAGCTCTGCCCGCCCGATCAGCGGCGGGGGTCCGGCTACTGGGCACAGTAGTCTGTGGGGTCTGTGCTGTATGAACCGACATCGGTGAAAACATCGATGCCGGTGCATTAACCCTTCATGTGCTGACCGCGGAACATGCGATGCGGGTGGTGGGAAGGGGTGTCCATCGGGTCCCCGCGCTGCTGTGACGGGGACCCGATGGCTTAGCTAGCAGCCGGATGCCTTCCTTAGGCATCCGGCTGCTATCTACGGAAGCCTGTGAGATCCAGCCCCCTGGATCTCACAGGCAGAAGGCTGTAAGTGTATTATATTAAGTAATAAACTTACAGCCAATGCATTACAATACAGAAGTATTGTAATGCATTGTAAAGGGGATCAGACCCTCAAAAGTTAAAAAAGTGTAAAAAAAAAGAAAGTGAAAAAAAGTGAAAAAATAAAGTTTTACAAAAACTTTATTTCACAAAATAATATTTAAAAACATTGTAAAAAAAATAGGGAAAAAAATAAAAATAGACATATTAGGTATTGCCGCATCCGTATCGACCGGCTCTATAAGAATATCGCATGATCCACCCCGCCAGGTGAACGCAGTAAAAAAATTTTTTAAAAAGTGCCATTTTTTGTCACCTTCCCTTACAAAAAGTGTAATAGCAGGCAATCAAAAAAGCGTATGTACCCCAAAATGGTACCAAACAGTCATCTTGTCCCGCAAAAAATGAGACCCTACCTAAGATAATCGCCAGAAAAATAAAAAAAATTTGGCTCTCAGAAAATGGCAACACAAAAGAATATTTTATTTTGTTCAAAAATGCATCTAAAACTTTCCAAAAATAAAAATAATAGACATATTGGGTATCGCCGCGTCCGTAACAACCTGCTCTATAAAAATATCACATGAGATGGCCCCCCAGGTAGGGTTGGGCGATATCAAAAATATTCCCACGATAACGATATTAAGAAATTTATCGCGATAATGATATATATCACGATAAATATCCGTTTGGAAGAAAAAAACATTTGAGGCCACAGGGAAATATTACAGTGTATGGGGGCCACAAGGAGACATTATATACTGCACGGGCTGGGATGCTGGCAGGCAGTGGGCCACAAAGAGACGTTATACTGCATGGAGTCAACGTCAGGAGACGTTATACTGTATGGGGGCCACAAGGAGATGTTATACTGTATGGGGGCCACAAGGAGACGTTATACTGTATGGGGGCCACAAGGAGACGTTCTACTGTATGGAGGCCACAAGGAGACGTTCTACTGTATGGAGGCCACAAGGAGACGTTATACTGTATGGGGGCCACAAGGAGATGTTATACTGTATGGGGGCCACAAGGAGACGTTATACTGTATGGAGGCCACAAGGAGACGTTATACTGTATGGAGGCCACAAGGAGACGTTATACTGTATGGGGTCCACAAGGAGACATTATACTGTATAGGGGAAGCCACAAGGAGATGTTATACTGTATGGGGGCCACAAGGAGACATTATACTGTATAGGGGAAGCCACAAGGAGATGTTATACTGTATGGGGGCCACAAGGAGACGTTATACTGTATGGACAATTTTTGAAGCCCCTCCCTCCTTAGTATAATAAAGTCTTGTGGCCCCCAAGCAGTAATGTCTTCTGGCTTGTGTGTGGGGGACTCATTATTCCCTCATGTCACCTTTATTTATGACAACCTCCGTGACCCGGGCCGGTTCTATTCTATATTTTATTGTCTATCGCTCCTCTTCCTCTGGGCTGGACACTCTTTGCATGCCAGGAGTCAGGCAAAGTGGCGAGGAGGGAGCCGGAGTCTGGAGAGACTTATCCCGCGGCCACCTCGCTCGTGCAGTATGATTCCAGTGTCGGATGTCGGTGGGCGGAGCCATGAACATAGGAGTGAGGATATGCCGGGGGCTGCCGCTGTTGAAAGCAATTTGTATTGAGTGGTATGCAGGGGTAGGGGGGTGCCGATTTAGAAGTGGTCAACGCAGATGATGTCACAAAATACCGCGGTTATTAGGAAACAGCGATATCGCCATATCGCTGTTTCTTAATACCGCGGTATATCGATGCCACCGGTATACTGCTCAACCCTACCCCCAGGTGAATGCTGTAAAAAAAATTTTAAAAAACTATGCCATAACAGCCATTTTTTTCACCTTGACTCACAAAAATTGTAATAGCAGGCGATCAAAAAGGCGTATTTACCCCAAAATGGTACCAATAAAAACGTCACCTCATCCTGCAAAAAAATGGGCCCCCACATAAGACAATAACTCAAAAAAATAAAAATCAATGGCACCCGCAAACCAAGCCATGTGCCCCACAGCAGTTTACCACCACATATGGGGTGTTGCCGTATTCAGGAGAAAATGGGGAACAAATTATGGGGTGCTTTTCTCCTCTTACCCCTTGTGAAAATGAAAAATTTGGGGCTAAAGCAACATTTTATTGGAAGAAATGAAACTCTTCATTTTCACAGCCAAGTGTTTCCAAATCCCATAAAACGCTTAGGGGGTCAAAGAGGCCAGTACCCCCCTTAATATATTCTATGAAGGGTGTAGTTTCCAAAATGGGGTCACTTTTTGAGAATTTCCACTGTAGGGGTACGTCAGGATCTCTCAATTACAAAATGGTGCCTAAAAACCATTCTAGCACAATATGCCTCCAAAATCCGTATGGCGCTCCTTTCCTTCTGACCACTGCCACAAACCCATAGAGACGTTTACCACCACATATGGGGTATTTCTGTAAACTGCAGAATCAGAGTAATGTATATTGAGGTTTAGTTTGTTGTTAACCCTTGCTGTGTTGCAAGAAAAAAATTATTAACATGAATAATCTACCAAAAAAATGAAATTTTGAAATTTCACCCCCATTTTTCATTAATTCTTAACAAAGTTTGTAACAGCAGTTTTTTTATAATTTGAGGGGTGTAGTTTCTAAAATGGGGTCATTTATGGGTGGTTTCCATTACGTAAGCCCCTCAAAATCACTTTATATCTGAATTGGTGCTTAAAAAATGTTGAGAAAAAGATGTTTTGTTGAAAATTTGAAAAATGGCTAAACTTCTAAGCCTTCAAATGTCCTAAAAAAGTAAAATGACATTTATAAAATGATGCCAACATAAAGTAGACATATGGGGAATGTAAAATAATAACTATTTTGGAGGTATTACTATGTATTTTGAATGTAGAGAAATTAAAATTTGGAAATTTGCAAATTTTTCCAAATTTTTGGTAAATTTGGTATTTTTATGACTAAAGTAAAATCTACTGACCACTGTATTTAGAAAATGTCTTCTTTTAACTGTCCCTTTATGTTGAAAGCTAATCTTTGTAACTAGTGAGAAAACCTCTTTAATCCTGTTTCTCCAGCAGATTTGAGATGAGTGCAGCCATTCCTTCCCAGTGACTTTTTTCCTCTGATCTGTAGCGGAGAAGCTTCACTACTGAGCGTCTACATAAAGGGCAGCACACAGTCATCTCAACTAAAAGCCTAGTTCCTTAGATCAGGAATAGAACAGACATTTATAGGACATTTCATCATTTCACAAATTCTTATGAAAATATATTTAGCACATACTGCATTGAACTAAATGTACCAATTTATTATATATTTTAGGAGTCGGAGTCGGTCCATTTTATACCGACTCCAACTCCGACTCCACCAAAATGGTCACCGACTCCGACTCCACGACTCCAACTTCACAGCCCTGCTGGGGAGCACTGCAAAGATTATTGTAGGGACAAAACCTGAGGAGTGGTGCGGAGCACTGGCTGACTTTTTTTCATTTGCATCAGTCACAATGGGGTTGCACAACCTGGCCCTACAGCATGTGCTTGCTGGCTCCCAGCTCTAGCTAACATTTGTCTGCACCTGGACGGGTTGTTATTGTGTAAAACCAGAAAGCATAGTCTGACAGATATGCAATAAAAGTGGAAGTATTGTTATCACAGCACTGTATCTTAGACAAATTAGTAATTGAATTATGCTAAACGTTCTACTGTACAGTACAGGAGAACCAAAAATGCACTAAGCAATAGTTAACAACAGTAAAACTGGAACAATTACATGTATACAGCACAAGTTACATATGTGATCACTGTCACTACAACCAATGTCCTGCACAGTAACAGAAACATCTCAAGTCAGCTCTAAGGGGGGATTTATCATGAGAGGAATATTTGAAGTCAGTTTTGCTTGAGTCTGCGTTGGAGTACTTTATTCCACATTCATCAAGTGTCTCATGTTGTTTGATAAATGCGTCTTATCTAGGGATGACCAAACTTGTGTTTTTCAAGTTCAGGTAGTTGTGCAATTCCGTTATGGAGTCTGTTATCACAGAATATAATGGAATGCTCTAACGGAATGCACCACGGAAGCCTTTAAGAGTCATTCCCATTTGCATTCCGTCATAATAGAAGTCAATGGGAGCATCCGTCTAGTTTCCGTCATGCAGGGCTCCTAGTCAGAACACAGCATACAGGAATGGATCAGCTGAAATATCAGCGCACTGCTAGTCTCCTCCAGCACACGCCTGCTGTGGGGAGGAACAGAGCATTGCATCCAGTTGCTAATGACGCTGTCGAATCACCAGGGGGCGTGGCCTAGCAACATGTCTCTCCTGACGCAGCCGCGCCGAAGGTCTTACCGCTGATAAATACCACTTGCTTTAAGTATTTTAAGGGCCATAAAAACAGCCCCTTCTGTATGTCAATCACAGTTAATGAAACACTTCATGGACTATGGCTGCTGTTTTCCTGGGACTCTCACACTTACAGTAGGCCTCATTCACGCGACTGCAGATCTGCAAACTACGGACACCAGCCATGTGCACCACAGTCGAGGTGCAGACTCATTTCCTATCTTTTCTGGTGCGGCCTCACAGACGCAGAAGCACATGGACGCCCACTAACTCCGTGATACAGGGTACAACTGGTGTTCGTGTTTTGCGGATCTGTGTGTTGTGGTTGCAAAACGGACATGATCGTATGAATGAGGTTTTATGACCGGCAAAATAAATCCAGTGATGATGAAAAATAACCCAATCTAGCTAGTGACAAGGTAAAAATATCTAACTAAAGAACAATGGAGAACATTTATCAATGGCACAGGAGAATGTGTTGGGAGAGGTGAGTGGGACATTTGAGTGTTGCTGAGCCTAACTTATTTATCAAGGAGACATTTGTACTGAGAAAAGTGATGGAAAACAATAGCGGGTCCAACCAAGCGTTGTGAGACTGGCAGATTCATCAACAGGGTGTGTAACAGAGGTCACAGTAGTGCATGCCCCTGTAGGCACCACTGAATCATGTAAAGTCTACAGTCTGCCCTGTACTGTGGACTGGCTGCACTATTTGCAGCAGAATGTTTACACATATACACACATACAGCGCTCACAAGAGGGGGAAATTATCATGGCTTTACGCCAGAAAACTGGCTTTAAAAATGTTGTTGCACGCTTCATTTTTGCCACACAGTTCTTGCCCATTTTCCACCACTCCTGCCACTTTTCAAAAATGGAATGAGGATTAGTGGGAGGGGAATCTGGTGTAAATGACAGCTTAAAGTCTGAAGACTTATATGTTAACTTTAATTCAGTAACATAGTTTATAAGTAGAGATGAGCGAACATGCTCGTAACGAGCACTGTAGCGCTCGGCTCCCCTGCGCTCGCATGGGCGCAGGCAGCCGCTTCCGTCCTCCTCACCCGACGGAAGCGGATGCCTGCGCCCATGCGAGCACAGGGGAGCTGAGCGCTACAGTGCTCGTTACGAGCACGTTCGCGCATCTCTATTTATAAGGCTAAAAAATGACATTCTGTACACCCATCAAGTTAAGCCTTTTAAACTGCAAGTTGTACTCCTTCTTGGATAAAAAATATTCCTTAATAGGGTTGTCCATTCCTTTAAAAGGATAGGTTAGGCCTCAGACCTCAGCATATGCCATCACTATTTGACTGGCAGGGGTCCAACACCCCATACCCCATTTGATCAGTTGTTTCAGGGTAGCTTTATCGCTGGAAGTCAACAACGGAACTACACAGCTCCATCCCTTATGCAGTGGACGAGGCTGGTTACTGCAGCACTGTTCCCACTGAAGTGAATGGAAGTGGCGCAGGAACCACAACAGACAGAGCTGTGTAGTTCCGTTGCTGGAGGCACTGCCAAACAGACATCGGCAGGGGTGGACAACTCCTTTAAAATGGTAAAAGGAAGCATCCATTTCAGGCATTCTTCAACATACAATTCTTTGGCCTTAGAATGAGGTGTGATAGTATCTGCTAATGAAATACTTTTTATACCTTTTATCTTATACTAATGGCATTTATTGTGTGCTGCACAAGAATGATATGGTTGTCAGTAAGCACACTGCTGATAAAAGCAGACTGCCACAAGCACAATGTATGAAATCTTTCATCTTGGCTACAAGCTTTGCTTTACATGACCTTGCCTACTTTTCAAAAGAGAATGAGAAAAATAGCAGAGAAAAATAAAAGTTAGGGTGTAAGCACTAACTGTAATTATTGTACATGATGTATATCAATGCCTGGGCATGTGTGTACAGACATAAAAGCACCTCAGCACCCAGGAAACTCTTACTCACTGTCACAGGACCTGGCGGAGGCCTGAGGGAAGCATGGTAAGGAGCTATTGTCACATGTGCTTATGGAGGAGTATAAGAAAAAAAATCAGAAAACAATCTTGATCGGTAAGTAACATTGACAGTCATACTGAATGTTGCATTATGAAGTCCTAATAGCAGGGCTTTAACAGACATTTATTATAGTGTTTTGCGCCTGTTTTAGTCTAATTTGTCCTATTTTATACATTTTTTTTTTTTAGGCTTTCCAGTTTTGAGATATGGCAGAGGATCTCAAAAAAATCAGTTTTGTCCCCATTCATTGCCAATAGAGACAAAACGGATCAGCACGCATTCCATTCTGTTTCGTTTTTTGACCGCACACAAAACCGCTGCAAGCTGCATTTTGTGTCCGGTCTGCAGAATGGAACAAACTGGATCCAGCATGAAAATCAATGTAAGTCAATGGTCCTAGATCCGGGTTTTTCATTAGCCAGCAAAGACAACTCAAGGGGAGTAAAAGACTGGCGTAAAAAGCCGGTCTCTGTTAGTGACCCATATTATTTGGCAAAAAATGGTGCAAACCATCTATAAAACCGTAACAAAAATGCTGCAGAAGGTAGATGTTTTTGTATGTGTCACTTGGGCATAAAAACCACCATGACAGAAACATAGTGTAGAAGCACCCTAATACATTGTGTTCAGGATTGACTGTGTTCGAGTATGGAAAGCGACCCCCCCCCCCCCCACATTGGCTGCCAACAGACTGAGATGTAAAGGTGCTGCATGAATTCACACTGGCTGAGGAATAAAGGAGCCTTGTTTAGTACAACAGGTGGAGAGGTGTGTTGCCATCATCCAGTCTGCAATGGAGAAAACCTTTTTAAATTTCGTTTTGTTTTTATAGACAGGAAGCCAGAATTTTCCTGGAGTCCCTTTCATAAAATTATAAAACGCCTTTTGAGTTTCATGGCACAGGACCAGATGCCATTGATGTGCACAGTGGAAAATGGCACAGTAACTGATCATACTGATGTTAAAGGGGAACTGCCCTCAAACTGTAACAGCTTATTTACAAGGAACAGTATGCCAGACTTTTTAAATGCCTGTGCGACAATATTTTTATGCCAATGTCGCCACTTGGGAGTGGTGGGGTCTGGGCCTGGGCTGGGCTATCGACCCCAGTAAATTTACTAACATTTATGTCTGAAAACAGGCGTCCCCCATACCACCCTTCAGCATCATTCTTCTGATGATCGGCTCATGACGATGGCCAGTCCATTGTACAAATCAAACACTTGTTACCTTCTGTATCACCCCTGTCTCCTCATAGATTGTAAGCTCTTGTGAGCAGGGCCCTCATTCCTCTTGTTTGAGTTGATAACTTGTCTATTGCTATGCTATTTATGACTGTACATGAACATGATTGTAAAGCGCTGTGGAATATGTTGGCGCTATATAAATAAAGATGATTATTATTACTAATGTAACTCTATTTTGTAATTAAAAGAGGAAACACCCAGTTGTCAATTTATTCATACATTTCCTGATGGCTTACCCATGAGATTTGTTCAGTCCCTACACACATTCCCATAAACACAGTAGTAAAGTTCTCAGTAAGAAGGTACCATTTTGTGAATGCCAAAAAGTGGATTCTAAATCCAAACCTATAATGAAATACTTTAAAGCAATGCATGGAAAACAGCATAAAATCTGTTCTGTGTGAGCCCAGCCTAGGACTGTTTTAACCCTCCATGGTCATCATTTTCACTTGCGCCTGCCTGTCAGACCACAAACCACAGAACATCATTCACTGTCAAAACAGAATAGTAGCAGAAAATGGAAAGCAGCTGCTTGCAGCTGGAAAGCATCATCTTCTTTTACCCATGCTCGTCTGTTTTGAGAGTGCGATAAGTCAGGCGTTCTCAATTAGCCTTTCTTTATTTAGCATAGTATTTCTAAAGCCGCACCGCAGGTAATGGATCGGCCATTTTCAGAACCATTGCAGTCTATTGGGCCATTCACATGGCCATGTTTTTAATGTAAATAGAGGCCGTTATAAAATAGGACAGGTCGTATTTTTGGCCGTTTTCACAGCCAAATGGACCCTAATGAAATCAATGGGACCATTTTTAAAGGCCGCTTAGACAGGAGTGCACCCATCTATTGCCTATTAAAAACTGGTACACTACTAGAAAATGGTCATTCAGACGTTAAAAAAATTATAATACCTCATTACACATCACTGGATGCAGCAGGACCTGAAATATGTCATAGCACGTCCTGTCCTGCCCATCCAGTGAGGAGCGAGTGTCACCACGCGTTCAAGTGGATGAGGTGAGTATTTCTTCTTCTTTTTTTATTAATGTTGACACTAGCGGTGATGTGAGGGAAGGCAGGGGCACAACTGGGGCCATTATATATTTAAGGAAGCACAACTATATATGTATATGCTCACAAGAGCTTACAATCTATGAGGAGACAGGGGTGACACAAAAGGTAACAAGTCTTTTATTTGTACAATGGTCTGGCCATCATCACCAGCCGATACCTGCAGTAAAAACAAAACGAAATTTAAAAAGGTTTTCCCATTGCAGACTGGATGATGGCAAACACACCTCTCCACCTGTTTGTACTAAACAAGGCTCCTTTATTCCTCAGCCAGTGTGAATTCATGCAGCACCTTTACATCTCAGTCTGTTGGCAGCCAATGTGGGGGGGGAGGTCGCTTTCCATACAGGAACACTGTCAATCCTGAACACAATGTATTAGGGCCCACTCACACGGCCGTGTGAATGGGTCCGGCATCTATTACGCAATTTCACTTCAATGGGCGCCTCGCGATCTTGCTGAGCCGCAGCTCCATAAGAATATATAGAACATGTCCTATTCTTGTCCACAACAGAGGACAAGAATGGGCATCTTCTATGGGGTGCCGGCATCCGTGGTATTGCGGATCCACATTTTTACGGACCCGCAGTATCACGGCTCTCTGAACGGACATTTAGGGTGCTGCTACACTATGTTTCTGTCGTGGTTTTTTATGCCCAAATGACACATACAAAAACATCTAACTTCTGCAGCATTTTTGTTACGGTTTTATAGATGGTTTGTGCCATTTTTTGCCAAACAGTATGAGTCACTACAAAGACCAGCTTTTTATGCCAGTCTTTTACTCCCCTTTTGAGCTGGCTTTGCTGGTGGGAGATGCACCCAATTCATGACAAGGCTTGCGCTTCCTCATAAATTAGGCACACCTTCAACAGTCTGTGCATCTGGTGGAAAAACTAGACCAGCCCTTGGCTGGAGTATTTTTTTGCCAACATTTATGCTTGCTTCCAGCCCAAAATTTTTCAGGGCCGAAGTCGCCGACCATTTTCATGAGTAAACAGCCTGTTTACAATTGTCTTATTTTTTAAGTCTCAATTAACAACTGTGTTTGTGCCTGTTTTGGAGGCATTTGCACCTGTATAAATATATCAGAGGTCAGTACAGAGATCTCTCCCATCATCTATTTATCCCCAGGACTGTGGCTGTGTGAGGGGATATCCTCTGCATCTGGAGGAAAGAAGGTTTGTACACAAACATAGAAGAAGATTCTTTACGGTAAGAGCAGTGAGACTATGGAACTCTCTGCCTGAGGAGGTGGTGATGGTAAGTTCACTAAAAGAGTTCAAGAGAGGCCTGGATGTATTTCTGGAGTGTAATAATATTACAGGTTATAGTTACTAGAGAGGGGTCGTTGATCCAGGGAGTTATTCTGATTGCCTGATTGGAGTCGTTAAGGATTTTTTTCCCCCTAAAGTGGGGAAAATTGGCTTCTACATCACAGGGGTTTTTTGCCTTCCTCTGGATCAACTTGTAGGAAAACAGGCCGAACTGGATGGACAGATGTCTTTTTTTCAGCCTTATAAACTATGTTGATATGTTACTAGAAGTTTTCTAACTTTTTAACTTTTGTGCCTCATATTTATGTAGGTGCACCTTATTTTGCGCCAGATTGTGTCCTAAAAACAGTCTTATTTCTACGCCACCCCAGGGCTGCCATACTTTTCTGTCTCCCTTTTGAGTGGTCAGTTGTGCCACAATTTGCCTACTTTCATTGAGATGTGTGACAAAATTCAGCTCACTTGCACCACATTTTCATGCGCATACTATTTAGACCAGTTAGGGAATTTGAATCTGTCTTACGAGAAAACGACCACTAGATGTCAGACTTAAACCAAAAAAGACAAACCAAATTTAGGAAAGGATAATTAATGAGGCGCAAATTGAAAGACGGACAGACTTTACCAATACGCCTGTTTTTTTTTACTCCAAAAAAGGCGAGCTTAGTAAATGTGCCCCACAGCTTTTTGAAGTAGTTTTTGAGCCAAAGTCAGAAGTGGACTGGAAGGGTATTGGAAGTATAAAGGAAGGACTGGATCCACTTCTGACTTTGGCTTTAAAAAAAAAACTGCATCAAAAACTAACTTGTGCAGCATTTGTGTTGTATTTTTTTAGATGGTTTGTGGCATTTTTGGCCAAATAGTGGGGTACATTTATTAAGGGCGCATTTTTCAATTAAAGTAGTTGCAAGTCCCCTTTTTAACTGGCTGCGCAACAATGTTTAGTCGTACAGCCACTTTTACGCCTTGATCGCCAGTTGGGCAGGACAGAGGCAGAAGCATGTCGGGGGCTGGCGAATTTACTAATATTTACGTCAGGAAACAGTTTTATTGCCAGGCTCAAGGACTGCTATAGATGCTCCTAATTTATGAAGAGTTGCATGTCTCGTCATAAATTAGATGAATCTTAGGGCAGCACAAGGGGGAAACTAAGACCAGCGTAATAAGCCGGTCTTAGTCAATGTGCCTCAGTGTGTTTTAACACCTGGTGTTTTTAAACCCCTTAGTCCACATTCACATCTCCAGTGAAAGTCTCCGGCAGACTGTTCCGGTAGAGACCAGCCTGCCGGGGTTCACTGGAACTGTAATTGCCGGATTGTACAGATGCAATGGTTTTTGGTACATCCAACAAGCTGGCATTTGTTCCAGATCAGACAGCCGGATCCTCATGCCGCTGATGTGAACACAGCCTTAGTGATCAAGCAATTTTTTTTAATTTTTTTTATGTTTGGTGCATCTTTAAATATGTATGGAGATGTTACGCCACTTTTTATGCCACCCCCTGGTGGTGTGAAATTTCCTAAATCTGACATACATTACTATGCTTCTCTTCAGTTCATGATCACTGGCTACCACACTCGGGAGCTCAGAGCATAGGGATTTATACAGTTACCTTTGAATTCAATGGCAGCTGTAAAAATATCTTTACATTGAGCTATGTCTAGTGGCAGCTGCAGGAAAAAGTCATGGATCTATATAGGAAGGCAGAAAAAGTCTAGTGCCAGGCCTCCTCTCACCACAAGCCCCATGGCAGTTATATGGTCTGCCTCCATAGTAAGTATGCCACTGTCATAAGAGGCGACAAGCATTCTTTACAGTAAGACCTGTGAATCTCTGGAATAGCCTGTCGCAGGAGCTGGTCACAGCAAATACAGTAGATGGCTTCAAAAAGGGTTTAGATGACTTTTTAATTCAACATAAAATTGAGGCTTATGACAATGTATAGAAATTGTGTTCTACACACCCTTTCCCTTGGCCCAACCACTTTTTAAAAGGAAGATCAATGTCCATCCAGGAATGGATATACCAGGATTACAGGTTGGACTTGATGGACTTGTGTCTTTTTCCAACCTTAACAACTATGTAACTGTTGATAGGATAATTGGAGTTCTATGAAATTAGCCTAGCAAATTTGTATCCAAGAAAGGGAAAGTGGAAAGAAAGTAGATTGTGAGTGATAATGATGACTAATGTGAATACGTGTACAGCGCTGTGGACTATGTTGGTGCTGCTGACCACAGTATTCTTTACTTACAGAAAGACAAATGTCTGCCAGAATGCAGGGGCGAATGTAGACCAGAGGAAAACCCTTAGGTAGGTGATTAGTTAATCCAACCACAACCAGTGGACAACAGGACTCAGCAATTTGTTGTAAATGTGCAGTCAGAACTGGGCCCCATCTCATAGCAGCTGCAAGGGAATCCCTTTCTGATATGTACACAGTTCTCACATATCTACATTGCTGATCACTCTGCAAATATAGAATATATAGCATTATATCAGCTGTCATTTTAAATCCGTTTTAGTGGGACCTTATTACGCTAGTATTTTCTGACACATATGGGTATTTTCCACTACTACATATGGAGAAACATAACTGCTGTGAATGTTACAGAACCTAGACCCTGCATTCTTACGTGGCGTCTCTGACATATCAGTTCTAAATTTGGGGCAGGCGAGGAACTGACGAAGTGTGGAGATCAGGTGCAACTGTTGTACTCCTTACAATGTCTTCTTTGTTTCCTAAAGAGCTTCAAGTTATTTTTGTATCTCTTAGTCACTGTGCAATTCAAGCACAGGCAACAGTCTCAAAAAAGCTTAAAAAAGTAATCTATTGTGCTAAAAAACAGCACTGTAACGCGCTAGTAGTAAAAGACTGAGCGGGAAATGTTTAATAGAACCTACAAAATAACTGCGGGGAATGGCTGGTAAGGAAGTAAGGTTGGGTTAGGGGCGTGCAGTTCATAGACAAATTCTGTTTCATAAAGGTTCATTCATACTTGTGTATCAAAATACAAATCAAATACAGATACACAGGTTGTTTTTTATGATTTGTTCTGGGGTTTTTGTGTATTAAAGGATTAACTATTTTCTATGCTGCTAAAATCCATGTGATAAAAGCTGAACTAATATGCATATGCATGCAATCTATGCAAAAGCAGAAGACACTTTTTTAATTTCAACCCATTGACACTCATTTATATTCTGGCACAAATTGAGAAAAATATGAGGTGCAATTTGGATCATCTGTGTTTACAGAAATTATCGATGCCTAGCCCAATGGAAGGGTCTGACTGAGGCCTCATGCCCACAAATGTTGTTTGGGTCCGCAATCGAACCGCACAAGGGTGGCATCCGTGTTTTGAGGATCCACGAAACACCGAGCTGTTGTGTGCATGAGCCTTTACATGGACCAAAGTAGTGCATGTCTCCGTGATTCTTTTATGGACCACGGTCAGTAAAAAAAATACTCATGTGTGAACCGACACATTTAAATCAATGGGTCAGTGAAAAATGAAAATGTGAATAAGGCCCAAATTGTGGTATTGTTGTGATCCTACTGTCCAGTGATTGAAGGTAACAAGTCATTTTTCCTGCATAAGAACTCTTATATTTTCCAATTCCACCACAAATAGATTTTTTTTCTTTCAGCTTCCCACTACATTGTATGCAATACATGCTGTCATTTTAAAGTACAACTTGTCAAAATCACTGATAGAAATCACTGACTGAACACTGTCTCTGTGAATAAGGCCTAAAAGTATATGCCTGCAAATGTTTGCACAGTATACCCAAAATCTGAATCATCAAAAAATGAAGAAGTTTGAAGAAGTAAAAACAGACTTATGCATCCAGCCTAAATGCCAACTCATCCATCATCACACTTAGGTGATAAGATCACAACAATCAGTAGTAAAGGGAAACTTTTCTTATCTCTATGACTGCTTAACCACCATAATTCATGAAGCAGCCAGTTTACATTAGTCATAGATCTATAGAACAATCATTTCACACCTGCAATTAAGATACTGATATAGAGATACTGCAGCAAAATCACCCTGAATCCATTGCCAACACCTTCTACAGCCGATGTAAGAATCAACATAAGGGCTCATGCACACGACCGGTGCCGGCCCGTGCCCGGATTGTGGCCCGCAATACACGTGCACCGGCCGTGTGCAGCCCGCATCCCGGATCGCGAACCCATTCACTTCAAGGGGTCCGCAATCCGGGAGATGCGGAGCGGAGGCACGGATCGGGACCCCATTCAAATGTCAGTGCCCGTGCGTTGTGGACCGCAAATTACGTTCCACAGCACGGGCACTGAATGCACACGCTTGTGTGCATGAGCCCTAACTAAGAAGAATAAAAGAGGAAGAAGTGGAAAATATCTAAAAATAAGATTCCTTAGTAGATGATAACAGTTAACTGAAAAGATAAATGATAAAACTGCAAGCTTTCAAGACTACTGATGTCTCTTCAATCCGGCATAACACTTGTAAATACTGAGCATCGGAACAGGGAGGAGGAGACGCCAGGGTTTCACAATGGGCGTCTCCTTCTCCCTCAGCAGAGAGCGTCATAGCCAGGGAGAAAAAAACTCACCTTCTCCCTGGCTGTGACGCTGTGATTGGATTGTGGCACAGCCAGGGAGAAGGAGACTCCCATTGAGAAACCCTGGCGTCTCCTCCTCCCTGTTCCGATGCTCAGAATTTACATACAGGGGGCACAGCGGGGAGTAGGAGCGCTATTTTAAAAAAACAGGCAGGGTGGCAGCATCAGCGGGGGATACCCGGGAACAAAAGGTATTAATCTACACTAACTACAAACCATGAAAGGTCCTCTTTAACTTCCAATACTTCTAGGCTTCTAGCCCCTTCCTAATCCTTGCTTCTATCCTCAGCACACATGGTGAGTAAGAAACAGTTTATGCTCATAGCCCAAAATCTAGGACACAGAATACAAATTATCATGACAGAATATAGAGGGAGAAATAATTGCAAGTCACAGAATACAGTTTATGGGGGAGAAGGAGTGTTTATGAGGGGGAAGATTGAGAACACAAGGATACATTGATTACAACACAGACGGGGCAAGGACTATGCAAACTGATGCAGAGGGAGGCTGACTAATAAACAAGCTAAAGCCAGCCCATGCAGAAGAACTCAAACACTTCATAAATGAATTATGTTATGACTGGAGTAAGAAAAGCACTTATTATCTACTGAAGGGAAGATGTGGCTGTCATACACAGAAAACAGCAGTCTGAGATGCTGAGTAGAGTTAAGCGAACGTGCTCATGATGAGCACTTTAGTGCTCGGATCCCCTGCGCTCGCATGGGCGCAGCCATCTGGATCCGTCCTCCTCACCCGACTGCAAGTCAGTGGGGACGGATCCGTTTGGTATGACACACGAGTGTCATACCAACGGATCCGCCCCCATTGACTTACAGTCAGGTGAGGACGGATCCGGATGCCTGCGGCCATGCGAGCGCAGGGGATCCAAGCACTACAGTGCTCGTTACGAGCACGTTCGCTCAACTCTAATGCTGGAGTATGGAGATGTTACGCCACTTTTTATGCCACCCCCTGGTAGAAATCAGGACTTTAAACATGGTGCCTAATAAGAAGCTGAGCTGGAGCCATAGCAGCCTAGTTTTGGCTGTTATACACAGCAGACGCCCGGAGCTAATGTCTGTGATCTGTGTTATTTAACCCCTGAAATGCCATGGTTAATTGTGACCATGGTGTCTGAGTGCTTTTCTTCCAAAGCCTGATCAGCCTTTCATACTATTAAAATATAAATGTCTTTATCCCGTATTGTGAATGCCATAACGGAAAAAAAAATCAAAATGGCCTATT
Organism: Rhinella marina; assembly: GCA_900303285.1. Taxonomy (NCBI): domain Eukaryota; kingdom Metazoa; phylum Chordata; class Amphibia; order Anura; family Bufonidae; genus Rhinella; species Rhinella marina. The sequence goes on from ONZH01014219.1 coordinate 23,271, forward strand.
TGCTGCTTTTTCGATGCTTCACCTTCCAAAAAAACTGAATAAAAAGTGATCAAAAAGTCATACACACTCCAAAATGGTAACAATAATAACGACAGATCGACCTGTATTCAGCTCTGTACATGTACATATTTAAAAGTTACGGGTTACGGTCAAAATATTATTTTTTTTTACTTTTTTTAAATATTAAAACACTATATACTGTATTTCCATACCATATATACCCCAGGATCAGACAACAGAAAATTGAAAAAAAAAAATCTAGTTTCCCTGATGGTTTAATGAAGTGGGAGGCCAAGGTCATATTGCTGGGATTTGCTGTTCTACGTACTGCCAAGCTTCTCCCAGTCACCTGTGCACCAATGTTGTTATGTGGAGGTGAGCTGGACTTCATTGAATCCCTCTATTAGTGTTGAATCCCACTGGACTCCTTTATCGTAGGATAGGTCATAGCCTTCCACTAGAAATATATGTTTGATCAGCCTCCTGACATATACCACCAACATCGGCTGAAAGTGTGAATAGAGCTTATAAATAATAGTGCTATAGGGCGGTACAGTTAAATCTCATCACAGTCCGCGCGTATAAGTTCCACTTGCAGCAATGAGTGCGGTGACAACAGACGAGCTACTCACCTAATGGGCTGCTCGTGTGACATTTCCATGGCGACCTCTTGTAAAATTTTCTTATAAAATCCTTTATTCAAATCGTGGAGCAGACAACCACCATAGTATTCCTTCTCAGCGACTGTGTTTTGTTACCTGATACTAGGGGACATCCCTCAGCTGAAAAAGATGCAGTATACAGAACGCTGTAAGTGTTTCATCTTCCAGCACACAGAAGACAAGGCCACATTCAGTTATATAATCTTTGCACAAGTTATAATAGTCAATTTGGCACGCTACATTACCCCCCACTCTAAACTCAGAAGGCCATGACCAGTATCACACATCACACACTTTACCCAAAATACAGAAACACATGCCAATAACTCAAGTGCAGCACAGCAGCACGTGATTCCTGATCTGGAGAGCAAAGTCATGCCAGATCCCATCACCCTGCGGCATTCCCCAAAACCCAGTACTAGGAAAAATACCCCATTAACACATTATGCTTTTAATATGGGGAGGGGACATCAATTAGCTGGAAGGGAGAATGTGTCTCTGGAGGATCGGCACGTTCATATATTACACGGATGACCCACTGATCTGCACAGGCTTCCATCAATGCTTAAAGGGGTTGTCTCACTTCAGTAAGTGACATGTATCATGTAGAGAAAGTGAATACAAGACACTTACTAATATATTGTGATTGTCCAATATTGCTTCCTTTGCTGGCTGGATTCATTGTCTGTTTCCACGGTTACAGACCACCCTGCAAACCATCAGTGGTGTTCGTGCTTGCACATTATAGGAAAAAGTGTCAGCCTCTCTGGCGACCGGGACCAAGGGAGCACACATAGGCTAGTGAGTAAGCACGACCACCACTGATGGATTGCAGGGTGGTCTGTAACCATGAACGGGCAGTGTAAAATGTGATGGAAAAATGAATCCAGCCAATGAAGGAAGCAATGGATAATACCAAAAGGAAGTGGCTGTATTTACACTCTCTACATGATAAATGCTACTTGCTGAAGTGAGACAACCCCTTTAATTTTGCCAGTGATGGCGCTGCAAGGGAATCAAACACTTTCTGCTCGGTTTTCCCACAGATTACAGATGCTCTCTGGGGTCACAGAAGTAGGACAGCGCGTAGATTAGGTTGTCCCATCTAACAATAAGGAATAGTACAAAGTTAAAGTGGTTATCTGGGAATTTATATGGATTACCTGTCGTCTGGATAGGTCATCAATATCAGATCAGCACGGTTCCTGGGTGTCAAACCCCCTGCCAATCAGCTGTTAGAAGAGGCCTGCGCTCCACCAGCACCAAGGCCTCTTCCTAGGCCATGTGACGTCACCGCACATCAGTCACATGGCCTAGTTGTAGCTCAGCTCCATTCAAGTCAATGGGGCTGGGCTGAAATACCACACACTGCCACATGTAGGGTGCTGTGTTTGGAAAGCCACCGGTATGGGTATCCAGCTGCGCTCAGCAGACCTCTGGCGAGTATGGTGGCTCCCTATAACAGGATAGGTCATCATTATCAATTCCTGAATAACCCCTTTAATTGAAATTCCATTTTTGGAACCTCTTCCTAGATAGAGGAGATAACAGAGATAAAAGTAAGAAAGACTGGAGCAGTTGCCCATAGCAACCAATCACAGTGCTGCTTTCATTTGCATTATGCTTTAGAAATATATAAGCTGACTTCTGATTGGTTATTATGAACAGTATTTTCTCTGTACTTCTCATGCTCTGAATCCCAGAATTCTATCTTCAAAAAGTTGTAAAAAAGTGATTTTACAACTTTTTGGGGTGGCATTTTTATAACACTCACTTTTTGAAATGCCGTAAAAAAGTCCCAAACTCACTTCACTGGAGGGGGGGGGTTACTGTACTAAACTGGAGTAGCATTTCTAGACAAAAGTGTTTGGTTTTAAAGATGAGACAAATTTCTCAAAGTGTTTCTTTTGATAAATGTGGTGCAAAGTACATAATGTAGACACAACCAAAACTGACCTCAAATATATTACCTTCAAGATAAAATGTAACCCTGTGTCTTCATACACCAGGGTTTACAGAAGCCTGTAGTCTGTGAATAGGCATTTCATGGGGTTTGTGGTGATGCCAACTGGTACAGTCACAGAAAACTATTCCAAACACTTATAATAATCTACAGCCTGATATATATAGACTACAACTCCCAGCAGAAAGGTGTAAACAATTCAGGTAGCCTTTTTTGCATGAATAAAGGCTCATTCAGACATCCGTATGCTGTCCTCAAAAATGTGGATCCGTTTATTTGCGGACAGTTCAGCACGTCTGCACAAAAAACGGATTGCATTCCGCATTTTTGCGGCCCCCTAGACTTCAATGGGGCCATGTCCTGATTTTCACTGACAAGTATAGGACATATTTTATTTGTTTTGCGGAGCCGTGGAACGAAGGAATAGGGCCCCATAGAAGTGAATGGGATCTAATCTGCAAAACTGCTGATCAGATGCAGAAGGCAACATACAGCCATCTAAATGAGCCCTAAGTTGGCGGTCAGTGAGAGGTCCTGAGGCTGCATTAAAGCTTAGGGCGCCTTCACATCTGCGTTGGAGGTCTCCATTGCATATTCCGTTAAAAAGACCGGACCAAAAAGTCCTGAACGCATTCGAAGATAATGTGTTTGAAATAAATGTTTTACACACTTTTTTTTTTTTTGCCCATCAACTGTGATATGTGTTAACACTACAGAATGACATGTAATAAACACAGCTGTGGAAATGGTACATTGCCCAAAAAATGCACGCCTACAGACGACCGTATATTAGTGTCCGCATCCGTTCCGCAATTTAGCAGAACTGATGTAGACCCATTCATTTCAATGAGGCTGCAAAAAATGTGGACAGCACACCGTCTGCTGTCCGCATCCGCCTGTCCGTTCCGCTGCCACACAAAAACGATAGAACATGTCCTAGAACATTTCTATCGTAGGGCTGGTCGTTCCACAGGCGGTATCCGTGTTTTGTCTGAATGAGGTCTTACTTTGGTTGATTTTTTTAAAAAACACACGCAAAGTACCTGAAAATTAAAAATGTACCCACAAAAAATGCCATGTAATGGGGAACCAGTGTATATAATTTACAGTGCAGTATTTTTCCTCACACAGAAGCTGCCAGCCATACCTGGCATTGTTCACAGGGCTGGAAAACTTTCATAAATCAGTCACACTTTTAGCCGCTTTACGGTAACCCTGAATAGAATTGGGATGGGTCAGAAAACCGGGTCAGCAAGTGACCCCCAGTACCCACCGGTTACTGTACATAGGGTGCCCTCATAAATCAGCCAGAAACATAATGATACATAGAGATGTATGAAGTAGTGTACAGGTTCAGTACCTGCCCCCAGCAACCCTGCCAGAGACAACACAAGCACATGGTAACAGGACACCCAGCACAAACACACACGGCCGGGGGCACCGGCAGCAACAGATGGCTCTCCCTATACAGGGTGCCGTGTGAGGAACCTACCTGCCAGCAGCACAGGGGCGCACACAAAGGGTTAAGCGCTGTTTCCCGGTAACTAGAGTTTCCCTCAGCTGTCAGTCGGCGGGGACCGGTGACTGCTCGGGTGTTGTTATCTACCGGGCTCCCCCTCCCTCCTCGCACTGTTGTCTCCCTGTAATCTCCAGAGACTGTATCCCTTCCCCCGCCCCCTGGCAGCAGCTGCCAGCCCTGTGTGAGAGCAGCTTACTTTCCCAAGCCCTCCCCTCCGGGCTGCGGTGTGTGTGTTGCCCTCCAGCAGGGTGTCAGTCAGTCAGGGGAAGGCTCAGGCGAGCAGTGCTGGCTCTGTACTGGGGTCCTCTATTCCCCCTGGCATCACTGGAGCTGGCAGTTTTCCATAGTTGCCAACTTTTTAGAAGGCACGTTAGGGAGATATCTGAAGAGGGTGACAGAAAAATGGGCGCTTTGAGTTTATGTCCCTTCCAACTATATAGGACAAGCCAGTAACCTCTCCACCTAAATAAATACATATTACCACTACCCCTTAACTAATAACGTCCCCCAGACCACAATACAGACCTCAATCCTTTAAAAAAGACTATCCACCCAAGGATTGATTTTTGAGCTTTATTTCCTCCCAACCTTCCAAGACCCATCACTTTTTACATTTTCTGTTCACATAGCCATATGAGGGCCTATTTATCGCAGGACAAGTTGTTTTTTTAAAAATACAATTCCACCATGGTTTTCCCAAGGAACACTGCTAGGCAGAAGCCTCCACCTGGCAGAGACCCAGTATGTCACCGGCTCTACAGAGAAAACCCTTGCCCTGCACGATTTAGCGCAGGGCAAGGGAGAGCATCGAAGCATGAGGCTGAGAGGCTGAGTGGGTGAAGAAGGGAATATGTCCAGGTTCAGCTCTGAACCCGGACAACCCCGTTAAAACAGATCTCACTTTATACAGACCCCAGACTATCTCTTTATAAGACCACAGACGAGACATGCAGATTCTTATCGATATCGTTCCTGCAGTCCCGTATACTTCTGGGAGCCACCATAGACAACTATTACTGAGACTTACTAATGTATCTGTGCCAAAAATCTGTCTAAGAGCGGCTCAAAATAGAGCAATGTGGCACAGCTTGAGTTTGTGCACTTTTCTCTGACATGCTCGAAAATGGGGTGGAGCTTAGCAGAAAGGGGCAGACCTAAGACGTGCCATATTGCACCAATATTTTTGCGCAATTCTGGCATTAAAAATGTCTCAAATTAGGTCAACCAATTGTCGGTATGGAGTCAGAGAGAAGTGTCTGCCCTGCAGCACATTTATCATCCAAGCTGATACCTCGGCGCTAGAAACTGTCCTCACTAGTAACTAAGCTGCGATATCGCAGTAGCACCACACAAAGCTACGAAGGTCTCCAGACGAAGGACAACGTTGTGCCCGAAACGCGTTGAGAGGAACTTAGACCCTCACCAGCACCTGTAGTGTTGATAGTGACGTCACTATTCGCTCCGAGAGAGCGCAGGTACTTTCAGTTTGTTAGCGTGGGGATGCGCTACCGGCCGGAGCGCACCCCAACCAACAGTCCACATTTTCCCAGCCTGTTATCACCGTATGTGTATGGATTCTAGGAGAAGAGCCCTACAATTGCAACGGTACTAAGGTACTCTTAGATTTCTTTGATTACCTTGTTGACTGTGTATATACAGTGGGGACCAATTAGCAGGTCCATAGCAGGTGATTTAGAGGAGGGATTATATGCGCGATATCCATTATATTATTGAACAACATTTATCATCCAGCCTGAGCCCTGTGATATATCTGGTGTAGCAGGGGCAGACACAGACAGCAGAGGGCCCCTGTGCAAAAAATGCAAAATTCTCGACCTAACCTATTCCATCCTAACATTACGTGCAGCAATACAAAACATACAGGGTAAGGCTACTGTCACACCTGCGGCACCACGATCCGGAAACCTAATCCGGAAGAAAGTGCAAGGAATCGGATGGACACAAACCACAGAATGCAGAAGTATGTGTCCCGTTGATTCTCTGCATTTTTGCCAGATTGTGGCAGGATCTCTGCCGGAACCCATTATAGTCAATGGGGCCGGTGGGCATTCTGCATCCAGCAGTGCCGGATCCAGTGAATTCCATCAGGCTGTTCTCTGCTGGACCAGCCTGCCAGAATCACTAATGCAGATGTGAAAGTAGCCTAACACAGCACCGCATACCTCTTACATCCAATGATGTCTTCTCTAAACTAGATTTTCTCTTTCTTTATCTTCTCCATTCAGACCAGACCGCCATGATGATTTCTTCATCTCTCGTCTCTACAGAGTTTGACAGACATCTTAGTTTCCTACTTTTCCATCATCCTCCTATCTTCTCTCCCATCATGCACCCCCAATACTGAGACGCTGTGCTCCCCAAAACTATACTGCAGAAACAGATATACCCCCTGAAACTACTAGATAGTGCCCCTTCAATAATTATTGGAACACAATGCTCTAAAAAATAACTGCACCCAGCAAATAGTGTCCCTGGTGCTAAAAGTGTAACCATAATGTCCCCCAAAAATAACCATGCTAAGCTGTTACTGTGCCAGGATGCCCCTACAGTAATAGTGCTCCCCAAAATCCCAAAAATGGTAATAATTATGTGCCAGAGTGCACTTAGTAGTAATAGTGCCCCTGCAGTAATAATGTCCCTACTGTGTCCCAGAAGTAATAATGCTCCCATAGTCCCCCACTTGTAATAAAGCCCACCATAATGCCCCTGGTAGTAATAATTCTCTTTATGATGTGTGACAGTAGAAAAATGCCCCCTTATAATGTGCACCAGTAAAAAAAAAAGCTTCATTTTGTGGCAGTAAAAAAAAACAAACTCCTCTTAGTGCCCCCAGTAGAGCCAATGTCCCCAGAGTGCCCTCATGTGTTCCAATGACCCATACTGTGTGCCATTAGAAAAAACACTTAGTGCCTTCAGTTGAGCTTAGGTGCCCATAGTGCCCCTATAATTTGTGCCAGTATAAAATACTCCTATATAGTGCCAACAGAAGATGCCCCCATAGTGCCCTCCATAATGTGCCAGTATAAAATGCCCTTATAGACTGCCCCACATAGATGCTCCCATAATGCTCCTCTCCCCCCTTCCCCATAGTGGTACCAAAATGGGTGCCAGTATTAAATGCCCCTATATAATGCCCCCATAGTGCTCTTCTCCCCCACTTCTCCATAGTGCCCCCTTAATGCGTGCCAGTATATAGGGCCCTCAGTAGATGTCCCCATAGTGCTCCTTCCTCCCCCCCCACTTCTCCATAGTGCCCCCTTAATGCGTGCCAGTATATAGGACCCCCACTAGATGCCCCCATAGTGCTCCTTTCCCCCCAATTCTCCATAGCGCCCCCCATAATATGTGCCAGTATATAGGGCCCCCAGTATATGCCCCTCATAATATGTGCCAATATATAGGGCTCCAGTAGATGCCCCCATAGTGCTCCTTTTCCCCACTTCTCAATAGTGCCCCCCATAATGTGTGCCCTTTTCCATAGCGCCCCTCCTCCATAATTTGGCAGTATATAAGGCCCCCACCCCTGTTCTTGCCACAATATACTTTAAATAATTAAAACAATAAACACATATACTTACCTCCAGGGGCGGTCTTGGCATTTCTGGGGTTATGTCCGCCCCCCCCCCAATGACACGCCCCCCCACACACATCGAAGACTTTTTTAACAATAAAATACTGTCAAACAATTAACAATTAACTCACTGTTAAACAATGAAAGAATGTGTTTTTTCCACACTTATCGTATATCACTCTCCTATCTGTTTTTCACACACTTGTCTTAGATCAGTGTTTTTCACACACTTGTCTTAAATCTGTGTTTTTCACACACTTGTCTTAAATCTGTGTTTTTCACACACTTGTCTTAAATCTGTGTTTTTCACACACTTGTCTTAATCTGTGTTTTTCACACACTTGTCTTATATCTGTGTTTTTCACATACTTGTCTTATACCAGTGTTTTTCACACACTTGTGGTATCTGACCCTCCTATCTGTTTTTCACACACTTGTGGTATCTGACCCTCCTATCTGTTTTTCACACACTTGTGGTATCTGACCCTCCTATCTGTTTTTCACACACTTGTGGTATCTGACCCTCCTATCTGTTTTTCACACACTTGTGGTATCTGACCCTCCTATCTGTTTTTCACACACTTGTGGTATCTGACCCTCCTATCTGTTTTTCACACACTTGTGGTATCTGACCCTCCTATCTGTTTTTCACACACTTGTGGTATCTGACTCTCCTGTTTTTCACACACTTGTCAGATATGATTCACCTGTTTGCCTCTGTGCATAGGCGGATTATAATGAGGGCAATCTGGGAAACCGCCCGGGGCCCAGCCTCCTGGGGGGGGCACAGGCCGGATTGCCCCCATTATAATCACATTAGGACTAGCTATGGGGTCTGCGGCACAGGGGGGCCCGGAGCGCACGGGAGGCCCCGCCCCCTACTCTGCATCATTAAGATGCGTCCCTGCGCTCCGGGCCTCTCCTGCCCGCTCACCGCTGCAACTTTTAGGCCCCTCTAACGTACTGAGAGCGCTCCTGTGCGCTCCCAGCTGGCCCCGCCTCCTCCCTCATGCTGCGCTGCTGGTTCTGGACAGGGAAGGACCTGTGCAGCGCGGCAAGAGGGGAAAGAAGAAGACCAAGGCCCAGCCCCCTCCAGAGTGGCGTCAGGACAAGGGACAAGTAACTGTAAGTATTTATGTGTTTCATGTATGTATGTGTGTGGGTATATGTATACACTGTACATACTGTATATTGTACAGTGTGGCGCAGGGGTTATATTATGTATGTGTATGTATGTGTGTGGGTATATGCATACACTGTACATACTGTATATTGTACAGTGTGGCGCAGGGGTTATATTGTCCAGCATGGTGTAACAGCCATGCATTCGTTGTACAGTATATATTATAATCCCTGTACCATGCTATACAATGTACAGTATAATCCATACACCATACTGTATAATACACAGTATAATCCATACACCATGTTGTATAGTATACAGTATAATCCGTACACCATGTTGTATAGTATACAGTATAATCCGTACACCATGCTGTATAATATACAGTATAATCCATACTCCATGCTGTATAATATACAGTATAATCCGTACACCATGCTGTATAATATACAGTATAATCCATATACCATACTGTATAATACACAGTATAATCCATACACCATGTTGTATAGTATACAGTATAATCCGTACACCATGTTGTATAGTATACAGTATAATCCGTACACCATGCTGTATAATATACAGTATAATCCGTACACCATGTTGTATAGTATACAGTATAATCCGTACACCATGCTGTATAATATACAGTATAATCCGTACTCCATGCTGTATAATATACAGTATAATCCGTACACCATGCTGTATAATATACAGTATAATCCGTACACCATGCTGTATAATATACAGTATAATCCGTACTCCATGCTGTATAATATACAGTATAATCCGTACACCAGGCTGTATAGTATACAGTATAATCCATACACCATGTTGTATAGTATACAGTATAATCCGTACACCATGCTGTATAATATACAGTATAATCCGTACTCCATGCTGTATAATATACAGTATAATCCGTACACCATGCTGTATAATATACAGTATAATCCTTACTCCATGCTGTATAGTATACAGTATAATCCTTACTCCATGCTGTATAATATACAGTATAATCCGTACACCATGCTGTATAATACACAGTATAATCCGTACACCATGCTGTATAATATACAGTATAACCCGTACTCTATGCTGTATAATATACAGTATAATCCGTACACCATGCTGTATAGTATACAGTATAATCCGTACACCATGTTGTATAGTATACAGTATAATCCGTACACCATGCTGTATAGTATACAGTATAATCCGTACACCATACTGTATAATATACAGTATATTCCCTACACCATGCTGTATAGTATACAGTATAATCCCTACACCATGCTGTATAGTATACAGTATAATACAGGCCCCTGACCCCCTAATACTGGCCCTGCCTGACCCCTAACTCTAGTACTGGCCCCTGACCCCTACTCTGTTACTGACCTCTAACCTTGGACCCCTAACCCTGATACTGGCCCCTGACCCCCTAGTATCAACCCCAAATAGTGGCCCTGACTCACCCCCAAATACTGGCCCTGCCTCACCCCCCCACAATTGCGGCTCCACAAAACACGGATACTGGCCGTGTGCATTCCACATTTTGTGAAACGCACATGCCCAGCCATAAGATAAAAATGTCTGTTCTTGTCTGCAATTGCGGTCAAGAATAGGGCATGCTCTATCTTTTTTGCAAGGCTGTGGAGCGGAACTACGGATTTGCAGCCCCATTGAAGTTAATGGAAATATGATCATATGAATGTACCCTAATGTTGCCTCTAACCCCAATACTGGCCCTAAGGGTGCATTCAGATGACCATATTTCTGGGTCTGCATCCGTTCCACAATTTTGCGGACTGGGTGCAGACCCATTCAATTCAATAGGGCCGCAAAAGATGCAGACACACACACCATGTACTGTCCACATCCGTAGTTCCGTTCCGTGGCCCCACAAAAAATATAAAGCATATGTCGTATTCTTGTCCGCAAAAATAGGCATTTCTATATAGGGCTGGCACTGTGCGTTCTGCAAAATGTGTTTTGCAGATCCACAATTTGTGGACTGCTAAACACTTTCGGTCGTCTAAATGTAGCTTTATGCTAATACTAGCCCCTAACCCCAATACTGGCCCCTAACCCCAATACTGACCTCTAACACCAATACTGGCCCTAATATACTAACACTAATGCTAATCCTATCCCTAAGACTGACTGGAACCAACCCCCAATACCTCACGTACCTCACAGTAACCATAATATATGACCATCCACATATATCTGTACACACTGCATCTTTTATACCTCACACCTGACACATAGTATACATACAGAGTACTGATACGTCAGGTACAAGGTATAATAAATGCAGTGGGTAAACATATATAGTATATACAGCAGTGTACTGGTATATGAGGTATAATAGATGTAGTGTGTAGATATATAGTATATACAGCAGTGTACTGATATGTGAGGTAAAAGCTGTCATTTATACCTTATACCTGTCAGTGTGTACAGATATATAGTATATGCAGCAGTGTACTCATGTGAGGTACGAGGTATAATACATGCAGTGTGTACAGGTATATAGTAGACAAAGCACTGTACTCATGTGAGATACGAGGTGTAATTTATACATCACACCTCCCATGTCAGTACACTGCTGTATATACTATATATCTGTACACACTGCATCTATTATACCTCACACATCAGTACACACTACATCTAATACACGCCGTATCTGACATATCAGTACACTGCTGTATATACTATATATCTGTACACACTACATTATACCTCATACCTCACATATCAGTACACTGCTGTATATACTATATAGCTGTATATACCTCATGTATTATAAAACTATAGTAGATGCAGTGTGTATAGATATATAGTATATACAGCAGTGTACTGATATGTGAGGTACAATGTATAATAGATGCACTGTGTACAGATATATAGTATATGATATATAATATATATATATATATATATATATATATATATAGTATATTTATGTAGAGAACTTGGTTCTGGTGCTGTATTTATGTAGAGAACTTGGTTCTGGTGATGTATTTATGTAGAGAACTTGGTTCTGGTGAAGTATTTATGTAGAGAACTTGGTTCTGGTGCTGTATTTATGTAGAGAACTTGGTTCTGGTGATGTATTTATGTAGAGAACTTGGTTCTGGTGCTGTATTTTTGTAGAGAACTTGGTTCTGGTGCTGTATTTGACTTATGGGTTTGGTTTGGTGCTGCTACTAATGCTAATCCTATCCCTAAAACTGACTGGAACCAACCCCCAATACCTCACGTACCTCACAGTAACCATAATATATGACCATCCACATATATCTGTACACACTGCATCTTTTATACCTCACACCTAACACATAGTATACATACAGAGTACTGATACGTCAGGTACAAGGTATAATAAATGCAGTGGGTAAACATATATAGTATATACAGCAGTGTACTGGTATATGAGGTATAATAGATGTAGTGTGTAGATATATAGTATATACAGCAGTGTACTGATTCTAGTGCTGTATTTATGTAGAGAACTTGGTTCTGGGGCTGTATTTGACTTATGGGTTTGGTTTGGTGCTGTGTGTATGTAGTGATCTTGGTTCTTGCTCTGTATTTGTGTGTTAAACAGACATCCGATGCTATACGTCTAATACTATCCATTCACATTTGCGTTTGGGTCACAGATTCTGTTAAAAATACCGGACAGAAAAGTTCTGCATGCATCATTTAAGCAGCATATGGTTATATGTTTCCAGCAAGGCCCTATGCTGTGTTTTTACCATATTGAGGCAGCATAAGGCCTTGCTGGGTAACCTATTTAACCCTATGCTGCATCAATAACTAATATAGCCTAAGGGCTATCTTTAGATACAAGCAGCATAGGGTTAAAACGGTTACTCACCAAGGCCTTTTGCTGTCTCAATATGGTAAAAACACAGCATAAGGCCTTGCTGGGTAACCATTTTAACCCTATCCTGCTTGTATGTAAAGATAGCCTTCAGGCTATATTAGTTATTGATGCAGCATAGGGTTAAATAGGTTACCCAGCAAGGCCTTATGCTGTGTTTTTACCATTTTTTTTTAAGGAGGCAAAATGCGTGTGGGGGCGGGGCGGGGCGGGGTGGAGCTTGTGGGGGCGGGGCAGGGGTGGAGCGTGGGGGGGCGGGGCAGGGGCCCATGTATTATAAACTGCCCAGGGCCCATGGGATCCTTAATCCACCCCTGCCTCTGTGTCTCCTGTTTTATTTCTCTCTGTCCCTTCTCTATCACTATTGACTATATATTATAGTCAAGTCAACTACCCTGAGCTGGCTGTCTTTGTCACTGATGATCGAGCAGCTGCAGCTACAGCCTGCAGCAGCACTACTACTCCCAGTCCTCCTGGCTCCTGACTCTCTCTACTACAGTGCTGTGCTATATAATATTAAAATCAGATTCACACACAGCAGCAGCACAGCTCCCTAGCTCCTAACTACCTGGTCTGCACTAGACTAACATGGAGCATGCCCTCCTCGCGCTTTTTTACTAAAATTACGTCAGCAGCACGTCCCAGCTCTTCATTGGCTGAGCTGGGGCACGTGCTGCTGACCATGACTCACTGGAGGGGGGGGGGGTGAAGGTTGCCCACAGCCTATGGCGTGTCCCAGACTCCCAGCTCTCTATTGGCTGGGCTGGGACACGTGCTGGGACTAGAGATGAGCGAGCATGCTTGGCCGAGCATGCTCGGGTGGAATTTGCGTGCGCTTTTTCAAATCTGCACGCTAATTCATACGCATATTTTAGTATGTACACTAATGCGTACGCATTTTATAAATTACTATGCATTAGCAGGCCAAGCATGCTCGCTCATCTCTAGGTGGGATGGGACACTGACGCGCAGCCGCACTACACTTCCGGACTTGAGAGTGAGCGGGTGCGGTGCACGCAGCAGCAGTGAGGCCGGTCCATGGGCTGCGGCAGACAAATGCAGTAAGTGACAGCTGGGCGGGCGGTCTTGGGCACCGGCACAAGAGCGGAGCGTGGGGGCCCCCCTTGGACGTCGGGGGCCCTACGCAAATGCATAGGATGCGTGGTGCCCAAGACCACCCCTGCTTACCTCCATGGCACTCTTAGTGAAGCAATGCAGGTCTCTTCCGGCCTGTGTCCCGCTCTGTACGGCTCAGGCGGCGCAATGACGTCATCGCGCCGCCTGTGCCGGCCTCTGATAGGCTGCAGGCCTAGTGCCTGTAGCCTATCAGAGGAACGAGCAGGGGAAACACTTCTCCCCTGCTTCTCCGCACTATTCATCTGTATCGCTGTCCTGAGGACAGCGATATAGATGAATATAGATGAGCGCTTCCACAATGGAAGCGCTCATCTCTGCCTGCCCTGCTGCCTGTGAGAAAGGGCCCCCCTCCTGCCCTGGTCCCCTGTGCAGCTGAACCGGCTACACAGGCGGTATGTCCGCCCCTGCGGTGCAAGGCTAGACAGACGGTCTAAGTTGACACCATCTTTAAGATTAGTAAATGTGGGCCATTGTCTGAGCCCAGGAGTGGAGAATGAAGAGGAATGTTGAATTGTTGAGTATAATTTAAAAAATGCAGAGCACCCAGGAAATTTGCACGCTCTTCCAAGAGTATGGGGGGAACTCCCTCTCTTGCAGGAATCTACAGTATGCAGTTTTCCTATTGTATATACTATTACAGTGGAGGTGTTCGTTTCACACCTACTTTCGCACTGCTGGATGTGCAGACGGGGTTCAGCAGAGATCTGTATGCTTTCCGGCAGACAAGCGGAGAACCAGCTAGACGCAAACCACTGCATGCCGCTGATTCTCTGCTTGTCTGCCAGAACAGCCATGCCGAAGGTGTAATAGTAGGTGTAATAGTAACACGTTACTCTTCAACTGCTGAAAAACTGCAATGTGTAATAGTTACTCTTCAACTGCTGAAAAACTGCAATACCCTGCTGGGGGATAGTTATGCAGGGTGCAGATGGTTCCTGACAGGGTCCCAAGGCCTCTCTGCCACATAATAAGATACCAGTAATAAAAATAGCACGACATGAGGGGGGCCTGTTACAGGCTTTGTAATAGAATCTCTCCCATGTCCTGACAGCTGTAGAGTCACCGGTTGTAGCCCTAGTAAAGTGATTTTTGTGTCCTCTTTCTTGACTCGTAGAGCTTTTACTTTTTACTCTCAAACTATTTGGTGTCTCAGAATTATTGGGAGTTATGGTGGATAAATAGTAAAAAAAAATACATTATTTTACATGTTAGGCTGTGTTCACGTGTGTGTCAGGGGCTCTGTATGGAGCCTTGGTTGAAGATTCCATCAGGTGTGATGGGAAAAATAAGGCTGCACAGTGGTGTCTGTCATGTGACTGATCCAGCGCTGCATTGCGGTTTCTGTAACATAGCTTGCAGTTTCTGGCCACAATTACTTAGGTCTTCAGATATGATTGGAGGGAAGGAATTTGTCATTTGGCATTATATGTATGGTTTTACTATTATTATAATTATTAGTAGTAGTTTTATTTTTAAGTTCTATTTTATTACAACTGGTACCCCAGTTCATTTATTTTTACACCAGAGTTTTCTTCTGCCCTGGTTAAGGTGTGTTCACACCACGTTTTAGTGCCTTGGTGGGCTTTTTTGGAGGGTGTATGTTTAAATACCTTAAAATAGTATTTAAATGCATATTAGAAAATACGTATTCTCTTTAATGAGGCCAACAGAGTTTAGGGGATTAAACTTTGGGCTCTGTGTGACCCACTTGCCATACATTTCCATTAGATTGCCAAATACAATAAAACTGCAGAATCAGCCTTATTTGCAGAATACAGCCACTGAGACACATCATTTTGCATAGGAGATGTAGACATGAAACAGTAGGACACTGCAAAATTGCTGTTCTATTTTATGTGCATTTGGTCAATAATAAAATGGATGCAAAAGTGAACATAACATCTAAAACAGCAAAGGAAAGTAATTGAAATTTTTACTCAACTTTTTATTTCCAACTCAGTAAAATTTAGCTAAAAGGTGTAATTTTGTATTAGGCACATTAGGCTCTGTTCATACTATGTCTGGTGTATATAGGCCCAGCATATATGCTGGAAAAAAACTCCCAATGTATATACTGAACTTACAGTTGTTGCAAAGTAAGGCTACTTTCACACTTGTGTTTTTGCCTGATCCGGCAGGGTTCAGCAAAAACAATTCCATTACTGATAACACAACCATCTGCATGCATAATGAACGGATCCAGTTGTATTATCTTTAACATAGCCAAGACGGATCCGTCATGATCTCCATTGAAAGTCAATGGGGGACGGATCCGTTTTCTATTGCGTCAGATTGTGTCAGAGAAAACGGATCCGTCCCCATTGACTTGCATTGGGGGTCATGACGCTCCACTTGTATAGGAGCGATCCGTCCCATTGAAATGAATGGGGCGGCTTGGGTGTAATTACACCTGCTCACCGCTGCAGATGCGATCGTGAGCAGGTAAAACAATGAAGAGAAGGCAGCACTGGCGCGTGCCTTCTCTTCGCACAGCTCATCGGGGGGGGGGGTCCGACACCCGGCACCCCCGCCGATTTGATATAGATGACCTATCCTGAGGATAGGTCATCAATAAATATAACTTGGACAACCCCTTTAAGAACTACATCATCATTTTCAATAACATCATTGAGTCTGAGACAGAAGATCTGTGGTTAGTTCTCCAAGATGTTTGGAACACTCGCGAGTTCCTTCTAACCCTAGAAGAATTGAAGCTGTTTTGAAGGCAAAAGGTGGTCACACCAAATATTGATTTGGTTTAGGCTTCTCTTTTGTTCATTCGCTTTGCATTTGTTGATAAAAATAAACTATTAACACTTCCCTATTTTTGAATGCATTATTAATTTGCAGCATACTCCCACACCTGTCTAAAACCTGTGCACAGTACTGTAAATCCCAGATGTATGCTAATGTGTGCAATGCGGCTGCATGCATTTGCTATCACCATTGATCTCCACTGCTAAAATAAACCTTATGTTGCATTATGTTGGCCAATGTCTTATTTATGTTTCGTGTATTGCTGTCGTGTGCATATACCTTTGGTCAGTCCTCTGATGAACGCTTATCTGGTGTGAAATACATTGGAACGTTTGATTAAAGGGGTTGTCTCACCTCAGACTTTGGGGGCATATTGCTAGGATATGCCCCCATTGTGTGATAGGTACAGGTTCCACCTCTGGGACCCGCACCTATCTTTAAAACAGAGCCTGCAAAATGAAGGTGGGTGCACCGAGCTCACGGGGGCGTCCTCTATTCATTGCTATAGGAGCGCTGAAGATAGCCGAGTGGTGTGCTCGGCAATTTTCAGCAGTCCCATTGACATGAATAGGAAGCGTATTTCGCAAACGAGGCCACCACTCCATGCACTTCTATGGGGCTGACAGAAATAGCTGAGCCAGTGCAGGTTCCATTCTAAAGATAGACAGAGGTCGGACCTGCACCTATGAGACATTGGGGGCATATCCTAGCATATCCTATACTCCGAATGTCTGAGGTGAGACAACCCCTTTAAGTGAATAGTAGGGTGAAACAGGGCTAGTTTCCAGGGTGGGGCCACCTTCATCAGGACTGGTAGTCTGTGACTTCAGGGTATTCCTTCCTTCTCTCCTCTCCCTCTACTGGTCCTGATATTTGTGTCAACAATGCTGCATCGTTTGCTATCTGATCTGGCTGACCTGTTTGTATTCAGCATCTTCCTCCTTCTTATGGTTTTATTGTGTATTAATTAAAAGTTATGTTTAAAGGGAACCAGCCCCATGGAGCATTGCCAATAAGTCTCCATACCATGGAGAAGTGCTAAAAAATCTCCATACACAGCCCATTCTTCTTTGCAAAATAGGTCAAGCTCAGTCAGATTGCATGGAGAGCATCTGTGAGCTGCAATTTTCAAGTCTTGCCAGTGGGATTTAGGTCTGGACTTTGACTGGGCCATTCTAACACATGAATATGCATTTCATTGTAGCTCTGGCTGTATGTTTGTGAGGTCGTTGTCCTACTGGAAGGTGAACCTCGGCCCCAGTCTTTTGCAGCCTCTAACAGGTTTTCCTCCAGGATCGCCCTGTATTTAGCGCCTTCCATCTTCCCATGAACTGTGACCAGCTTCCCTGTCCCTGCTGAAGAAAAGCATCCTCACAGCATCAGGGGCGGATATACTGCCTGTGCAGCCTCTTCAGCTGCACAGGGGACCAGCGTGGGAGGGGGCGCATTCTAAAACATGAACTACAAAGATATACTTGTTTGACTGCTGCCACAATTCAATGGCATAGCTATAAGGCTTCCACAGGGCCCCTCTTGCCAGTAGCGCACTGCTAATTACCATATATTTAATTTTATAAGATGCAGTGAATACTGGTGGGCATGGGAGCACTCAGTCTGTAGGAAGCAGGGAGTGAAGAGCTGTGAGAGCTGTACTCACCGCTCCTCACTAGTCTCCTACAGGCCACGCTGCACCGACCTGACTGCGTACAGCTGCAGGACGTACAGCATGCACTGTGACCTGACACTACACGAGGTCAGGTGACAGTGCAGCAAGGGCCGGAGGAGACCAGCAAGCGAGGAATGCAGGAGAAGACACCGGACATGGAGCAACAGCAGAGCAGAAGAGTTTATTCATTTATTTTGAGTCTGATATGAGGTCTGAGCATCTGCTATGGGCATCTGAGCATCGATATGGGGGCCTGAGCATCTGATATGGGGGGTCTGAGCATCTGATATGGAGGGTCTGAGCATCGAAAATGGAGGCCTGACCATCTTATATGGGGATCTGAGCATATGATATGGGGGCCTGAAGATCTGATATAAGGTTCTGAGGATCTGATATGAGGGTCTGAGGATCTGATACGGTGGTCTGAGGATCTGATATGAGGGTCTGATCTGATATGGAGGTCTGAGGATCTGATATGAGGGTCTGATCTGATATGGAGGTCTGAGGATCTGATATGGGAGTCTGAGAATCTGATACGACGGTTTGATTTGAGGATCTGATATGGCGGTTTTATTTGAGGATCTGAATTGAGGTCTGATCTAAAAATGGTACCAATAAAAACCACAGTTCATTACACCAAAATATAAAAAAGTCAGAAAATGGCGATGCAAAGAAAAGTTAGATTTTTTCCCAAAGGTTTTTATTCTTTTTAAAGTAGTAAAAAATAAAAAACCTACACAAGTTTGGTATCGCTGGATTTGTATTGAGCTGCAGAATAAGAATATAATGTCATTTTTAGTGTACCATGAATGCCGTGATGTCAAAACCCAAAAAACCTTGGCGGAATTGTGAGTTTTTTCAATTTAACCCCACAAAGAATTTTTTTCTGTTTTCCAATATTAAATGGTGCTGTTAAAAAATGTATCTTGTCACACAAAAAATAAGATGACACTCATGGCCTAGGAGCAGCTCACCCCCATTTAAGTGAATGGAGCTGAGCTGTGATACCAAGAACAACCGCTATACAATTTATAGCGCTGTGCTTGGTAAGCTGTGAGAAGGCAGAGGCACTCACACGAGCAACTGTGCCTTCTCAAAACAGCTGTTCAGCGGAGGTCCTGGGTGTCAGACCCCACCAATCAGGTACTGCTGACCTATCCAGAGAATAGGCCGTCAGTAAAAAAAAAATCTCGGAAATCTCTTTTAAATATGCCCTAGTACAGTAGTCCTACAGATGCAGACTGCTTCCAGTGACTGAAAGTGATTGAAAGGCCTCCCTCTCCCTGTGATGGGATTGTGAGAACCATTTGGTTGTTATGGCAGCCAGGAACCTTGTGAAGGCTCATTGTCCCGTCATAGTAAAGTTTCCTGTTAAGCCCTGCCTCAGAAAGGGCTTTATAGGAACACAGTGGTATTATAATAGACTGCAATAGTAAACTGTTTCAGTCTATGGTACAGTATAAGTGATACCTATGGGGACTAAAAGTGAGGTAGAAAAAAGGTTTTAAAATATAAAAATGTAAAAAAAACACAACTAAAAATCAAAATCTGCACCTGTTATGGCAGTGATTGCGGAACTACTGTCAACAAACTGATTTGGTTTTGGGCTACTCCTATGTTATCCTGGCAGTTCCCTGGTTTTCACCCTTTAACCCCTGTACAGGGATCTGGACTTCAGTGCAGAGGGAACACCAGACCACTACCTCCTGGAGTAGTCTCTGTACGATTGACAGTTGATCCACTGTGGTTTTTTTGTGTTGCTTTTCCTCGCAAAAATCATTGAGTAAAACATTGAATCAACAAATGGTATCAATAAAAAGTACAGCTCGCCCCACAAAAAGAGCCCTTACACAGCTCAATAGACAGAAATGTAAAAAAGTTATGGGTGTCAGAAAATGAAGGTGCAAATACATCTCAGATTTTTTTTAAAATTATATATAAGTTGTAAAAAGTAAGGTGAACTGTATAAGTTTGGTATCTCTGTATTTGTATTGATCCACAGAATAAAGTTACTTGTCACCTTTACCACACAATTAACACAGTAAAAACAAAGGGGGTCATTTATGAAAAAATATACGCCACTTTTTACCGTATTTATGGCGCATATTTTGTGGCATAGAAAATGCCTTAAATCTAATCCAGCATGGGAGCTGGCGTAGCTTTAATCTTGTTGAATGGCTGCTGGATCATGCACCTAAGTAATGTACAGGCTGACGCCTCTACATCATTTAGGCATATCAAGCTGCATCGTACAGGGACTAAGACCGGCATCTAAACCGCGGTTTTAGTAAATGTCCCCAGGCATGGAATTCAGCCAGTTCCCTCAGGTTCTCCAGATCCGGCTGTTAAAATTACAGTCGGATCGGAGAACCGTGTTACCGGATAAATCCTGATCTGGTGCTGTGGTGGTGGCAGCTGGAGATGAGCGCTTCCATTCCATAGTTTAGCACCTTAGGGTTTTTAAAAGTTAGGTGGTATGTGTGTGTATATATGGTGTATGTGTGTTGCATATATATGGTGTATGTATATGTAAACGTATCGTATCGCCACGTGTCCGCCGTTGAGTAGGGAACCTGTTGTTCCCCCAAAGTCCATTAAAAATGGTGCCAGTTAGTAAAAAAAAAAGTATAACTGCATAAAAACAAGCCCTCATATGGCTATACAAACAGAAACATTAAAAAAAAGGTATGGCTTTTGGAAGGCGGGGAGGAAAAAACAAAAACAAAGGAAGAGGTTAAATATTGGGCACTAATGTAGAACACTCATGAAGGATTTCATCCTCACAGCTGTATCTGGTGAGATTCAAATCTATTACATGTGAATTTAGCTAGCTATGCAAACTATGCAGGCAAAACAACTCATAACAAATTACATATAGGTTCCAACATTTGTACAGAACAAAAGCAACTTAATGTCTCTTGCCTTTGTGAATGATATTCACGTGAAATGGAGATTTCCCTGCAGTCTTTCCATGGGTTTCACTCTGCATTACATCCGCAAGGTGTAAGTGGTTCTGAAAATCCACAGCATGCCCTCAAATCCGCAGCAGAATACTCTGCTATGTATCAATGCGGTTTTGTAAAATACCATTCTCTAGAATGGTATTGTAAGTGTGTTAAAGATTACGCACCAAAAATCCACAACAAATAAACCACATCTGGATCAGGATCTGTGTGCCTATTAAAGGGTTGTATAATCTAATACTTAGCCAAAGGGAGGTAATGTGATAAAAGAGCCACCGCTTAAAGCCTCTTTCACGTTAGTGAATTGTGGATGTGTGTTCTCCGTAGTCTCCATGGACAGTTCACATATCCTTGAGTGGTTCTCCACAGGCCTTGGGTCTGTGGTGACACCATGGAAGCATGCCTTACTTTTGTCCATGATTACAGATCTTTCACGCACATTATAATTTATAGGTCCATCCATGTTTGGTCCATGGTATTCGTGAATTGTTGCTAGGAGATATATACCTCTTGGGCCGCTCACAGTTAAACTACAAGATATCACCTATATTTCATATAACGTATTTAATATAAAAAATATAAATAAACATCAATTTATACAATTTATATGTCCCCCAATAAAAATAAAATACAATACAATGTATCCATTCATACTCTCTCCAGTGGATCCACTCTAAAATATTGCATTACATCAATAATAACAATTGTAACAGTCTTGGTCCCAATTAAACCACACTTGCGGAGCTCACGTTTGTGTGCTACACCTTATATGGTGTTAATGGTTACCTATACTCCTTTTTACTTTCATTTTGTGTCCCAAATCTGTGTCTACTATCCTGGAAACAGCTTGAAATTTAAGTAATTGCACAATTCACACTTAGTTGATAAGGCCTTGTTCACACTTCAGTTATTTGATCAGTTATTTCCATCAGTTATTATGAGCCAAAACCAGGTGCGGCTCAAAAGCACAGAACAGAAGCAGATCTTTACATTATACCTGATCTCTGAGGAGGCTTCACTACTGGCTTTGGCTCACAATAACTGATGGAAATAACTGACCAAATAACTGATGTGTGAACTGGGCCTAAGTGATACCACTTTTAGTTTTCAATATGTTTGTCGGCCACCACTTTTATGTTTCTATATTGCGGCTTAATATTCAGGTTACGTTCTATATTGAAATGATTTTCCTTTTGGTAGAGATATCAAGTCCTCCGTTTGATGTGCAGCGAGTCTCTGGGACTTTATCCCTTAATAATGTTACAGTATCTGCATTACATCGATTCCTTTTACTGCATGAGATAAATATCTCTTACCAGGGTTTCCCGCTTGACTTGCCTCCTTTACTTCTCTGGGCACATTAAAACAATGTCTCTTACCCCAGCTCCGTTGCGTGTCGCCCCTTGGCTTGCTTCATTCTGCCGCGGCTGTCAGCGCATGTGCTGTGGAACTTACTGCACGCCAACCCTCCGGAGGTGTCAGTTCGGCTTTACTTTACATTCAGTGGTATACTTCTAATCTTGTTCTGGGACACTTTTCAATATAATCGTTCAGGTAGTAAAGTGTACACTTGGCTAGACGCGTTTCGGAACCTCTTGTTCCTTCCTCAGTAGCATAAAGATACAACATCTTATATACACAAACTAAGATATATATAAATCATGGACTGGACCACAAACAATTCTATACCACTATTCACATTGCGTTTTTTTTATTTATTATTGTCAATAAAACCTTGAATTAGATTATATGACTATATATACATTACACATATTATGCATTATAAAAATACGTCGCAACATACAAAAAATACATTACAACGTAAAAAACAAAAAAAACAAAATAAGGGAATCTTCTTTATTCACACGACACTTCATTATCGATATACAGAGGAGAAGATGGAGGGGAAGATGCAGGGGACGTCAAAACGCTGATTGTTGCTAGGAGATGCTCTGGAAACCAATTTTCAGCCTAGCAGTGAGGGAATACAGATACAGAGGGCAAAAAATGGACACACAGCCCTAACACAGATTTTTCATGGGCATCTTTACAGATGAACCACTTACTATCTTGTCACGGATGGCATCATGGACAAAGACGTGTGAGTGGGTCCTGTTAGATCCCCCTGCTGTTCCAGCACCACCTCTGTGATACTCCCCATTAAGCTTTGATTACTTGGCTGTAATGATGAGGTGCCCATACACCTAACAGCATAGTTCACTGTGCTACGTTGTTTGTGTACTGTAGCTCCCATTAACTGCTATGGGAGTTACAGAAACTGCAGAACGCAGCCAATTCAGCCTTTTTCCATAACACCGCCCACTCACCGCTGACAAAAAGGTTATTCTACTCTCATATGAAAGGTTGGGAATAACCCTTTAAGGATGCAGGGTTTTGTTTTGTTTGTTTTTCTTTGTTGCATTCCAAAAGGCATAACTTTATTATTTTTCAATTGATGTAGCCGTATGTAGGCCATCATTTTGGGGTGTATCAAACATGTTATCTTTATTTTGGGTCAGTGTAATTACAGCAATACCAAATTCATATAGTTTTTTAATGTTTTAAAAAACATTTTTTACAAAAATAATTTGTTTTTGTTTTGCCATATTCTAAGAGCCATAAAATTTTAATTTTGCCTGTGTGATGACTTTTTTTGTAGGACAAGCTGTAGTTGTTATTGGTACTATTGTAGAGTACAGATGACTTTTGATTACTTTTATCCCATTTTTTGGCATGAGTTAGGCTACTTTCACACCAGCGGCAGGCCTGATCCGGCAGGTGAAGGGTGCTGCCGGATCAGGACTGCCGCAGCGACATGTGTGGAGCCGGAACCGCGCTCCGGCCCCACACATGTCACACAGTACATACATACACACACACAGACACACACACATATACACAGACAAATACACATACATACTTACATGCTCCCGACAGGTCTTCAGAGCGACGGAGAAGCAGGACGGCTCACACAGGTGACGATTCCCCACAGCGCCCTCTGCTGGGCGCCTGGTGGAATCGTCACCTGTGCACGCAGTCCTGTCCCTCCGACGCTCTGAAGACCTGCTGGGGTGCATGTAAGTATGTATGTGTATTTGTATGTGTATATGTCTGTGTATGTTTATGTGTATGTCTGTATGTGTGTATGTGTAGCCGGATCCGTCATGAACTCCATTGAAAGTCAATGGAGGGCGCATCCGGTTACCATTGTGGTCACACCAGACGGATCCACCCCCATTGACTTGCATTGGGGGTCATTCCGGATCCGTCTTGGTGCTGATGCCTGGACCGGAGAGCAAACTGCAGCATGCTGCGGTTTGTTCTCCGGTCTGAAGACGGAACGGAATGCTTTCAGGAGCATTCCGTTGTCTTCAGTTCAGTTTTGTCTCCATTGACAATGAATGGAGACAAAACTGAAGCGTTTTATTCCAGTATTGAGCCCCTATGACGGAACTCAATACCGGAAATTTTAAAACGCTATTGTGAAAGTAGCCTTAGTGTTTTTCTACAGCTTTCACCATGTAGGATAAATAATGTGTTAGTTTGATAGTACAGGTCATGACATTTTTTTTTTGTTTTTAATGTTTATTATTTACGTAATAAATAATTTTTAATGATTTTTAGTGGACTTGTTTTTTTTTTTTATCCTATTTTAATATTTAGCCCTGAGCCCAAGCCATTCTACAATTTAAGTACAGTCATGAACTGCCAAGCCTGCTTCGCCTGCTTTTCTCTAGAAGTGTATAGTGTATGAAAATTTCATCAATCTGTGATTTTTTTTTTTAATTCAAAATGAAAATTGCCCCATCCTTCAAAGTACTCCTATACATTCTGGCTTTGCATTTTGACAGATCAGCCATAACATTAAAACCATACCAAGATATGAATAAATTATTTGATTGGACCTTGTCAAGAGGTTGGATATATTAGGAAGTACTGTAAGTGAACAGTGAGTTCTTGAAGTTGGTATGTTGGAGGTAGGAAGTAAATTGACAAGTGTAAGAAGTGTAAGGTGACTTGATGGGCCATAGCATTCGTAATGTGTTCAGTGGTTAGTCTTGTACTTACCAAAAGTGTTCCAAGGAAAGGCTACCAGTGAATTGGCAACAGAGTTATGGATGTCCAAGGTTTATTTATGTGTGAAGAAAATGAAGGCTAGCCTGTCTAGTCTGATCCCACAGAAATTATAATAAATTGGTAAAAAACATACTGCTGGCCAGGGGCATTGCTAGGCTAAAACTTTTGGGGCCTGGACCTGATGTTTTCTCCCAGGCCCGAATGTCCTGCCTGTTAGACAAATACAATTGTATTGCCGTCCTCAGGACAGCAGTACAATTGAATCTAACAGACTGCAAGATATGTAGGGTCATGTGATCAGTGCCATCCAATCCTGCATTGGTCACATGACTGTGACATAATCGCAGGTCCTTTTCAACCCCTGTCTTCTAAACTGAAGAGGAGAATTGTGGAGAAGAAGGTGCAGTGAGCTCTGCTACATCAGAAGAGGTAAGTGAAGGGAGGAGCAAAGGGATGCTGGGAGTTGTGGTTATTTAACTGGGACTGTATGTTAGAGCAGAAGGGAGGGATGTTATCATGGGACTGTGGGTTGGAGGTGACTTGGGCAGGGTTCTGTTAGGGTACTCTTACACGAGAACTATGCTCCGGCCCCATTCACTGTAATGGGGGCGGGCCACGGATCCGGCTGCAGCACGTCAACCCCTGCCAAGAGGGAATGGGACCAGAGCGTAGTTCCGACCCCACACGTGCACCTGCTGCAGCACGGATCCGGCGGGCTGTTCACCCACCGGAACAGCCTGCCGGAGTCCCCTGCTGCAGGTGTGAAACTAGCATTAGGCTACTTTCACACTTGCATTGTAAGGATCCGTTTGTGAGATCTGTCACAGGCTCTCATAAACGGTCTAAAACTGATCAGTTTTGTCCTAATGCATTCTGAATGGAAAAGGATCCATTCAGAATGCATCAGTTTTGCTTCAGTTTGCTTCAGTTCAGTCAGTATTCCGTTTTAGAGGTGGACTCTAAAACGCTGCTTGCTGCGTTTTGGTGTCCGCATGACGAAACTGATCCAAACTGGCTATTTAAAAGATAATACAACCTGATCCGTTCAGAACAGATGCAGACGGTTGTATTATCATGACAGAAGCGTTTTTGCTGATCCATGACGGATCCAGCAAAAACGCTGGTGTGAAAGTAGCCTTATTTACATTGGACTGTGGCGTGGAGTGATGTTATTTACACAGGACTGCATGTTGAAGGCGGCTTTTGGAGGGAGTGATATTTACATAGGACTGTATGTTGATGACGGCTATGGGAATTATGTTATTTAGATAGGACTGTATTTGGAGGGGGCTTTAGATAGAGAGGGATGTTATTTACATGGGATTGTATATTGGAGGGGGCTGGAGAGATGGCGTGATGTTATTTACACAGGAGGGAAATAGCTTTATTTACATGGGACTGTATGGTGGAGGGGCTGAGGAATTATAATTTCTGAGGACACTAAAGGGAGGAATATAACTACAGCGGAGACTTCAGGGCGAGCATTATAACAGTAGGGGGAGCGATATAAATACTGTGGGCACTGTAGGGGTATTATAAATCCAGGGGACATTAGGTGTTCTTATTACTACTGGAGGCTCTATAGGAGAGACTTATAGATCCGCCTTATTTCTACTAAGAGCACTATGGGGGGCATTATTACTACTGAGGGGTCTGTACAGAGCTTGATTACCACTGGGGGAACAATAGGGAGCCTTATTACTACTGGGGGCTCTGTGAGGGTATTATTAATACTGGAGGACTCTTCTAATAATGGGGACAATCATGGGGAGCATTATCAGTGCTGGGGTCACTGTAGGGTGCAATGTTACTAATGAGGGAATTACTACTGGTAGGACTATTACTTTAGGGGGCACTGATACTTCTTCAGGATAGTATTTGGGGGTATCAGGGAGCACAGTGAGCAGCAGGATAACACTGTGGGGACTCCAGGATGGGGGATGATGATAGAAATGTAAGGAAGGTAACATGTCTGTGTGTCACACTCTGCAGAGATGAGGCGGCTGAGAGAAGTTGTCCAGGCCGAATGGAGAAGATGATGACAGAGAAGATCTACATCACAGAAGACGTCAGTTGGGAGGCACAGGATGTGAGAGGTATGTGCTGCTGTTGGGACGAGGGTTGACATAGAGAATTGCGCCATATTCGTTGGGGCTTGGGCCCCGGATCTTTTGCGACCCTAACAACGCCCCTGCTGCTGGCTATGACAGAACAATGTCAGAACACACAATTGCTGCATTTGGGACTGTGTAGCCAAACACCAGTCAGAGTACCCATGGAGAACCCTGTCCCCTGTTGAAAGCAACTACAATGGGAACATGAGCATTAGGACTGGACCATGGAGTAAGGTCTGGTGAATCACATTTTCTTTTATATCATGTAGTTAGCTGTGTGATTAATTGAGGATGAGAAGGTATTAGGGGAACTATGGGAAGAAGACATGGTGGTAGAGGCAATGTTTTGCTGGGAAACGTTTTTGGCATTCATGGATGTTACTTTGACACATACCTGTAACAGACAGCGGGTGTGCCAATTAACCAGTTTGACTTTGGGCTAAACCTAGGGGCGTTGTCCTGGCTGTTACATGTTTTTCACCCTTTATCCCATGTACAGGGATCTGGACTTCACTGTAAGGTTTTAGCATATAAATTTGGCAGGCAAAGTCCTCTGCTCTAATTCTCTGTAGCTCACTGCTGTACTAACAAACCTTCTATAAACTGGGATTTCGTCCAATGCTGCAAAAGGCTGCACTTTTCTCCTAGGTCGGACTTATCTTTACAATTAGAGCGATTTATATTTTTGTTAGCTCTAACATGGAGTCTGAACCGGAGTTGTCAGGCCTTCTCCTAGCATGGGGGTAACAGGAAGTGAGAACAGTCCACTGCTCTCCAGAGGGGGTTCAGAATGACACGGAAAGGTCCATTCTGAGCAACCGTACAGTAGCTCTGCCTTGTTTGCTGCCTCCTGCTGGTACACCAGACACATTACATAGTAAAACAGTTGCATAACATTAGTATAGATATACACATTTTGCAGGTCCTGGAATAAAATGTATAGAATGACATAGTGTTAGCAGACACAGATAGAAGCCAGGCGTAGGAGTGGTAACACCAATCTGGGGTGTTATGCTAGGGCAACACAGGGACACTTATTGTCGCGCGACACATAGTGCACAACTACACAACGACAGTTGTCGCGCGACATTAATGTCGCACCAATGTCGCGCGACAATTTTTATAATGGAAGTCTATGGTGTCATGCTGCGACTGCGACGCGACAGTCACAGAAAAATCCATCCAAGATGGATTTTTTGCGACTGTCGTGTCGCAGTCGCAGCATGTGGCATGTCGCAGTGCGACACCATAGACTTCTATTATAAAAATTGTAGCGCGACTTTGGTGCAACAAGAAGTCGCATGACAACTGTCGCCGTGTAGCCCTAGCCTTACACATGCAGCCCAGCTAAATTGGGAAGCTGATCAGCAGCTTAATCAGCAGCTGGACAGGAAGCAAGGGGGAAGAATTAACTACAGCAGTGCCAAAGAGAAGTTCACTGAACACTAGTCCCAATACACACAGGGAGAGTGGGGCAACAAAAACGTAACATACCACCTACTATGTCAGCCCCAGTTACAGGAGAAATCAATAGTGAAAAAAAGTGAAGTTAAATGTCACCCAGGGGTCTTGTATGACCTTATGGGGAACACAAAGTGTAAAATAAAAAATAAAAATAAAGTGTTTTATAAAAAAAAAATAAAAGTTTCACATGAAAAAAAAAACTTTTCCCCCAATTAAGTCATTTAAATTTTTTTTAAATAAAAAAAATTAAAATAGACCTATTTGGTATCACCACATCAATAAAGACCAGCTCTATCAAAATATCACATGATGTACCACATCAGGTGAAGGCCGTAAAAAAAAAAACAAAAAAAAAAGACATTTACCCAAAAATGTTTTTTTTTTAGTCACCTCACCTCCCAAAAAACATCAATCAATCGATCAAAAAGTGGTATGTACCCCATCCTCGTTATTGTGTAAAATTTAAAATACACATATTTGGTATCACCGTTTCCATAACGACCATATCTATAATAATATCAATAGATCTACCCCTTCAAGTGAACGGCGTAAAAAAAATGTATAAAAAATTACAGCAAACAGCTTTTTTTACCTCACATGCCAAAAAAATGATTAGAAAGTCCAATGTACCCCAATAAAAACTACAGCTTGTCCCACAAAAAATAAGACCTCACACAGCTCAGTTAACAAAAAATTTAAAATGTTATCACTCTTAAAAACCATTTCAGCAAATTCCATGTTAGAAAATCCAGATGCCGCTCCTTCCCTTCTGAGCCCTGGTATATCCACAAACAGCAGTTTATAACCACAAATGGGGTGTTTCTGTATTCAGGAGAAAATAGCCAGCCCATAATCCTGTTATCCTTTGTGAAATAGAAAGTTTGGGCTTAAAGCACCATTTACGTTAAATAAAGTTCCTTGGGTGGTGTACTTTACAAAATGTGGTCACTTTTTGGGGTTTTGACTGTGGGGACACCTCAGGGTTTCTATAAATGCAACATGGCACCTAAAGGCCATTCCAGCAAAATCTGCCCTCCAAAAACAATATAGCGCTACTTGCTAAAATTCTAAACCTTCTAACGTCCTAAAAATATTAAATAACCAAAATGATGCCAGCATGAAGTAGACATATGGTGAATGTTAATTAATATGTGTCTTAAAAGCAGAGAAATTCAAGTTTAGAAAATAGTAGATAATAATAGATAAGATAATAGAAAAGTTAAAACACATTAACTCAGATTTACCATTAACATGATGTACAATGTGTTACAAAATAAAAAAAAAACAACCTCAAAATGGCTTGGATAAGTAAAAGCATTCCAGAGTTATTACCACATAAAGTCAGTTATGCAAAATTGGGCTTGGTCAGGAAGGGGGCAAATAGCCTGGTCTTGAAGTGGGTTAAAGTATTATATCAGTTACAGTATAATTGGCCTATGACAGACACATTTAATTAAGGGTATGTCAAGGCCGAAAAAATTTTGTTTTTGAAATTGTACCTGACACAGCTATGTTTCAGTCTGACATGAAATCAGTAGGACAGCATGCGTTTTCTTATTGATTTCACATATTTTCCAGTGTGAAAATCCAATACCTTTATACACTGTATTGTGAACGTTCAGCTTTATTAAATGAAATATTTAATGAAATGTCCTGTAAGTATAATATTTTTGTCTGCAGAACTGTACACTTATTAGTGTATTCAATATTGTATATAGTGGTGTTAATTCCATTGCCCCTAATTTTAATTCCAGACTTTAGGGTTGAAATAGCTTTTTCTTTTTTTTAAAGCATGTTATACTTCTTGCACATACTTCAAACACTTTAAAAAAGACCAAATACTTGAGTTGGAGAAAGAACTGCATAGTTTGGATGCCTTTGTTCTTGTGGTTAATCATTTCTAGGAGCAAAGAATATTGTTGGTAATATTTTTCCATTAACATGGCCCTTGTGTGAAATGTGTGATAACATGGCCCCTGTGTGATAATGAGACAACCCCTCTGTTAACAATATTCCCTGTGTGAGGGTGAGAATTTATATGTTCCCATAGACTCATAGAATTAGTAACCACCCAATCTGCGCTATTTCTGGCATTTTGTGGCCTTTTTGTCTCTTTTCATTTTAGTTGTGAGAATTGCATTATGTAAAGGCACAAGCAGTTTTCATTTTCAGCACTAAAATAATATTTTGAATTAAAAATTGTTCTGTATTATCAAACTAGATAAATGCATAAGATACTAATATACACAAAATGAGATCCTTTGAGAATGTTAAAGGAGTTTATTCACCACGTAAATTTGTATAAAAAATATAATAGGTGTCACGTATTCAGGGGTCTTTCACCCCACTTCTGACCCTGCCTACTTGCATGGCCGTTCCTATGCAACAGCTACAACTAGTCGACGTTCCCTAACCTAGGTATGTGCAGGGACGTAGAAGGAGGGGGAACAATGGGAGAAAACAATAAACAAAGACAGAACTCACACAAAATATGAAGATCGCTGAGCCGAGGTCAAACCGGGAAGTCACGTCAAACATCAGAGGATCAAACAAAGCAGAGTCAAACACACGAGCCGAGGTCAAAACTGAGAGGTAACGAAGTACAAAAGGCTGAAACGAGGACGGAGTCAAATTCACGAGCCAAAAGTCAAAGCACAAGGTCACAGCAGTTCAAATTGCAAGTTCCAGGAATGAAGACCAATCACAGGCAAAATGCCTGTTTAAATAGGCTCAGCAGATGGATCACGTGACCCAAATCAGAAACTTCGATACACCTGAGCACCGACTCATGGGCATCGGTGCTCAGCTCCCCTGCTGCTTGTAATCCAGGCGATGGAAGACGCTGGCCGCGCTTGTGAAGCGTGCTTCGCCGGGTCCTCCCTTCCCCTGGGTTGCTAGGAATACAAGGATGCCGGCTCCCCGTTACAATAGGTGAGATGATGAAAAGTTAAACAATCTGCCATGTTTCTTTGTTTTAATATTAACCTATCAAGTATTTCACTCCTTTTACATGCAGACAGCTCTCTGGCACTTCCAGGCAAAGGGGTGGGGCTACATCTCACCCCACGTCATATCTCGCAGGTCCTGCAATCTTTCAGCACTATGGTATAGTACACGTTCCTCAGAGATTTATAGACAGCCATGTATCCATGTTCCATCTAAGGGGTAGGTGACATGATTGGCAGACGGAATGTATTGACAATCACAGAAGTCCAGAATTGCAAAGGATGTGCATAAGCTACTAGTGGGGAAGTCACATGATTGACAGACAGAATGCCTTGCTTCATCTTTGTTTGATAATTGTTGCCACTTACGACCATCATCTCCACATGGTCAGAAAGGAGAGTGGAAGCCAAGACTAAAGTAATGTTATAATTAGTATGTGTGTTGTTTTGTGACAACATTATGTTCATATACTTTTATATGACTGCACAACCTATCGTATTTTTCGCTTTATAAGATGCACCTGATGATGAGACGCACCCCAGATTTTAGAGTAGGAAAATAAGAAAAAAATATTTTTCATCACACCGCATATCAGACCCCCCATAAATTTCAGGGCATCACATCAGACCCCCATATCAGCCCTCCATGTCAGATCCCCATTAGCCCTCCATGTCAGACCCCCATCAGACCTCAGATCAGCAGAATGTGCCCCCATCCGACCTCAGATAAGCAGAATGTGCCCCCATCCGACCTCAGATCAGCAGAATGTGCCCCCATCAGACCTCAGATCAACAGAATGTGCCCCCATCAGACCTCAGATCAGCAGAATGTGCCCCCATCAGACCTCAGATCAGCAGAATGTGCCCCCATCAGACCTCAGAATCAACAGAATGTGCCCCCATCAGACCTCAGATCAGCAGAATGTGTCCCCATCAGACCTCAGATCAGCAGAATGCGCCCCCATCAGACCTCAGATCAGCAGAATGTGCCCCCATCAGACCTCAGATCAGCAGAATGCGCCCCCATCAGACCTCAGATCAGCAGAATGTGCCCCCATCAGACCTCAAATCAGCAGAATGTGCCCCCATAAGACCTCAGATCAGCCCACCCAGCCACATAAGGTTAAAATAAAAACCTCTCTTACCTGTCCTGTGCCGTGGCTCCGCTCCGGGTCCGCTGTACGTGGTCAGGACAGTGCAGAGCCGGCCCGGAGAAGAAAGAGGAGCGCCGGAGCGAAGCCGCGGCGCAGGAGAGGTAAGAGAGGTTTTTATTTTAACCTTATGTGGCTGGGTGTGCTGATCTGAGGTCTGATGGGGGGGTCCCGGCATCTTATACATACAAGTGAGCGCTTCCATAATGGAAGCGCTCACTTGTATTCGCTTTATAAGACGCACCGCAATTTTCCCCCTTCTTTTGGGGGAAAAAAAGTGCGCCTTGTAAAGCGAAAAATACGGTATTTATCATGTACATTGTTGTCTTCATCATAGATAAGCTACGGTAACATCTAGTTTACAGCTTATATAATGTATTCGGAAAGTCTTGAGGCCCTTTCACTTTTTTCACATTTTGTTATGTTGAGGCCTTTTACTAAAATAAAAAAAATAAATACGTGTTCCCTCATTCTGCACTGAATACCCCATAAAGAAAAAGTGAAAATATAATTTTATAAATTTTGGCAAATTTATTAAACAAAGAAAAAC
The DNA here is from genome assembly GCA_900303285.1 of Rhinella marina. NCBI lineage: Eukaryota > Metazoa > Chordata > Amphibia > Anura > Bufonidae > Rhinella > Rhinella marina. The sequence goes on from ONZH01014219.1 coordinate 56,849, forward strand.
AAATATTTTGCATAGGCATAAGACTCTTTGCTATGACACTTGACATTTAGCTCTGGGGGCCTCCCATTTATTTTGATCATCTTTGAGATGTTTCTATACCTTGATTGGTAAATTCAGTTTGATTAGACAATACATACCCATTTTTATATAAGGTCTCAAAGATGACAATGCATATCAGAGCAAAAACAAAACCATGAAGAGGAAAGAACTGCCTGTACAGTTCAGGTCCTCAGGGCCCACCTACCAGTCATAATTTGAGAATATCCCACAGAATGAATGTGTGGTGGTGGTAGTGGTAAGTCCTGATGCACCAACACTAATTGTATCACCTGCTAAATACTAAGGAAGTCCTGAAATCATGATTGGTAGGTCGGTCCTGAGGACTGGAAACCCTGATCTAGAGGAAGGAGGCATGTCTGCAATTACAGTGACAGTTGCAGAGGTGAGAACTGTAAGTGAATTTAAAGGGTTTCTGTCACCAGTTTTTCCGGTATGAATTAGGCTGACATTAGAGATGTGCTAATGTCAGCTGATTCCAAATATATATCTGTTTTATTTACTGGTGCCCCCATTTTTATATAAAATGAACTTTTATTTTATGCTAATAAGGCCTCTAGGTGCAAGGGGCGTTACCCCTGCTCCTAGATGTTCTGTTGATTGACAGGACCAGGCAGAGAAGAAACACTCTATTCACCATAGCTTGCAAGGACCTTCAATGATGTCATGACCATGTGATCAGTCACATGGTTTAGTAGGAGACAGGCTGTTTGTGTGATCCTAACCACGTGACTGATCACATAATCATGACATCATTGAAGGTCCTTGCAAGCTATGGTGAATGGAGTGTGACTTCTCTGCCGGGGCCTGTCAATCAACAGAGCCTCTAGGAGCAGGGGTAACGCCCCTTGCACCTAGAGGCCTTATTAGCATAAAATAAAAGTTCATTTTATATAAAAATGGGGGCACCAGTAAATAAAACAGATATATATTTGGAATCAGGTGACATTAGCACATCTCTAATGTCAGCCTGATTCATACCGAAAAAACTGGTGATAGAAACCCTTTAAATGAGGGCTTTGATTACATTTTTTTTATTAAAAGTAAAAACAAACACAATGCAACAGCACTCTGTAAACACAAATACAAGGTAAATACTAGCGCCATACTCACTATAGAAAATGTACTATTGCTAGTGCTTTAAATGTGAGATTTTTGGTAAATACATTTTGTACACTTTCGACAAGGTGATCTCTTTAGGATAGGAATCTACACTAAATACTACCTTCACTGGCCTCCATTAAATTCAAGGAATTCAGGTTCCACATGCATGCAGAGCCCACACTGTATTATACGTCTTTTGGTGCCACAATGGCCTCCATTGAATTCAAGGAATGCAAGATCTTCATGCATGCTAAGCCCACTTTGTATTTTATCTTTCCTGGTGTGAAATGGCCTCCAATAAATGCAGGGAGAGCAGGCTACAGCTTTATACTGGCACTATGGGACAGACAGGTTAGTTAGAAGTGCACAACCAAAATGGAGTTAACCACTCTTTTTTTTTTCTTTGCAGTCTGCATTGGAGGTGTGGCTGACTCCATTTTGGTTGTGCACTCCTAAGTAACCTGTTGTTTGTGTATGTAGATAGGATGCCATTTTTGGTAAGTAAAAGTGTACCACTGTGCATTAAAAAGTGTGCTATTGTATACAGATCTAGCAGTCACTAACATCAGTGGGTAAACACCTTAACCTGACAGTGTGACTTGATATCAACTTTAAGCTTCAGAAGCTTTGCACATTGTTAAATTAAGCCAGTGCGATAAGCTTGTGTATTAACGTGCCAGGAATTACTTTAACTCCTGCTACATCTGTAGTAGGATTGTGTGTGTAAAATTTACTATAATACACCATGTTTTCAATTTTTTTTTTTGCAGACTGAAAAACAGAGACATTACTGTATGTCAACTATAGTATGTGTTGTTTTTAATGTATCCATATACAGTTGCAGTATACTTTTTAAATAATAGATGCAAAATTATTATTTTTCTGACAAATGTAGACTATATAAATTTAATCCCTTACTTCTAATATTAAAAAAACCCTTAAAATTGTTATAATTGACAATTGGCACATTACTCCTTGAAAAAACACAAAAGCTTCCAAAATTTGCAAAAAAAGTGTGTGCATTACTTTCTATATATATATGAGTAATCATCAGCATTTTTCCACACCTGCGTCAGGGGACAGGCTACATGTTGTACTTTTGTTCCGGCCGCCTCTCGGCAGGGTTTGCTGTGCTGCGGCCGGATCCGTGGCCCGCCTCCATTATAGTGAATGGGGCCTGAGCATAGTTCCGGCCCCACACATGCACCTGCGGCAGAATGGATCCGGCGGGTTGTTCACCCGCCAGAACAGCCTGCTGGAGTCCCCTGACGCAGGTGTGAAAGTACCCTAAAGCTTTTGCACAATACTGTACAGTGGTCCCTCAAGATACAATATTAATTGGTTCCAGGACGACAATATGTTGAAACCATTGTAAGTTGAGTAATCAGTTCCAAAGCACCAAAATGTCATCCAAGAGAAAATGAAGATTTAAGAAAAATTAGCAGATAATTAAGACAGATAAGACGAGCAGGAATAACTGCTAACTAGCATCTAATCCAGTTATTTTACCAGAGAAGTGGCCTTGATTGGTTAGATCTGAGTCTGAGGCATTGTATGTTGAGTCTAGTTTCAACTTACGATGGATTAGAAAAGATCATTGTATGTTGAAAATATTGTATCCTGAGGCCATTGTATCAAGAGGGATCATGGTACTCAAATCTCACACAGAACCAGGAATTGTTATTAAATGGGCTGTCTCACTTCAGCAAATAGCATTTATTGTATAAGCCACTTACTAATGTATTTTTATTACCCATATTGCTTTGCTGGCTGGATTCATTTTTCCATCACATTATACACTGCTCATTTCCATGGTTACAACCACCTGCAATCCATCAGTGGAGGTTGTGCTTGCACACTATAGAGAAAAGCACTAGCTTTTCTACGCTCCCACAGTCCCGGCCTATAGAGAGGACGGTAGGGTGTTGCTAGGTTAAAATATTCTGGGCCTGGGCTCCTAATGTTTTGTCCCAAGTCACGAATATACTGCCTGCCAGATAGATACATCTGTATTGCAAAAGCTGAAGGATCTGTGATGACATCACAGCTCATGTGATCAGTGCTACAGGCAGTGGTTGAGAAGGACCTGCGATGATGTTACCATCATGTGACCAGTGCAGGAGAGGATGGCGCTCAGCAGTGAAGAGAAGTCCTGGGGAAGAAGCTGTGGTGAGGTGTGTATCAGAGGTAAGTGAAGGGATAGATTTTTAAGGTGAGAGGCTGGGAGTTGTGGTTATTTAACTGGGACTGTATGTTAGGGCTGAAGGGAGGGATGTTATTTACATGGCACTGTATGTTAGAGTGGGGTGGAGTGATTTTATTTACATGGGATGGAATGTTGGAGGGGGCTGAGGGAGGGAGTGATGTTATTTACATGGGACTGTATGTTAATGGTGGCTGTGGGAGGCAGTGATGTTATTTACATGGGACTGTATGATGATGGTGGCTGTAGGAGGGAGTGATGTTATTTACATTGGACTGAATGTTGAGGGGGCAGTGTTATTTACATGGGACTCCATGTTAAAGGTGACTGGGAGAGGGAGTGATATTATTTACATGGGACTGAATGTTGAGAAGAATCCGATGTTTACATGGGATTGCATGTTGGAGGCGGCTGGAAGAGGGTCTGTATGTTGAAGGTGGCTGGGGAATGGGTGATGTTAGTTACATAGGGCTGTATATTGGAAGGGCTGAAGGTAGGGAAGTGGTGTTATTTACATGGGACTGTATTTTGGAGGGACAGAAATATAACTAGAGGGGGCACTGCAGGGGGCATTACAAATACTGGAGGCACTTCAGGGCAAGCATTATAACAGTATAGGACAATATAAATACTGGGGGCAATGTAGGGGCATTTTAAATCCAGGGGACATTATAGGCTTTCTTATTACTACTGGGGGCTGTATAGGAGTGACTTATAGATCTGCCTTATTTTAACTAAGAGCACTATGGGGGGCCATATTACTACTGATGGGTCTGTAAAGTGCTTTATTACCATTGGTGAAACAATGGGGGGGGGCTTATTTCTACTGGAAGCTCTGTGAGGGCATTATTTTTTTTTTACAGCAATACATTTTTATTGAGAGTTTTCAACAATTGAACATCTGTTTGTCCAGCATTACTTTGACCAAATGTACAGAATAAAAGTATAAACAAAAATAAACAAATAAACATTTAACACAGAAACAAAGCAATGTCTCATATACAATGATTGGAAAAACGACCTACATAGTCTCTTTATATAGTAAGGCATGTCATAGGGCATAAGAAAAACACACATCCTATATCAAGAGTCACATGACCTTTGGGAAGCCACATCCCATGGAACCCCTGCGTCACAGGGACCTTAGACAGGGCTGTACACACAGTTTACCACATGGTTATTCTTACTTAAAGAATGCCTTCTGGAAGAGGAGTGGCATACTCACTGGAGAGCCACATGAGCCATCTGTTAAGAGTGACAACCCTTGACTTCATTGAAGGGGCGAAGACAACTTCGTAATGTAAATACATATTTACTAGATTTATTACCTCTGCTGTTGGAGGGGGTTGAGGCAATTTCCATCTACGTGCAATCACCTTGCGTGCTGCCGTGAGGATATGTGCCACTATCCATCGAACCCCAGCTGGAATACCCGCTAAGCCTATGTTTAGAATGCATAACTCTGGAGTAGTCGCAAATCTTATATCAGTAACTTTGAATAGTATGTTGGCTATAGCCTTCCAGAAAGTGCTAACGGACCTGCAATGCCACCACATATGAAGTGGGGTTCCTAATTCTCTGCATCCCCTCCAACAAAGAGGAGAGAAGTTTGGAACAACATGTGCTAGTCTATTGGGGGTCAGATACCAACGGAGTTGAATCTTTCTACTCTCCTCAGTATGGTTTATACACCTTGTGCATTTCAGGGACCAATAAAAAGCTTTTTGCCATGCAACTATGGAAAACTCCTTCCCTAATTCTGCCTCCCATTTAGGGTTGCTTGACCTCAGTGTCCCTCTGAACCAGTTCAGAGTACCAACGGGATATGTTAGAGCGCTGTACATTGGTGGTCCCGAACAGACCAACAATTGGGGACCTCCTAGGAAGTGGTGGCATCGATTTTAAACCCATTAGGAAATGCCAAATTTGCAGAAATTGGAAAAACAGATTGCTTGGCAGGTTGTACTTAGCATGTAGTGTCTCGAAGTCCACCAATTTCCCATGTTCATATAAACAGCCCAAAGAGGCTATGCCACAGTTCAACCACTTAGATAGAGAGAGAGTGGGGATATGCAGTTCTAGAGTAGTGAGTGGGAAAGAGCTAATTTCTGAGCAGCAGAGTTTATTGGATCTAAGGAATGTGGACCAGGCGTCCACTGAAGCCTGCATGTAGTGCAATTGCAGCTCCGGATTATACTGCTGCAGCAAGTAGTGCCCTCAGAGAACCTCTCCTAGCATGACATTCTTCAATCTGTAACCAACTCTGCCCAGTGGAAGGAGACCACTACTCCATTGATTGGTCCAATAGATTGGCTAAATAATATCTATGTAAGTCTGGAACCCCTATGCGTAATGGAAGAAACAATGCCTTTTTAGTCACTCTTGGTTTGGAACCTTCCCAAATGAAGCGTAACATGTCCCCCTGTAAGCGATCTATTAGTTGCTTCGAGATATGCAGGGGAATGCAGCGGAACCTATACAATATCTTCGGTAGCACTAGCATTTTGACCGAATTGATTTGTGCGATCCAAGATAATTTGCTTTGGGAAAGTCTAGCATAGTCCCTTTGTAGCTTGGCTCGCAGATTAGTGACATTTAAAGATGGGAGTGACTTAGCAGAGCGGGTGAGCTCTATCCCTAAGTATGGAATGGAAGTCTCTGCTATGTGGAAATGAAACCGTTGTCTGATAGTCCCGCTTACAGAGTCTGGGACATTTATAGTAAGAACATTGGTTTTGGTAACATTTAGTTTATAGTACGAGACTGCTGAATATGAGTGCAATATTTTAGTCACCGCTGCCAGTGATTCAAGTGGGTTTGTCAGCGTTAGAATAACATCATCAGCGTACAACCCTATAGTGTGGCAAGACTCCCCCACCTGAATCCCCTTAATCTCAGAACAAGAGCGAATCATCTCAGCCAACGGTTGCATCACCATAGTGAAAATTAAAGGTGACAAGGGGCATCCTTGCCGGGTTCCATTTGTTTGATTGAAAAAGCTTTGGATATAAAACCCGAGGCCAATACTTTAGCCGATGGTTTTGAATAGAGTGCGTTGACAGCAGTCAATATGTTACCCTTAAAACCAAACTTTTTCAAAACTTGATCCAGGAACCCCCAATGCACCCTATCAAATGCTTTCTCGGCATCGAGTGAGATAAAGAGTGTGGGAGCCCTGGATCTTTCGGCTATTTGGATCAAGTTAATCATTCGCCTCGTGCCATCTCTACACTGTTTTCTAGGCACAAACCCCACCTGGTCTGGAGCTATCAATGATGGTAAGAAAACGTTGATACGTGCAGCTAACAATTTGGCAAAAACCTTGAGATCTGCATTAAGCAGTGAGATTGGTCTGACATTTTCAGGGGATGTGGGGGGTTTCCCTGGTTTAGGAAGCGTGACCAAGGTAGCTGTTAACATTTCTGGGGGAATGTCTCCCTTTGACATGAAGGAGTTAAAAAGTTGCGTCATATGAGGGAGTAAGGTTGGGTGGAATGTTTTATAATATTTGGCTATAAAACCATCAGGGCCTGGGGCCTTATTTGCGGGCGTATCTTTAATAATACGTTGGATTTCATCGGGGGTTATTGGGCTATTCAAAGACTCCAACGCCTCAGAAGTCAAAGCTGGCAAGGGCAATTCACCTAAAAAGGAAGTGATACCCGGTTCAGTCGGCTGATGAGTGTCCTTGTCTGATTGCAGGTTGTATAAAGATGAATAATAAGATGCAAAAGCATCCACTATTTGTTGCTGGTGTACAAAGGTTGTGTTTCTATATGTCAGGCTTCCGACCCTTGCTTCTTCTTTCCTTCTATTTACTCTGCGGGCTAACAACGCACCAGCTTTATCTCCCATATGATAAAAGTTGGAATGGAGGCCGGTATAATTACGCTCATGAGTATATAGAAGTAGAGCACTTAAGGCATCACGGCATTTATGCAGTTCCCCTAAGGAAGTATGAGAAGGGGTGTTTTTATGAGAGAGTTCAGCAGACTTAAGCCGCTCCAGGGCTTCTCTTATTTCCTTTTCCCTGCATCTTTTAAGACGCGCAGCCAACTGAAGCAGTATACCTGTCAGGTTCTGTACCGGGCTTCCAGAGACCAATGGCTTGGGGCAAGAGTAACACAGGAAGTTGCTGGGACCTGTAGTGCAGCGGGAACAGCTGAGACTTGTAGTGCAGCGGGAACAGCTGAGACTTGTAGTGCAGCGGGAACAGCTGAGACTTGTAGTGCAGCGGGAACAGCTGAGACTTGTAGTGCAGCGGGAACAGCTGAGACTTGTAGTGCAGCGGGAACAGCTGAGACTTGTAGAGCAGCGGGAACAGCTAAGACTTGTAGTGCAGCGGGAACAACTGAGACTTGTAGAGCAGCGGGAACAGCTGAGACTTGTAGTGCAGCGGGAACAGCTGAGACTTGTAGTGCAGCGGGAACAGCGGAGACTTGTAGAGCAGCGGGAACAGCGGAGACTTGTAGTGCAGCGGGAACAGCGGAGACTTGTAGTGCAGCAGGAACAGCGGAGACTAGTAGTTCAGTAGAAGCAGATGAAACTAGTTGTACAGCAGAAATGCAGCATCAACCATTGATTCCGGCTTTGAGGACTGGCAGAAGCTGGCTTCAACAATACTCAGGCAAAGAGTAATCAGGTGCAGGAGTTTAAATAATCCAATCAAACAGGAACCAAGATGGCCACAGACAGGAAACACAAAAAATGCCATCTTGCTAAAGGGACCAATACTGGCAAAACAAAGAGTTAGTTAGAACAATATCCTGACATTACTCCCACCTCAGGAACGGCCTCCGGACGATCCCCGACCAGGCTTCTCAGGATATTTACGATGAAATTGATTAATTGAGGGGCATTGATGTTGTCCAAGGGTTCCCAGGAATTCTCTTTTGGAGGATAGCCCTGCCACTTGATAAGATATTGCAACCGACCCCTATAAATCCTAGAATCTAAAATCTTCTCAACGACAAACTGCTCTTGATCATCCACTATGACAGAACCAGGAGGAGGAGATGAACGTCCAGGAAAAGGATTGGTAACTGCAGCTTTCAGTAAGGAGACATGAAAGACAGGATGGATTCTCATGGTCTTTGGAAGGTCCAATCGACAAGTTACTGGATTCACCAGTCTGCTAATCTTAAAAGGACCAATGTATTTCTGTCCCAGTTTTCGTGAGGGGGATCTTCAATTTCAGGTGTCTTGTAGATAGCCAGACTGTATCTCCTACCTTAAAAGTTGGGGCTGGTTTACGAAACCTGTCAGCTGTTCTCTTAAAACTTTCCTGAGCTGCGCTCAACGTCTCCTTCATAGTTGTGAGATTTTGTTGCAAAGTGGTAATTCTCTCTGTAACTGCTGGCACAGAACCATCCACAGGAAACCTTGGAAAGATCTTGGGATGATAGCCCAGGTTAGCATAGAAAGGAGTTACTCTTGTAGAAGCACTCTGTGAATTGTTGTAGGAAAATTCTGCCATGGGAAGCAAATCAACCCAATCATCCTGTAGGTGACAGACATAGCATCGGAGATATTGTTCTAAGGTCTGATTGGTGCGTTCTGTTTGTCCATTCGATTGCGGATGAAAGGCAGAGGACAAACAGACATTGATATCCAATGCAGAACAAAACTCCCTCCAAAATCTTGCCGTAAATTGGACCCCTCGGTCCGAAACAACCTCGTCAGGAACTCCATGCAGACGAAAGACATTCTGAATTACTAAATCAGTTGTGTCCTTAGCCGAGGGTAGACCCGCACAGGGAATGAAGTGAGCAGCTTTTGTCAGACGATCGACTATGACTAATATCGTGTTCTTCGCCTTGGAGGTTGGTAATTCCACAATGAAGTCCATAGAGATGGACCCCCATGGGCGAGCTGGAATGGGAAGAGGTTGTAGTAGTCCTGTGGGTGCAGAACGTGGCGTTTTACATCTGGCACAAACGTCACAGGAGCGAACCTAACTCTTGACATCTTTCCGATAGCCAGGCCACCAGAAAAAACGAGATAAAAAGTCTTGGGTCTTCTATATTCCCCTGTGACCTGCCATCTTGGAGTCATGCATCAGCTTCAAAATCTTCACCCTCACCCCGTCAGGAACATACAGACATTGACCATGAACCCAAACTCCGTTCCTCAGACTTAGATCTACATCAACTGTGGGTTGTGAGAGGAAAGGATCTGAATCGTAAGCCCTCTTAATGTCACTCAACAAGTCTTGGTTGTGGAGTACTCCTACAAAGTTGGAATTTGACAGTATCGTCTTGGGTGGAGTATCAGGCGTGGGGTCTGCAGAATAAATTCTAGATAGAGCATCAGCTTTACCATTTCGGGAGCCTGGCCTATAAGAAATGATAAAATTAAATTGATTAAGGAATAAACTCCAACGAGCCTGTCGTGGAGAAAGACATCTTGCTGATCTCATAAATTCCAGATTACGATGATCAGTAAGAACGATAATTTGTTGTGAAGCGCCCTGAAGATGATGCCTCCATTCTTTAAAGGCAGAGATGATAGCCAATAACTCCTTGTTCCCTATATCATAATGTTTCTCTGCAGGTAACAGTCGTTGAGAAAAGTAGGCGCAAGGATGTAATAGACTATTCTCCCCTGTTCTCTGTGAGAGGATGGCCCCAATAGCAGAGTCAGAAGCGTCCACCTCAACAATAAAAACTTGTTCAGGATCAGGGTGAATTAAGATTGGAGCTGTAATAAACTTAGTCTTTAGGCGGTCAAAGGCTTCCTGTGCCTGGGATGACCAGGTAAAAGCTGTTGTCTTCTTCGTAAGTTGAGTGATGGGAGAGACAATTTCCGAAAAATTCTTAATGAATCGCCGATAAAAATTGGCAAATCCGATAAAGCGCTAAACTTGTTTAACAGTCTTGGGTACGGGCCAATCATGGATTGCCTGTATTTTACTAGAGTCCATGCTCAGCCCTTGTGGTGAAAACATGTACCCCAAAAAACTGAATTTCCGCTCTATGGAACTCGCATTTTTCAAGCTTTATATACAGATGATTCTCCCTCAAACGTCCCAAGACAGTCTTCACATGCTGAACATGTTCTTCGGGAGAATTAGAGAAAATCAAAATGTCATCCAGATAGATTACCACAAAGAGGTCCAGCAGATCCCTGAAAATGTCATTTACTAGATGTTGGAAGGTGGCTGGGGCATTACAAAGCCCAAAAGGCATGACCAGGTATTCAAAGTGTCCATAACGAGATCTGAAGGCGGTCTTCCATTCATCCCCAGACCTGATGCGGACTAAATTATATGCTCCGCAAAGATCTAATTTTGTGAAGATCTTGGCCTGCTTTACTCTCTCCAACAGTTCTGGAATTAATGGCAAAGGATAACGGTTTCTAATTGTAACCTTGTTCAGTTCTCTATAGTCTATGCAGGGTCGAAGAGAACCATCCTTTTTCTTAACAAAGAATATAGGAGCCCCTGCTGGAGATGAAGAGGGACGAATGAAACCTTTAGCCAAATTCTAGTGGATAAATGCTGCCAAAAGGTATAGCGGCACCAGGCCGAAGCTCTATGGGGCAATCATACGGACGATGTGGAGGAAGTTGATCAGCTTTTCTCTTGTCACAGACATCGGCAAAGTTCTCATACATAGGAGGTAGACTCAGAACTGGAGCTGGATCTTGTGTCTCCATAGTATTAGGAATGTGTTTCCCTGGAAAATGTATTTCCTTAGTCTCCCAGTTGATAACAGGGTTCTGTGTCTGCAACCAGGGAAAACCCAAAATAATAGGAAAATGTGGAGAGGTGATCAGCATAAAGGTAAGTGTCTCTTGATGATCCGGTTTCAAAAAGAGCCTCAGGGGTACGGTCTCTTGATCATCCGGTCCTGAGACTAGTGGAGATCCATCCACTGTCTCCAGTACTACAGGCAAAGCCCTCTTTCGGAACTTTATTCCATGCTTCTTAGCAAATGAAAAGTCTATAAAGTTTCCACTGGCTCCTGAATCTATCATGGCGGTACTGGAGACCCACTGAGAATTGATCATGATCTGAATAGGAAGAAGGCAGTGTGATCCCTTCTCTCTTCTTTCGATGTGAGAAACAACGGAGGATATGACAGCATTCAGAGGTAACATTGACTCTGAAACAACTCAGAGAAGTCAGAGAAGTCACATTCAGCAACTGCAGCAGCGGTTCTAAGTGGACGATTAGGACAGTTCATAAGGAAATGGCCCAAACCACCACAGTACAGACATAAGCCTTCTCGAAGCCTATGTTCCTTATGGTCCTTACTTTGACGCCTCTGTAAGGAATCTATCTGCATCGGCTCAGGCTCTGCTTCCCAGGGAGGCTTGCTTAAAGGGTTTCTGTCACCAGATCTGGGCATATTAAACAGGATGACATTTGCAATGTGCAAATGTCACCTGATGCCCAATCTGGCATTAATTTTTCTATAGGTGCCCCCGTTTTTGATAAAAATCATGTTTTATTTTATGCTAATTAGGCTTACTAGGTGCAAGGGGCGGCTACCTCACTGCGCCTGCGCCGATGACGTCACACGTCATCGGCGCAGGCGCAGTGAGGTAGCCGGGAGCCCGGCGGCCAGCGCCGCTCACTGCGCCTGCGCCGCTTTTATTCCGCACGGCGCAGGCGCGGGATTTGAATGGAGCACAGGGCCGGCAGAGGATCCAACAAGCTGCCTGGCCCTGTCAATCAAGTCAAGGTAGGCGTGACCGCGGGTGGGCAAACGGAGCTTACTAGGTGCGAGGTAACCGCCCCTTGCACCTAGTAAGCCTAATTAGCATAAAATAAAACATGATTTTTATCAAAAACGGGGGCACCTATAGAAAAATTAATGCCAGATTGGGCATCAGGTGACATTTGCACATTGCAAATGTCATCCTGTTTAATATGCCCAGATCTGGTGACAGAAACCCTTTAAGGGAACCTTAACAGGTGAAGGAGAAAAATCGCTACTTCCATTCAAGGCGACCCATCTTTCTCTCTCTTGTCTGCGCTCTGTAATACGAGTATCAATACAGATACAATGGTTAATAAAATCATCCAAGCCAGAGGGAGCCTCTGCTCGGGCAAGCTCGTCTTTAATAGTACTAGACAAACCCTTATGAAAAAGCGGAAGCTGAGCATCACTGTTCCAGTTCGTATCAATAGCCCATCTTTGGAACTCCATAGCGTAGTCTGACACAGAACGCCTGCCCTGGCGTAAGGCTAATATATTTGCTTCAGCAGTAGCTCGCCGATTTGGATCGTCAAACATCTGGCTCATAGCTGCGAAAAAATTTGTCAGACTGTTTAGGAGAGGATCATCAGTCTCAATTAACGGGTTGGCCCAGGCTAAGGCTTTATGAGTCAGAAGCATGATGATGCACAGTACCTTGGACCGATCAGACGGAAACTGGCTTGCGTGGGCATCAAAATACAAGCGGCATTGGTTTATAAAGCCACGGAACTTGTCACGTTCACCACCAAATCTAAAAGGTGGTAACTTAGGACTAGGAAAGGCAGCAGGAGCGGTTACCTGCATCTCCAATTGCGTAGCCCGATTACAAAACTCCTGAATCGCTTGACCGAACACCTGGGTGTTATGATTGGATTGTCCGTCTATAGCATCAATCCTTGCTTTAAGGGACTGCATCTCAGCATGCATTGTGGTGGTAAGACTATATAATTTCTTAAACCGCACCTCCAAACTCTCTGACCCAGCGGTCTCCGGCATCGTGGCCTGAGTATTCTGTCAGGTTCTGTACCGGGCTTCCAGAGACCAATGGCTTGGGGCAAGAGTAACACAGGAAGTTGCTGGGACCTGTAATGCAACGGGAACAGCTGAGACATGTAGTGCAGCGGGAACAGCTGAGACATGTAGTGCAGCGGGAACAGCGGAGACTTGTAGTGCAGCGGGAACAGCGGAGACTTGTAGTGCAGCGGGAACAGCGGAGACTTGTAGAGCAGCGGGAACAGCTGAGACTTGTAGTGCAGCGGGAACAGCTGAGACTTGTAGTGCAGCGGGAACAGCTGAGACTTGTAGTGCAGCGGGAACAGCGGAGACTTGTAGAGCAGCGGGAACAGCTGAGACTTGTAGTGCAGCGGGAACAGCGGAGACTAGTAGTTCAGTAGAAGTAGATGAAACTAGTTGTACAGCAGAAATGCAGCATCAACCATTGATTCCGGTTTGAGGACTGGCAGAAGCTGGCTTCAACAATACTCAGGCAAAGAGTAATCAGGTGCAGGAGTTTAAATAATCCAATCAAACAGGAACCAAGATGGCCACATACAGGAAACACAAAAAACGCCATCTTGCTAAAGGGACCAATACTGGCAAAACAAAGAGTTAGTTAGAACAATATCCTGACAATACCCCTCTTGTACGCCTTATGCGCAAGCCAAACAGTACTTAATGAAACATCTGGAGTGCTGTTGATACGAAAGAACTCCGATAATTTACCAGTGTACTCCTGTACCCTGTTAGCACATTTGAGTAAATATGGGTTCAACCGCCATGTTGCAGGAGGAAGTGGAGGAATACCATCATCAACTGTGATGCTGACCGGCGCATGATCTGACCAAACCGCACTCCCAATATCTGACTTGGTCACTTTATGAATTACATTTCGAGAAACCAACAGATAATCAATTCTAGATTGAGACAAATGCGCTGATGAGATAAAAGTATAATCTCTTTCGGTACTATGTTAGTATCTTCAAATGTCGTGGAGTTGCGATTCATATAAAGTGAGGCGGAGGTCAGGTCTATGAGCTCGATGAGCAGAGTTGTAATCTAGCTCTGTATCTGTAGGTATATTAAAATCGCCCCTGATTATGATTTCACCCACAGCCTCCTTTTGCACTTTAGTGAAAAGCTTTTTGCAGAAGGACTCCTGGCGGACATTGGGAGCATACAACGCAGCCAATGTATACGGTTGACCGTTAATCTTACATACAAGGATGACATATCTGCCGGAAGAGTCCGTAATGCATTTAGAAACTGAAATATCAATGGCATCCCTAACGTAGATGAACACACCTCCTTTCCGTTTTTTAATAGCTGGGGAGTGAAATATAGTCGGGAATTTTCGCTGTACGCACCTGTGCACATCAGATTCCTGCAAGTGAGACTCCTGAATATATGCAATATCACATTTAGATTTACTCAATTCTTTCCACAGTTGCGAATGCCGATATGGGGAGTTCAGCCCTTTTACATTCAACGAGACAACCTTAAGACCCATAAGCACTCCCTAAATAATGCAGTGCCGACACATTGACCCCATCAATAGTATTACACTCTGATGGGGTCCCTGACCTGCACACGCCATGGTATTAAAATAAGGTCTGCCATATGGACATTGCATAATGAATGTGAGGAAAAGAACAAAACGAAGAAAAAGAGAAAACAAAGGAAAAAAACAGTAAAACAGCATAACCAGATGCCGTAGCAACCTACGGGCAGAAAAGCCCCGTGAGGGGTGATAACCAAACAGGTCTAAGAGAGTTAGCGAGTAGAGCGTTAGATACCGTCCTCGCCCAAGACCCCCACTCTACTTGGCACCTTCATATGCCCACGAAGCTGAAGCAGATATTCATAGCTCACGTGGTGCTCCACTCCTTCGGAATCCGGCCTGGTCTCACTTGCACCGTGTCCGCAGATGATGACTCTTCGGCAAGTAGGCCCCACTCTTGCAATTTGCGCGTCGCTTCTTGGGGAGACTGGAGCACTTGTAGTGCGCCTTTATGAGAAAAGAGGAGCTTCACCGGGAATCCCCAACGGTACTTGACTTGATGATCTCTCAGAACCCTGCTGATGGAGGCAAATTCTCTGCGTTTAGCCATTGTTGCTGCGGAGAGATCAGGGTAGACTGAGATATTTTCAAAAATGGCAGTAAGCTTGGGGTCTTGACGAAGAGCTCGCAGGAACGCTTCTTTAACCGTGTAAAAATGAATGTGCGCTATAACATCCCTAGGTAGGGATGCATCTAGGCCTCGCGGCTTAGGCTGCCTGTGAATCCTGTCTATAATCATGTCTCTATCAGAGATCGTTGGCAGGGCTGCTTTAAGCAAATCTTTGAGCAGTGACTCCAACTCTGTAGTGTCCATCGATTCTGGGATACCTCTGATCCTGACGTTATTGCGGCAGTGTCTGTCCTCCAGGTCATGAATTTTCGCCGTCAATTTAGCAGTCTTCCTCTAGTGCCTCATGGGCATCTATGAGGGAGTTATGGGAAGATGCGAATTCTGCCATCTTTTCTTCCATATGCGCTGTTCGCTCTCCTATATTCTGAATGTCCCTTCTCAGATCTCGCAAAAGCCCCAGCATATCTTCTTTCACAGAAGCTCTAAGGGATTCTAGTAATGTTCTCATGCTGTCTTCAGTTAGCAAGGTAGCAGATTGCATGGAAGTCTCAGACCTCGCAGCCCCGTGAGAGGTGAGTGGGGAGGCCGCTAGTGTGGCGGGAGAGGAAGCAGGAGAGCGCGCCTGCGGCGAATCATGCCTTAGGCCTGAGTCTGCTGGGCTTGCTTTACTGAAAAATTCGGTGAGTTTTGCCGGAGGTTGGCGTTTTTTGATCTTCCCCATCTTCCTTCAAGTGTGGAGTGCCTCACCGATTCCTGTTCAGCCTCTGGGAGTAACTCTGTGAGCCGCTGGCAGAGTGGATATCCGGAGCTGATCTAACAAGCAGCCGTCGCCATCAGTGTTCAGGCCACGCCGCTCTGTGAGGGCATTATTAATACAGGAGGGCTCTTCTAGTAATGGAGGCACTCTTGTGGAGCATTATCACTGTTGGGGGCACTGTAGGGGGCAGTATTACTAATGAGGACATTTGAGAAGGGAACTACAATTGGTGGGAGTTGGAGGAGCCCTATTACTATGGGCGGGGACTATCTTTTTGGCAGTTGTTTTTCTTCAGGATAGTATTTGGGGGTATTGGGGAGCACAGCGGGCAGCAGGAAAACACTGTTGGGAGTCCAGGTTGGAGGTTGCTGATAGAAGAGTGAGGAAGCTAAAATGTCGTGCTAAGGTGCGTCAAACTCTGCAGAGACAAGGCATGGCTGAAAGAGTTGTCCGGACCAAATGGAAAAGAGGATGACACAGAAGATATACAGTACATCAGAGGAGACGTCAACTGGGAGGCACTGGATGTGAGAGGTATGTGCTGCTGTACAGTAATATGCACCGTGCAGGGGGAGAATTGGTCCGTATTCATTGGGGCTTGGGCCCCGGATCTTTTAAGACCCTAGAGGACGGCACTTTTTCCTATAGTGTGCAAGCACGACCACCACTGATGGATTGCAGGGTGGTCGTAACCATGGGAATGAGCAGTGTATAATGTAATGGAAAAATTAATCAAGCCACCAAAAGAGGCAATATGAAAAATCACAATACATTAGTAAGTACCTTGTATTAACTTTCTCTACATGATAAATGCCAATTGCTGATGTGAGAAAAACCTTATAAACACGATACATTTCCAGTCCATAACAATCCAGTTATCTCGTTCATAACACCATTTCAAACAAAGATGATGGTGGCTGTCAATTGCAGGGTGTGTGTTGAGCCCCATGGCACCAAATTTCCTTCTGCTAAGCCCCTGGAAATGGTCTGGGCAGAGAAGGGTTGTGTAATTAAAGTTCCACCATTGTCTGGATGGTGGACGACAAAACCATGGAAGCTGCTTTACTTACTGGCAGATAAAATGATCACCACTACCAAAACCTACCAAGGCCAGCAGGGGAAGCGCTTTTACCGATACATTAGAGCTTAGCCCAGTGGTGTTGCTAGGGTCTCAAAAGATCCATGGCCCAAGCCCCAATGCATATGGCCCAATTCTCTAAGTCGACCCTCCCCCTGCACACCGCATTTTACTGTATTTGCTATACAGCAGCACATACCTCTCACATCTAGGGCATCCAGGTGACATCTCCTCTGATGTATATCTTCTCTGTCATCATCTTCTCCATTCGGCCCGGACAACTTCTTTCAGCCACGTCTGTTCTCTGCCGAGTGTGACACACAGACATTTTAGCTTCCTCACTTTTCTATCATCATCCCCCAACCTGAAGTCCCAACACTGTTATCCTGCTGCCCTCTGAGCTCCCCAATACTATCCTGAAGAAATATTAGTGCCATACAGACAGTCCCCCCATAGTAATAGTGGTCCTCAAAGTCGCACCAATAGTAATTCCCTTCTAGAGTGCCCTCATTAGTAATACTGCCCCTACAGTGCCCCCAACCAAGATAATGCTTCACAAGAGTGCCTCCATTAGTAGATGAGCCCTCCAATATTAATAATGCCCTTACAGAGCACCCAGTAGAAATAAGGCCCCCTATTGTTCCCCCAGTGGTAATAAAGCCCCCCTGACCTATCAGTAGTAATGAAGCCCCCCATAGTGCTCTTAGTAGAAATAAGGAGAATCTATAAGTCCCCCCTATAGACCCCTTAGTAGTAATAAGAACGCTTAATGTCCCCTGGATTTAAAATGCCCCTACAGTGCTCCAAGTATTTATTCTGCCCCCTACTGTTATAATGCTCGCCCTTAAGTGCCCCCAGTATTTATAATGCCGCCTACAGTGCCCCCTGTAGCTATATTCCTCCCAACACCATACAGTCCCATGTAAATACCATCACACCATCTCTCACACCCCCTCCAAAATACGGTCCCATGTAAATAATATCACTCCCCTCTCTTCAGCCCCTCCAATATACTGTCCCATGTAAATCACACTATTTCCCTCCGCCATAGAGTCCCATGTAAATAATTTCACACCATCTCTCCAGCCCCCTCCAATATACAGTTCGATGTAAATAACATCACTCTCTATCTACAGCCCTCTCCAAAATACAGTCCCATGCAAATAACATTATTTCTCTCCCTTCAGCCCCTTCAATATCCAGTCCATGTAAATAAAATCACCCCTTCCCCAGCCGCCTTCAACATACAGTCCCATGTAAATAATATCACCCCCTTTCCCAGCCGCCTCCAACATTCAATCCCATGCAAACAATATCACCCCCTCCACATTCTGTCCCATGTAAATAACATCACTCCCTCCCCAGGCACCTTCAACATTTACATCCTATGTAAATATCAATGCCCCTTCAACATTCAGTCCCATGTAAATCACATCACCCCTCCTACAGCCGACTTCAACATACAGCCCCATGTAAATACCATCACTCTCCCTCAGCCCCCCCAACATTCAGTCCAATGAAAATAACATCACTCCCTCCTATAGCCGCCATCAACACACAGTCCCATGTAAATAACATCACCCCCTTCCCAGCCACCTCCAACATTCAGTCCCATGTAAATAAAATCACCCCCATCCACGGCCACCTCCAACATTCAGTCCCATGTAAATAACATCGCCCCCTTCCACAGTCCCCTCCAACATACAGTCCCATGTAAATACCATCACCCCTCCATCAGCCCCCTCCAACATTCAGTCCCATGTAAATAACATCACTCCCTCCTACAACCCCCTTCAACATACAGTCCCATGTAAATAACATCATCCCCTTCCCAGCCACCTACAACATTCATTCCCATGTAAATAACATCACCCTGCCACAGCCACCTCCAACATGAAGCCTGGAGGCTACTTTCACACTAGTGGCAGGGACTTGTCGTAGTTTTAGTCCGGCCGCCCCTCGGCATGTTTGCCATGCTACGGCCAGAACTCTGGCCCGCCCTTATTATAGTGAATGGGGACGGAACGTAGCTCCGGCTTCACACCTGCACTAGCGGCAGCGCAGATCCGGCAGGCTGCTCACCTACCGGAACAGCCTGCCAGACATTCCTGCTGCTAGTGTGAAAGTAGCCTTAGCCACTGATTGACTGAAAAGCCGGCTGACATCTAATGTGGAAGCCTGACTGTGCACTCATGCCTGTGTTTAGCGATTCCTGCTCCCATTGCACTGCAGCTGCTAGAGAGAGGCAGGATGCAACTCCTTTGGAAAATTAAAAGTGGAAACTGATTGGTTGTTATGGGCAATTAAGCCAGTTCTACTTTACACCAATTTGATAAATCTCCCCTATAGTGTCTACACAAACCATCAGAAGGTGTTTGCATGATATTGGGCTACGAGCCAGACATACAGCTACAGGTGTTCCATTGACCTCACGCCACTGATCTCAAAGGCTATCATGAGACACAGCAAGATGAAAAATGTAGGCTGGAATGGAGGTCTATGCTCTTCACAGATGAATTCCGCTTTTGTCTCAAAGGCATTAATAGCCAAAGATTGATTGGAGATTACGTGGGCAATGCCATGAAGAGCGCTTCCCAAGGGAACGTTACGCAGGTCCCACTCCTGGGACTATTGTGTGAGGTGACATAATGTACGGTAGACAGACCCATCTAGTGGTTATTGTAGGTACACTAACAGCTCTGTGTTACATTGATTTGGTTATAGAAACAGAGGTACAGTCATTTCTCCAAAGTGACCCAGGAGCCGCCAATGCCAGGCCAAATATTGCTCGTACTACTGTAAGCAGTCTGCGTGGCCTAAACATGCTACCATGGCCTGCAGCATCCATGGGCTTATCTCCCTTCGAGCATATCTGTAATGTCATTGGTCAGCAATTGCAAAGGGAGCAAAAATGATAATTCTACCACAACTGCTCTATGTTTTAAGGCGTTGCCCAATATGGATTGAGTATAAGTTCTTCAAATGGAGAGAATCACCAATGATTTGATCTGGGGAAGAAAACGAGTAAGACTTAAGCTGGAGCATCTTTACAAACTGATGGAACAGGGAGGGTTAAACATTCCCTATTTCAAGGGTTATTTTATAGCTACACGGTTGTGGCGGTGACGTGAATGGAGAAAAAGTGCTTTGTGTTGGACTTTGGTTGGATCTTCCCCATATGGTAATATATTTACTTTGTTAGAATCTGGGAGATTTAGTAATCCTAAGCAAAATTAGAAAGCGGCTGGGAAAGTATTATCCAGGCCTTCCGTCACTATTAGAGATTGGTTGGGGATAAAAGGATTGCTCTTGTGTACTCCTCTCTTGTATAATTTTTATTTATTGGAGTTAAATAAATTGTCTGGGGACCAATTTTGGCAAAAAATGAGATTTTTTTTTTGTTTTACAAGTGGTTAGGAGTGGAGAAGTTCTTCCTTTTTCTTTGTTAATTCAAAGGAGCAACTTAATTAATTTAACTTGGTTTAGGTACTTTCAGTTACACTCAGTGTTGTCTAGCATTAAAAAAAAAAGGAAGGAAAATAATATTGTGGGTAATTGTGTATTGGAAAAAATGTGTTTTTATATATTTTTATTTTCTTGAATAAAAAGAATTAAAAGAAAAGAAAAAAAAGGTGCGGCAGCGTATTTTGAAGTGCATTCAGCGTAGCTGAACATACCCCAGACAACTATTAAAAAGCTTATTGATAGCATGGCAAGACATGGAAGTGTGTGTATTTTTTGTGCATGGAACTCATAATTCTTGGTGTTGCAGTTTTAATGTTGAAGAATGTATATTGCAGAAATAATAGTGCCATACAAATAGTCGCGCCTAACAGTAATAGTTAGTGTTGAGTGAAGCGAAGCATTTAAAGCGAAATTTGGTCCAAAGTTTAGGAAAACTTTGATTCACAACGAATCCGAATTCAATTGTGCTTCATGGTAATTACCGTATTATTCGCCCTATAAGACGCACAGGCCCATAAGAGGCAACGAGGTTTTAGAGGAGGATAACAAGAAAAAGAATATTTTTCATTAGACCTCTGGTCAGACCAGCAATCAGACCCTCAATGTTAATCAGACCTCAGCTAACAGCCCTAATAAGACCCCCAATGTTGATAAGACCCCAATGTGAATAACCCCCTATCAGTCCTCAGATAAGAGCCCCATGCCTCTCATCAGCCCCTATATGCCTCCTATCAGCCCCCCCAGCAGCCTCATATCAGCCCCCAGCAGCCTCAAATCAGCCCCCCAGCATCCTCATATCAGCCCCCAGCAGCCTCATAGCCCCCCAGCAGTCTCATAGCCCCCAACCATATGTCAGCTCCACTTCATCAGAATTATGTCAGCCCCCAGCCTCATGCCAGCCCCATGGTAACCCCCCATGCCTCATGCCAGCCCCATGGTCAGCCCCCATGCCTCATGCCCGCCCCATGTCAGCCCCCATGCCCCATGTCAGCCCCCAGCCTCATGTCAGACCCCAGCCTCATGCCAGCCCCATGTCAGCCCCCATGCCAGCCCCCATGTCAGCTGCCAGCCTCATGCCAGCCCTTAATGCCTCAGATCTAATAAAATAAAAATTTCCACTTACCTTTCCTGCTCCTGGACGCCGCCGCTCCTCTCCGCCCGCGCTCTTTCTTCTCCCTGCCGCCGGCTGTGCTGTGACCCGGCGCGCACAGCCGAACGGACGACCAGGAAGCGGTAAGTGCAGAGTCTTCACCGCTTCCTTGTCCTCCAGTGCTAATGAGCACTTCCATTATGGAAGCGCTCATTAGCCTTCACCCCATAAGATGCAGGGGCATTTTTGGGGGAAATAAAATGCGTTTTATGGGGCGAAAAATACGGTAATCCGTTTTTCCTAAAATGGCGGCTGCACGTGTTACAAAGTGAAAGTAGGAAGCCCAGGAACGCGAGATCACCCATAATGCAGTGCAGCCAGCCAATCCGCAGATAGCCATCTCCTGTGATGTCACAACCCTATTAAGCTCTCTCCACCAATTCACTATGAGCTAAGCATAAGAAGAGACGTGGCAAGCACTCATGCGCTAGGGACAGTGTTGCTATCCCTAGTTGCTGTTTATTCCTACATCAGACATAAATGTAATTCAATACCAATAAGATGGAATCCTTTATTATTCCACTGCAGCATGCCAACCAATATCATCCAGTCTGCACCCCTAAGGGGAAACCAGGTCTTAATGATGACCATCCTCATCATTTGCTGGCTCTACTTCTTCTAAATCATCCTTCAAAGTCTTCATGTCCTAGAAAAGTTAGCAAGATACAGAGAGAGGAGGAGCTGAATGTTCTTGACACATTCTAATCGATATTAGATGACGTGGAAAAGGAGGAAAAGCAGTTGGCAGAAGAAGGGTTCCCACCTGTAGGGCAGCAGAGCGCTGGGGCTGGAGAAGTGGGTATTCCAGTGCTGATTAATATTTAGTGTGTACAGTCAAATAAGCTGCAGAAGATTGCAGACCAGGCCAGCAATAATATGCATATTGGCCTGGGTATACCTGATTTATAGCGATTTGTGACAAATTGTTCAAATTTCCCCAGAATGATAACTTTAGAGGGTCAACATTTTAAAAAGTATTTACTTTGTGGGTGTTTCTAATGTTGACATTGGCACTGCACAGCAGTAGAAAAACAGACCTCCAAAACGTTCTCCAGTCCTTTTAAAGGGCATCAGCAGATTTCTATCTATGAAACTGGCTGCCCTGTTGCATGTGCGCTTGGTAGCTGAAGGCTTCTGTGTGGCTCCCATGTTCATATTGTAGTACCCCAGAAGGGGCACTACCATTTTTACACCTAGTTACTGTCTCTAATGGCTAGCAGAGACTGTCATCTGTGAATTTATTTCCAGGCCCTCTGATACTGTGCATTAATAATATTGCTATGTAACTGCTATGTATTGTATTTCATGCACTGTGCCTGGTTGTCCAGCAGGTGGCAATGTATCTGGCAGAGTACCTTTAGTCAGAATGGAACTTATAATTCCATTCTCCCCCCTTTTGGGCAGATGTTGGCTAGTCCTACCAGGGGAGGGTTTGAATAAAGAGAGGGAGTCTTTTAGAGTTCAAAGGGACCAGACATGGCGCAGTGAGGGGAGCATTCCCCCCTCCTGCTTCAGGAGTCCCAGGAAGAAACTGTAAAGCATCCCGGCTCCAAGCGGTTCATAGACGGAGTATTATGAGGGGGTCAACGGCCAAAGTCATCCCACTCAATGGTACCAGACCTGCAAGAAAGTCCAGTAACCAAACTGAGGACAGAGAATAGCACAGCAGAGAGAGAGAGAAAACAACGTATTCAAGTTTACCTGCCAGTTTACCTTTAGCCTGCTGGAGCCAAGAGAAAGATCAAGTATTATTTGGATGACACAAGTTTATTGCAAGTTTATTCAAGTAAAACCGTTAAACTACTTACTCCACCATCTACAACAACTTTGTTGCTATGGAGCCTAACCCCGGGGAGCAACAATATCTAGGTAGGAGCACTGTGACTATTAGGACCTATAACCATAAATTTGTCTACTCTGTGTGGAAACGCAATGATAGACACCAACAAACATAAGACCACACAGTATTCATAAATAATACATTTTATTACAACATAATCAAAGATAATAATAGATCATTACATTAAAATATCCACAGCCTTAAATAGACACCACATGTCGCCAAAAAAATCCCGTTTTTTTCTCTAGTGTGTTACCGCATCCATTCCGTATGTCCACAAATTACGGACGTTGTGCTTCCGTGTGTCTTCCGTTTTTTTGCGGTCCGTGGTACGCAAAAAAAAAACGGAAGGAGGAAATTGTGTGAACTAACTATCCACACCCAGGATATAGGTATATATAGTGGTCATCTTAGTGTTTGGTGGCCATTTTCTGCTGATTTTTGTGGCTTATGAATTTTGGTGGATTCCTTGGCTTTTCTTACATCAGATTATTCCATTTTTGCTCTTGGTTTAACCATGGCAGATGACATTGAGGATAAGGCCCTACTGCACTGGCTTTTTTCTCGGCGATGTGGTCAGCAGTCACTTCTGTTGGACGAGGAACCGAGGAGAATGAGGCGACTTTGGGTACATCCCATTGTTTCCCAACGGTACAGGAAAGGCCACTTCCATACCCTGTACACTGATCTTTGTCAGCCTCCAGAGAAGTTCTTTGCTTTCTGTTGGATGTCAGTGTCCATCTTTAATCGACTGCTGTCGTCTCTACGTACTGTCCTCAGTTTCATGGACACCAACATGAGGCGCAGCATTACTCCTGAGGAAAGGCTCATCATCACACTGAGGTAAGTAATATGTTTTTAATTGGTAACAGACTCCGAGAGGCGGTGATGCCACAGCCCATGGCAGAGGATTGGATGAGAATTGCTGAGGGCTTTCATCTTTCTGCGCAGTTTCCAAACTGAGTTGGGGCACTGGATGGCAAGCACATTCGTGTTAAGAAGCCTCCTCACTCAGAAGCCCGATTCTTCAATTATAAGCAATATTTTTCAGTAGTGCTTTTGGCTTTGGCTGACAGTAACTACAAGTTTATAATGGTTGATATTGGGGCCTATGGAAGCACATCAGATGCTCGCATCTTTAGTGCTTCTAGAATGGGTGAGCGGCTTCGGGCCAACCAGCTTGCTCTGCCCAAGTCCAGAAGACTGCCCGGATATGCAAGTCCGCCGGCTCCCTTTGTGATCGTGGTGGATAAAGGTTTTGCATTGACTCCCCATGTTATGCGGCCCTTCCCTAAGCGAGGTTTGGATGTCAGGAGGAGTATTTTCAACTACCGATTGACTCGTGCCCGTCGGTATGTTGAGTGCGCATTTGGTATACTCTGTAGTAAGTGGAAGGTATTTCTGTCATGCATAGAGATGGATCCGGAGAATGCTACCCTGGTGGTTCAAGCTTGTGTTGTTTTACACAAGTTCACCAGGATTCACAAGGCACCCTCTTCAATTGACATGAACCAATTTCCTACATCAGGTGTGGGTTTGGATCTTACCCTGCATAGACGACCGGGTACTGCTGGCATGGCAGTTCGGGAACTCTATGCAGACTTCTCCATGCTTGATAGGGGGAGGCGTTCTTCATGCTTGATAGGGGGAGGCATACATTTATAGTAGCACACTTCTTCAACAGCCCAGAGGGGGCCTTGCCATGGCAGATGGAGACAATTCGTGGCAGCTTTTGATATCTTCTGGGCTAGTTAGTTTTTTTTAATTTCCCAGATGAAATGAGTATTGTTAAAAACATCATGAATCTATTTTTATATGGCCCTTTAAACCTTCTAATACCTCATGAAAATATGTAATATTAACTTTCTAGGTTTATAATTAAAATAAAATACCTGTAATCATTGTGTCTGTGGGTGTTTGTTATATAATAAATAGTATATATGATGAAATAATACTCAACAATTTTTTTTTTAAATAAGGTTTTTAAATGTACGAACAACCCCCCCCCCCCACAACAAAATACAGACATGCCATGTCTTTTCTTCAGGGGCCACGGAATGAAATTGTGGGCCATACATTTGTGGCCTAAAGGGTGGGTTTGGGGGTGGCCCACTTTGAGAACGTTGGCCTGGAATAGTTGGGCCTTGGAATGTTGCCTGGGGAGGTTGGTAAGTGGGTGGCATAGCTGGTTCATTAAAGAGTAATTGTTTGCGTACTCTCTCGATTATGGAGTGTATGTCTCCTTGATAAGGGGAGGCGTACATTTACAGTAGCATAGCAATAGATGAGATGAAGCTACTGTGCCTTTCAGCCTGCACCAGCCTTAAAGGGTTTCTGTCACCAGTTTTTTCGATATGAATCAGGCTGACATTAGAGATGTGCTAATGTCACCTGATTCCAAATATATATCTGTTTTATTTACTGGTGCCCCCATTTTTATATAAAATGAACATTTATTTTATGCTAATAAGGCTCCTAGGTGCAAGGGGCGTTACCTCTGCTCCTAGAGGCTCTGTTGATTGACAGGACCAGGCAGAGAAGAAACACTCCATTCACCATAGCTTTTAAGGACCTTCAATGATGTCATGACCATGTGATCAGTCACATGGTTAGGATCACACAAACAGCCTGTCTCCTCCTAAACCATGTGACTGATCACATGGTCATGACATCATTGAAGGTCCTTAAAAGCTATGGTGAATGGAGTGTTTCTTCTCTGCCTGGTCCTGTCAATCAACAGAGCCTCTAGGAGCAGAGATAACGCCCCTTGCACCTAGGAGCCTTATTAGCATAAAATAGAAGTTCATTTTATATAAAAATGGGGGCACCAGTAAATAAAACAGATATATATTTGGAATCAGGTGACATTAGCACATCTCTAATGTCAGCCTGATTCATACCGAAAAAACTGGTGACAGAAACCCTTTAATAACGGAGTGAGCCCCCTCAACAGCATCTCCTCCTGGCCCTCAGTCCTCTTCCGGGCTAGGTATTCGATGACATCTGTATCAATCAATTCTTGAGTACCTAGGCCAGAAGAGGACTGAGTAGCCCCCCTCCTGCACCTCATTTGGGTCCGTCGTGGTAGTTCTGGGCTTCCAGGATCAGGATTGCCTCTTCAGTTTGAGGTGGCTCCGGATCTTTGACCGGGGTATGGGTAGGGGTGGATGTTGCAGACAAAACTGCAGGTGTTTCTGCCCCTCCACCTTCCGACAGCTGTCCTTCCTCTGCCTCTGCTTCCTCCAGACTATCCACAGTGCTGTAGGGCCCCCTAAAAATAAAATTTTAGTACAGTAGCGAAAAAATAATAAAAAAAAAAAATTGGGAATGGTAAAAATTACGTGTACAGGCACGCCCAATTTTAGGGAAACATTATCTACTTTCAACCCCAAATTAGCCTGTTTTATATAGTGAAATGTTCTTCAAATAGGCAAAGAACATATTTTATGTTGCTGGTTGTTTTGAACTGTCCAACTCAAGCATGTTGAATCATTCATGAGCTAACCAAGTGCTGAAATTGTTAACCTGTCCATAAAGTGCACTGTTGTTTTTCATTGCTTCAAATACGCTTTGGAATTAAACCAAACGTTACACAATACTAAGATTTGGAGTCCATCCAAAATAAAAAAGGCCAGTCTATGTAAAGCAGGAATAATCACATATGAAAACTACAGAAAACATTACATAACAAAACCATAAGAAATAGGTTCTATATTATCATAGTGACCACTCTCATACAGTACAAATGTTGATTTCATGTTGTAAATGAAACTTACGGTCGCAAATCCATGACTGGATAAAGAAACCTTAATTGGGACTTATATACGTCACCACTGTGCCCCATCCCCGTCAGTTCCCTCCGGAATTGATCCCGGCATCTATTCCATCGTGTTTTAGTTTTTTTCACTGTTGAAACATTAAGCAATAATGATTTAATAATTAAAAGAACAAAATATGTAAATCATAAAAAAAATTTTTTAAAGGCCATTGCGACATAACACCACACAGTATACAGATCAGGCACAGATCACCATGTCCAAGGAGAGAAAAACAAAAGGGGATATTTGTAGCAATATCAAGTCTAAGGGGGCCACATATGTGCAATTTTAAGCCCACTCACAGTGTAAAAATGAGTACTGTGTGTTGCATCAAAGGTGTGCATATGCATTAAAAATGGTGTTATAAGTTCATTTAAACACTACATGAAGGACAAACAGCCAAGATCATATATAAGTGTGGCCAAAAAAAGGACATGAATCATACATCATGGGACTCCAAGCACAATAATTTAGCACAACACAGGGGCAGGACAGAAGGGCAAGGACAACAAATGTCATAGCTTTCACTAACCTAAATCCACACGAACTCTGCTGTCTGCTCGGTTCCATTCTGCAGGCCTCATGGAACGAGCCACTTGTTCCCAGCTAAGATCTTTTTTTGTCCGATCATGGTATGTGTTAACCTGGTGTCCCAGAGCTCTGTCCTCTCCTGCACCAGGTTTATAAGCTTTTCTACATCCCAACGGGGCATAATGGAAACCACAATTTCTAGCACACTATTCCAGCAATATACACTCTCCACACCACTTTCTACTCCCTGCTTTTCAATAAAAGGTCACATGCCTATTCACTTAGGTTTCCTGGCAACGGATCCGCAAAAAAATGCGGACATACGGATGCCTTCCTTTTGCCATCCGCATTTTTTGCGGACCTATTGACTTTAATGGAGCCGCGGACCATTTCTTGCGGACAAGAATAGGACATGTTATATTTTTTATGCAGACTGGAATCACAGACCACGGACGTGGAAAACAAACGGGTGACTATCAGCATTTTCTACAGATCCATAGAAGTGAATGGGTCCGCATCCAAACTGCTCAAAATGCGGAATGGATGCGGAGAGAAAATACGGTCGTGTGCATGAGGACTAAATCTCAGAAATTGGACATAACGGATGCAGTAGTATATAGCTGATATAAAATCTGCCTAGACAATACTCTTATAACAATGTGATCCAATAGTGTAGTCCAATTAGCCTCTTAGTAAAACCATATGTGGCAAATCATTTATACTGGGCACACACAATTCTGTACCAACTTAGCATTCCAGAAGTCTAATAATATGGAGAAATAGATGAAATAGAAAAATAGATGAATAAATATACTAGACTAAGGGATCAAGGGGACTGTTCTGTTCTGTTCTTGCTGGAATATTTGAACGTGTCATAATGTATGTTTTTTAAGGCCACATGGTGAATGTAAAAAATGGGCCACAGAAATTTGCTAAAAAAGAGAATTTTGATTTTTCTCCTAATTTTGTTCACCTTTCACTAGGCCCCCTAAAAATCTATAATGCAATCCACTTAAATCTGGTCTAGCTCAGACTGGCCCACAGGGAAAGTGTTGAAACACCCGGTGGGCCCTTGAGCAAGGTGTTCCCCTACCCCCTGAACAAGTAGCACATAGCACAGTCAACTGACATATAGATATGTTTGCTGAGATACTATATAGTGTATTGCCTATGATTATATAAAATATTCTGTAGATTATTTAACAAAATACCTAGTTTATTATCATAGATGAATCAGGTGGCTGAGATGACGTCTAGGTACAGAGTCTAGCCTTTCCCCAAGGACCTGCCCTCTCAAAGTCACTACACCAGCCCACCATGATCAATTGTTTTGTAGCATCTAGCTGCTGCTGCTGTGTGGGCAGGTAGTCGATGCATGTAGTTTTACAGTGGGCTACCAGAATGAATTTTACTCGTGGGCCCTAGGTACCCCAGACCCACACTAGCCCAGCCAGTAGGTAAATTGCACAAATATCATTATTTTCACAGTACAAACTTATCTTAATGGTTTTCTAAATGTTTTGTCTGGAAATCTTTTGTAACATGAAATAAATTGATAAGAAAGGAAAAATATAAATTTTTTCCTTAATTTTCATTTTTTCCTTCATATATATATATATTTTTTAAATATTATATCTGTCATCTAATGGCGCAAAATAAAGATTTAACTTCTCCTGAAAAATATTATCAAATACATGTACTGTAGGTTTGCTTTGAAATGAATTAGTCATTTGCAGTTAGAACTTTCTGTATGGTTTTGGTGCGATTTTTGGCCCCCTTTTTTAGTTTCCTATTCATTTTAGTGGGATAATTAGCTTGGATTCCACTCCAAGATAGAGCATAATGCTTCTTTTTTCATACTTTTTTTAAAATGAAATGAATGTGAAGCTTTCTAGAGCTTTCTTTTCGCTTTTTGGTGCAGATTCTGCTTTTAAAACATGTAAAACAGCGCCAAAAAACATAGTGTGAACAGGCCCTTACACAGGCCAATTATCAGGAAAGAGTGTTTCTACAAATGCTCATCCCTGATAATTGACCTGATTATTGGTCGGTGTAAAATACCTTTTTCTCAGCATTTTCCCTGTGTTTATCTCTTTTTACTTTACTTCATTAACAGTTTGATATATATTTTTACATTCCTTATTTCATTAGGAATCATATGTAAGTGTAGACAATGTACAATGTAGCAATCAGTCCATATTCAAAACTTTATTTGTAAATGTCTTTCTGCCTTAAGTACTAAGCACATTGCACAATAATTCGATTTACTTTTATGTTTTGGACAATGAATTGTACTTGAGAACGAACCATTGTTTGCTCTCATTACAGTGTCAGGTTGACCTACTCACTCAGTTAAAAATCCATAACTAAACTTGAAAGGATTAAGACAATTAAATTATGTCCTTATGACCAATTGCAATTATGTGTCGCAGTTAGTAAATTAGGATGAGTCAACAGTGCAGAAGGCGAAGAGGCATCACCCAAATGGTCTTACCGTGCCAGATGCCTTCTGTATGCAGGACCATCATCTAAGGGGCCACCTGCTTCAGTGCTGCTGTTCAGCATGATGAAGGACCTGCGATGACCTCACCATCATCTAATCAGAAAAGAGCTCAGCAGTGCAGTAAAGTAATAAAGAAGAAGACCAGTGATGCATGGGAAGAAGTGAAGAAGGATGGATCCAAGTACATTACAAGATAAGGTATGAGAAGAGGACTATGAAGAGGACTATGACTCCCAGCATGTCCAGCTTGTTATGTAATATCAGAGTACATTACAAGAGAAGGTATAAGAGGAGAGGATTGCAACTTTCAGCACCACCAGGCCATGATTATGTAATATCAGGGTACATTACAACACCTTGGATATATTGGGAGTTGTAGTCCTCTCCTCTTATACCTCCTCTTATAATGTACTCTGAAATTACATAATAACTGATTGGACATGCTGGGAGTTGTAGTCCCATTCTCTTATATGTCCCCCTGTAATGTGCTCTGACATTAAATAATAATGTCATAGGCATGCTGGGAGTTATAGTCCTCTCCTGTTGTACCTCCTGCTGTAATGTGTTCTGAATTAGGGCCAGGACAATGGATAGGTGAAGGTAGTCATTTTCCTGGTGCGCCACTTTGCTTTCCATAAAAGGAGGGCGCACTCATGGCCGTCCAACTTCACAAGCCTCAGGCCGCTAGGCCTCAAGCCTGTGAGGCATTAGAACAGTGCAAGAAGCCACAATGACATCAATGCAACCTCCTGCTCTGGGTCTCGCATGATGACATGATCACTTGAGACCCAGAGCAGGAGTGGTGATATCATTGGGACCACATGCATCAGGACGCAGCAACACAAGCCACAGATAATACTGTGGTCTGCATCACAGACAGCAGCGGGGGGAGCACCAGGGAAGGGGGGAGCATTACATATACTTGGCACTACTGGGGAGGAATGAAGGAGCATTATATACTAGCACTACGGGATATATTATATATACTGGCACTATGGGGGGAGCATTATATATTGGAACTAGTGGGGGGCACTACAGGGGGACATTAGAGCCACTGGGAGCATTATGGTTATAACCATAATGGGGCGTTATTATTATTTGACGCAATATGGAGGGCATTGCTACTAATGGGGGCTATCTTGGGGAGTATTATTACTATTGGGGGTACTATTACTAATGAGTGCTGTCTGGGTGTAAAGTATAGTACATTGTTTGTGGACATGGGAGGAGCATAGCAGGCACATTATTAGGGGTAGCTTCAAGAGGTTCTGCGGGTTTTTTCATATTGATGACCTATCCTCAGGATAGGTCATCAATATCAGATTGGTGGGGGTCCGACACCTGGCACCCCCGAAGATCAGCTGTTTGAGGAGACGGCACACGCTGTGCACACATACCGTCTCCCTTCTCTCTTTCTGCTCTGCTGCTGTATGTCTATGGGACAGCAGCAGTGAACGGCACACGCCGTCTCCTTAAACAGCTGATCGGAAGGGGTGCAGGGTGTCGGACTGTGATTTTAGCACATTATTACAAGATTTGGGGCCCCAATTTTGATTTTGCCCAGGGCCACATTTTGTATAAAACCGGCCCTGGCTGTATGTGTCCTGGCGGCTAGATATGCAGACAAGTTCCACAGATGAAGGAAGTAGAACTTTCAGCGCAATCTGTAGAATCTTCCAACTTTTGGTGCCTAAACTTTACTACCTTATTAGGATATACCAGGTTCAACCCCCTGAGGAGTTCTCAACAAGGACAGGGACAGAAAAGTTCCATGTCAAATTTAGGGTGATCAGTTTATTTTAGGAGCATCTTAGGGCTATTTAGGATCAGGTCAAGGTTGCAATTGGGATTGCCCTATTGAGAGGGTTGGCTCCCATAGGTTAGGGTTACTAGAAGTGGTAGCCCTCCACCAGAAGATATTTAAGGGGTTATCCTGCACAGCTGTGATGTAGTGTACAAGTCGCTGTGACCACAAAGGCATGCGATTGGCCTCAGTGGTCATGGGACCAAGCCGCTTCCTGGTCATGAAGCAGATGGAAACGGAGCAGTGGCAAATGGGGTTTTTTATACTTAGAGGCACAGTTTAGGAAAAGACTGGACTGTAATCATACCTCCTTCCTTAATATCATTCTCAATACACCGACCAGCCATAACATTAAATCTGCTGACAAGTGAAGTGAATAACATTGATTATATTTTTACAATGGTACCTGTGAATACTAGTTGACTGGAACATGTCTTAATAGTAGGTCTTGTGGAATGTGTCCAGTATGCAGTATTTTGTACTGTCCAAGTGCCCACAGGATGGTGAACCAGCAACAGGTGAGATGGGCTGAAGCTTATTAGTGCATACAGAGAGCGAAGGCTAGCCTGTCTGATCTAATTGAACAGAAGAGCTACTCTAACATACATTGCAGAAATTATTAATGATGGCTGTGATAGAAAGGTGTCAGAATTCACAGTGTACTGCAGCTTGCTGCCAGTCATAGTGCCCATGCTGACTCTGTCCGCTTGAAACACTTACAATGGGTAAAGGCTTGTTTACATCACGGTTATGGATTCTGTCATTGTTTTCTGTTATAACATGGTTATAACGGAATCCATAAGACGGAAGTCAAAAGAGAAGCCTTTAAGAGGCATTCCGTTTTGCTTTCCGTCATAATAGAAGTCTATGGGCAAAAATAACAGGTCCGTCTGGTTTCCATTATGCTATTAAGACAGAAAACAAAGTTAACAGGACTTTTTTTCCATTCTGCATAACGGAAACCAGACGGATCTGTTATGCTGCCCATAGACTTGTATTATGAAGGATCAAAACTGAATGCCTCTTAAAAGCGTCCGTTTTGACTTCTGTCTTATGGATTCTGTTATTTTCCGTTATAACTATGTTATGACGGAAAACAAAAATGGAATCCATAACGGTGATGTGAACCCTCCCTAAGGGCTCATGCACACGAACGTGTGCAGTCAGTGCCCATGCTGTGGACCGTAATTTGCGGTCCACAATGCACGGCCACTGACAGTGGGGCCGCCAGATTCGGATCGCGGACCCATTCATTTGAATGGGGTCCATGATCCGCATCCGATGGTCCACACCGCAAAAAAGTAGTGCATGCGCTACTTTTTTGCGGTGTGGAGGCATGGCCAGAAACACCATGGAAGGACAACGTAGTGCTTCCGTGGTGTTTCGATCCGTGCCTCTGCTTCGCATCTCCCGGATTGCGGACCCATTGAAGTGGGCCCCAATACGGGCAAGGGCCGGCACTGGTTGTGTGTATGAGCCCTAAGTCAGATCTTTTGGAGTACATGCCTTGATGGGTCACATTGGCCGCATCAGAGTGACCTACCATAAAGAAAATTAAAGGGATATTCCCATCTCACAAATGCAGGCTGGTACCATTAGGCTTACCATTTTTTTTTTTTATTATTAAATTATTTTTGGAAAAAATTGGCGTGGGGGACCCCTTTTTTTCCTTTGCCAGCCAGATACAACCAGCAGCGGCAGCCTGGCACTACCAGGGTGGGAAGGGACACGGTTATTGGCCCTTCCCAGCCTAATGGTACCAGCCTGCAGCCGCCCCAGAGCCAGACCCTCAATTTAGAAGGTCCGGTCCTGCGGGTACCCGGCTCTTCCCGGCACCCCTGGTGGCGGTGGGTGCCGAGGTAATAGATGTTGGGGTTAGTGCTGGCCTGCCATACCGGCAAGCACTAAGCCAAGTATTAGTAATCAGGGCCATCAGTAGATAGCCGTGATTACTAAAACTGTAGTATTGTAAAAAAAAATACACACACACAAGTATAAAACATTTTATTGAAATAAACACTCCCCCAGACCCCTGTTTGACCATTTTATAAAAAAAAAAAAAAAGCTGGTCCGACGTAGTCCACCGAATCCGACGTAGTCCTCTGCATTCACTACCATGAAAAATAGAAAGCAAACACACAAACACAGACCACTTACCTCTTCCTGCACTGGGATAATACACACAGCGATGTCACTGTACAGGGATAATAAACATACTGACATCACCGTACAGGGATAATACACACAGTGATGTCACAGTACAGAGATAATAAACACAGCGATGTCACTGTACAGGGATAATAAACACAGTGATGTCACAGTACAGGGATAACAAACACAGTGATGTCACCGTACAGGGATAATAAACACAGTGCTCAGGTAAAGAAAAACGCACTGAGATTTTTCCTTTCTGCAGCAAGGTCAGTGATACCTCGTCATTGGAAAGGGACTGCTGCTCCCACGCTGACTGAGTGGGCGTCCGAACTGAGGCACATTTTCCGTATGGAAGAACTAATAGCTAGATCACATGGTCAAACAGAGGGTTTCCTTAAGAGATGGTGTGCTTTTTCTATGTATTTGGATTCTATGGAATTTTCTCAAATAATTGTAAGATTATCTGGATGAGGGTAGGGGGGCTTTGCCGTTTGGAGGGATTAGGCAGGGGGCGGGCCTGGCACCGGAGCCTGGGTTAAGTGACAGGGGTAGATATAATTATATTGTGTTTTTTTTTTTATTTATTTATTCTTTCTTTTTCTTTTATTTTATTTATTTATTCTTTTTTGGTTTTGTCTTCATTATTGAGTTCTCAGTTTTACCTGAGTATATGGTGTTTGGTCTTAAGTATTGATATTGCTTTAGAGGTGGCATCGCCACGATAATGTTTTGTTGCTATGTGATTTTCAGATGCCTTTAACCACTGTGTTACTAGGGGCAAGCAGCTACTTTACTTACTCCTGTCTGAGTTGCAGTAGCAAGATTAAACAGTACCATAGACAAGTATTATAATGACAGTTTTTACCTGAATATATGCCACTAGAGCGTCTTGTTTGGGTCCTGCGAGTCCCTTATTGGGATATGCATTGCCAGTAGCTTCTAAACTTGCCACTGTGTAAATTTGAAAAACCACAATAAATCAGGATTACATGATAAAAAAAATAAACAACAGTTGATTTCCACTGTACAGGGATAACAAACACAGCGATGTCACTGTACAGGGATAATAAACACAGCGATGTCACTGTACAGGGATAATAAACACAGCGATGTCACAGTACAGAGATATAGCGCCTACAAAATTATGAACAAGTCTCAACACGAAAATTGGACTAAAACAAAGTATAATCTTTATTGATCACAATAATGACAACTACATATAAAACACAATAAACCGTGATGGTGGGAATAGCATAAAAGATAGCAGATACACTGGTATAAAAAGAGTTAAATGCAAAATATATTGTCAGGCCACAGTCTGGGTACATCAGAAATAAAGTGCATAGTGCCAAAATACAACACGAACGTACACAGAATGTGGCAAATGGACACAGAGAATGAACAAAGTTTTAATTACCAGCCAGTAAATCTGCACCACGTCACCCCAACGCACGTTTCGCAATGTTGCTTCAGTACAGAGATAATAAACACAGTGATGTCACCGTACAGGGATAATAAACAGCGATGTCACAGTACAGGGATAATAAACACAGTGATGTCACAGTACAGGGATAATAAACACAGTGATGTCACAGTCAAGGGATAATAAACACAGTGATGTCACAGTACAGGGATAATAAACACAGTGATGTCACCGTACAGGGATAATAAACACAGTGATGTCAAAGTCCAGGGATAATAAACACAGTGATGTCAAAGTCCAGGGATAATAAACACAGTGATGTCACAGTACAGGGATAATAAACACAGCGATGTCACTGTACAGGGATAATAAACACAGTGATGTCACAGTACAGAGATAATAAACACAGTGATGTAACAGTACAGGGATAATAAACACAGTGATGTCACCGTACAGGGATAATAAACACAGTGATGTCACCGTACAGGGATAATAAACACAGTGATGTCAAAGTCCAGGGATAATAAACACAGTGATGTCACAGTACAGAGATAATAAACACAGTGATGTCACAGTACAGGGATAATAAACACAGTGATGTCACCGTACAGGGATAATAAACACAGTGATGTCACAGTACAGGGATAATACACACAGTAATGTCACAGTACAGGGATAATAAACACAGTGAGGTCAAAGTCCAGGGATAATAAACACAGTGATGTCACAGTACAGGGATAATACACACAGTGATGTCACAGTACAGGGATAATAAACACAGTGATGTCAAAGTCCAGGGATAATACACACAGTGATGTCACAGTACAGGGATAATAAACCTCAGATCAACACATTGTGCCCCCATCAGACCTCAGATCAGCGTCTTGTGCCCCCATCAGACCTCAGATCAACACAATGTGCCTCAACACTCTGCACTTACAAACATGTAACTGAATTTAATGGCAACTGTGTTTCCCTATTGAAAATGTTTATCAGTGTGTGAATAATAATAATATAACATGTAGCGTAAAAACATTAGCCTAGGGTAGGATCCTGCCTAAAGAGTCTACCTTGTCGCGGTGGCAGGCTTACTAATCTTTTGGGCAAAAAAAGCAGTTGTGATATGCCGTAAAAAAGAAAGATGTAATGTGCTATGTGGAGGCTGCTGCATATTAAGCAAATCTGTAAAGTTTACTCGAAAGGGGGGGACCCGCGAAATTTGCCTGTAGGGGGCCCCGAAATTCCTGATGGCAGCCCTGCATACAGAAAGACTACCAAAGGATTTATAGAAATATGTATCTGCTGTGTTTTGCCAATGATCTGTTGTAAATATGCTGTAGATCTAAAATCCACATTTTCAGCAGCCTGTTAAAAGTATATTCAAGAATATCATTCATCTGCATTATTTTATTTGTGGGGTTTCACACAAAAAAGTGCCAACACTGCAGCTGTGGGACATCCATCTGAAAAAGTTTCTTTTTTTTCTTTCTTTTTTTTTTTTTTTTAAACTGCCCCCAGATTAACTATACAGCTACAGTACAAAAGAATATATTAGGTAGTATGCAAACTTGAGGATTGCAGCTGTCATTCAAAAGCTAAAATCAGTAGCACTCCAAAAACGCACAGTGTAATCCAAACCTAAGTAACTATGTGTCTGGGTGTGGTCCTGCAGCTGCCACTAGGAGGACGCTCAGTGCATAGAGATTTTTAAAGGGGTTGTCTTACGTCAGCAAATGGAATTTATCATGTACTAGCAGAAAGACCCGGCTTCGCCTGGGTATATTTCATCTATTTCATTTAATGTTTCTGTGTGTCGTTGCAGAGAGAAAGTCATCCTCCCTCCCATCCCTGCAGCTGACAGATGTTGATTTTTACCTTCAATTGTTCAATCTCCATTGGCTGCGGAGTGGGAGGGGTCATGGCCTGACTGAGTCGGGGGCGTGACATTGAAAGACCTGGGGCGGGGTTTTAAGTCCTTCTTTTGATGGTGGCCAGAATTACAGGTCGATGCCATGGTAATTTATGAGGACACGCCATGGGTAACAGTGGAAGAAAACATTGCTTTGCACGGGTATATTTAATCTATTTCATTTAATGTTTCTGTATGTTGTTGCAGAAAGAAATCCAACCTCCCTCCCGCCCCTGCAGCTGACAGAAGTTGATTTTTACCTTCATTTTTTCAATCCCCGTTGGCTGCGGAGTGGGAGGGGGCGTGGCCTGACAGAGTCGGATCGTGGTTTCGCGAGATCTGGGGCGGGGGTCAGAGTGGCATGAATTACATGGTAATTTATGGGGACCCGCAATGGGTAGCAGTGGAAAAAGACATCTTTTATTAGTACTGAATGGTCGTAGTCTAAAATTAGTCAATTTCATCTACGATTTTTGTGTGTCATTGCAGAGAGAAATTCACCCTCCCACCCCTGCAGCTGATTTTTTTCAATCCCCGTTGCCTACGGAGTGGGAGGGGGCATGGCCTGGCAGAGTTGGGGGTGTGGATTATCAAGATGCTTCGAACGGTTGTAGTCTGAAATTAGTCTATTTCATCTAAAATTTTGTGTGTCATTGCAGAGAGAAATTCACCCTCCCACCCCTGCAGCTGACAGAAGTTTATTTTTCCCTTCATTTTTTCAATCCCTGTTGGCTGCGGAGTAGGAGGGGGCGTGACCTGACACAGTTGGGGGCGTGGCTTAACAAAGCGCTTCGCATAGGTGATTTAATCGATTTCATTTAATGTTTCTGTGTGTCGTTGCAGAATGGCTGCAGAGTGAGAGGGGGCGTGGTCTGACAGAGTTGGGGGCGTGACTTAGCAAGACGATTCGAACAGTTGTAGTCTATAATTAGTCTATTTTATCTAAAACTTTTTGTGTCGTTGCAGAGAGAAATTCACCCTCCCACCCCTGCAGCAAACAGAAGTTTATTTTTACCTTTATTTTTTCAATCCCCATTGGCTGCGGAGTGGGAGGGGGCGTAACCTGACAGAGTCGGGGGCGTGGATTAGCAAGATGCTTCACATGGGTGTATTTAATCTATTTCATTTAATGTTTCTGTGTGTCGTTGCAGAAAGAAAGTCAACCTCCCACCCATCCCTGCAGCTGACAGAAGTTGATTTTTACCTTTATTTTTTCAATCCCTGTTGGCTGCGGAGTGGCAGGGGGCGTGGCCTTACAGAGTCGGGGCGTGGCTTAGCAAAGCGCTTCGCATAGGTGCATTTAATCTATTTCATTTAATGTTTCTGTGTGTCGTTGCAGAATGGCTGCGGAGTGAGAGGGGCGTGGCCTGACAGAGACGGGGCGTGGCTTAGCAAAAGGCTTCTAACGGTTGTAGTCTATAATTAGTCTATTTCATCTAAAATTTTTGTGTGTCGTTGCAGAGAGAAATTCACCCTCCCACCCCTGCAGCAAACAGAAGTTTATATTTACCTTCATTTTTTCAATTCCCGTTGGCTGCGGAGTGGGAGGGGGCGTGACCTGACAGAGTCGGGGGCGTGGATTAGCAAGACGCTTCGCATGGGTGGATTTAATCTATTTTATTTAATGTTTGTGTGTGTTGTTGCAGAAAGAAAGTCAACCTCCCACCCATCCCTGCAGCTGACAGAAGTTGATTTTTACCTTTACTTTTTCAATCTCTGTTGGCTGCGGAGTGAAAGGGGGTGTGGCCTGATGGAGTCGGGGGTGTGGCTTAGTGAGACCTGGGGCGGGGGTTTTAAGTACTTCTTTTAGGGTGGCCTGAATTAAAGGTCAATACCATGCTTATTTATGAGCCCACGCAATAGGCAGCAGTGGAGGAAAACATCTTTTATTACTACTGAACTGTAGTAATAGAAAAAAACATAAGTTATATTTATGGTAACCGGAATACCTTTAACAGTGTCAGTAAATAGAAATGGATGAGATCCTCAGCTGCTGATAATTACCTGGTTGTTATGGAAACCTGCCCTCCCTGTGTGGCTTTGCAGAGAATGGCAGTTGGAGTTTAAAACCAAAGCTCCCAGTTGTAATGTTGGCTAATGGAGATCATATTTTGGGAATATCTCGGGAACGGTACGTCCTAGAGAGATGAGACCTGGTCTAAAACCTTCCCGGACACCTGATGTACCTGTGTGCCGAATTTGGTGAAAATCGGTCCAGTAGTTTGGTCGCGCATAGAGAACAGACAGACAGACAGACAGACAGAAATTCATTTTTATATTATTAAGAGATAGAAAGTGAATACAAGGAACTTACTAATATATTGTTATTATCCATATTTGCTCCTTTGCTGGCTGGATTCATTTTTCCATCACATTATACACTGCTCGTTTCCATGGTTACAATCACCCTGCACTCCATCATCATTGGTCATGCTTGCACACTATAGGAAAAAGAACCAGCCTATGCGTGCTCCTATGGTCCCGGCCACCAGAGAGGCTGGCGCTTTTTTCTATAGTGTGCAAGCACGGCAACCGATGCTGGATTGTAGGGTGGTTGTAACCATGGAAACGAGCAGTGTATAATGAGATGGAAAAACTAATCCATCCAGCAAAGTAAGCAATATGGATAATAAAAATACATTAGAAAGTGTTTTTTATTAGCTTTCTCTACATGATAAATGGCACTTGCTGAAATGAGACAGCCCCTATGAGTTCAGTGATAGCTATGCCATTTCCTGTGCACTCGGCTCCCTCTTCTGGTGGCTGCAGGTAGTTTTATCTTGCATGTATATGTAGAACAATATGTGAGATTTAGGCTCCATTCACACTTCCTGTTTTTCTTTCCTGATTCGATCCTGATTTTTTCAGGACCCATTGAAATGAATGGATCCAGATCAGGATCAAATCAGGAATGAAAAACAGGACGTGTGAATGGAGCCTTAGAGTTGTATAGGAGAGATCTAGCTATACATTTATACCAGTTTTCTATTATATCAGTTTGTTTATATCATTTATATCAGTTTTCGCAAAAAGAATTTTTTTAGGTTAGTTCTGTCTTGAGTCTGTTTTGGCATAATTTGCGCCCAATTCATCAAATCGCTCACGTTGTTTTATAAATTTATTGCATTTGTAAAAGGAATGCATCACCTATATTTTTTTCCTAAAAAATAATTACCGCTCAATAGTCCCAAACACCAGTCTGAATAGGATCCAAAAAAGCATTGATCTCTGCACCACAAAGTAAGTGAAATAGATCTTACGCAGCACTAGGTTTTCACATCCAGCCTTTCATTTCTCATATCCCAGAGAGATGTTGCCTCCAAGCTTCTTGCCAAATTCCATAGTTCCTCACAACTTTAACCCAATACAGTCACTAGAACTCAGTAGCAAAAGGACCAGTGGCGTAGCTATAGGGGTCGCAGCGGTCGCAGTTGCGACCGGACCCCTAATCCCATTGTGGAAGCGCTCATTTCCATAGTCATCTGTATCGCCGTCCTCAGGACAGCGATACAGATGCCTGTGCTGCGGTGGGGCAGGGGAGGGAGAGGCGTCTCCCTTCCCCATTCATCTGATAGGATGCAGGCCGGCGCAGGAGGCACAATGATGTTATTGCGCCGCCTGAGCCGTACAGCGCGGGACACAGGCTGGAAGAGGCCTGCATCCCATCGCTGAAAGCTGCATGGAGGTAAGTATTAGTGTTTGTTTATTTATTTTTATGTGGTGCAATTACGAACCGGAGAGCTTTTTTTTGCACTGGCACACATAAAGGGGCATTTTTGTACTGTCACATTATAAGGAGAATTATTACTACTGGGGTTCTCTGGGGAACATGATTACTAGTATGGGCACTATGGAAGCATTATTACTTCTGGGGCACAGTGGGGACATTAGTACTGTTGGGGGCACTATTACTAACAAGTGCACTCTGGCAGAGACTTATTAGTTGGGACTTTGGGGAGCACTATTACTGTGGGGGGCACCCTGGCACAGTATCAGCATAGCACAGTTATTTCTGGGGGACATTATGTTTACACTATTAGGCCTCGTCCACATTTCCATGTCAGTGACACATCCGTGAAAAAAAGCGTACGTGTTTCATCCGTGAAGATGTCCATGAAGGATCCGTGGTTGGTCCGTGTGTCCGTTTTTACCATCCATGTGGCATCCGTAATTCACTGACGTTGCTCAGCTGAAAAATAATTTCCAAAGAAGCTCCTATTAGTCATCAGTGAAAAACGGACGCATCATGGACACAACACGGATGTGTGTCAGTGATTTTCACGGACCCATAGATTTCAATGGGCGTGCTTGGTCCGCATCACGGATCAAAGTACTGCATGTCCCCGTGATTTTTTTACTGACCCACGATCAGTAGAAAGATGCTGAAATGTGAACGGATACATTTAAATCAATGGGTACATGTGCTGTCCGTGAAAAATGCGGACAGCACACGTCAGTGAAAAACGGAAATGTGGACGAGGCCTTACTGTCAGGGATACTATTTGCTGGCACAGTACTGGGGTGGTAGGATGATTTGTCCAGAAGACAGGAGGATGATGGAAAAGTAATAAACTAAGATTGCAGAGATGAGAAATGGCTGAAAAATGTCGTCTGGTCTGAAAGGAGAAGATGAGGAAAGAGAACATCTATATCAGAGGAGACGTAACTGGATGTAAGAGGTATGGGGCGCTGTATTATACTGGATGTTCGAGGTATGGGGCGCTGTATTAGGCTACATTCACACGAACGTTGTGTTTTGCCATCTGGAAGTCTGCAAAAAAAACGGATTATGTTCCGTATGGCATCCGTTTTTTTGGCAGATCCACTGTAACAATGCCTATCCTTGTCCGCAAAACGGACAAAAATAGGACATGTTCTATTTTTTTTCAGGGGCTACGTGTGCATTCCATTTCCGTATGTCTGTATTTCCGTTCCGCAAAAAAAAAGAACATTACGGACAAGGATAGGAGTGTTCTATTAGGGGCCAGCTGTTCCGTTCCGCAAAATACTGAATGCACATGGACGTCATCCGTATTTTTTGCGGATCCGTTTTTTCATACAGTCGCGTGCATGAGGCCTAACCCTGTATGTTCTGTAGTGATATACGTAATGTTAGGAGGAAAAGGGTTAGGGTGACAATTTGGCATGGGGGGGGGTGTTTCAATTTTTGACTTGGCCAGCAGAAAAGCTAGGTACACCAGCGCTGAGGGAAGGGGGGGGGGGGCCCAAGCTGAACTCTTGCACCAGGGCCCATGAGCCTTTAGCTACACCCCTAGGAAGGACATAGTGCAATATGCCAGATGTAGATTAATACAAAATACGTTTGTATACTCAAAAAACTGCAGCACAAAAATGCCATGTATCGCAAGGCCCCTATACGCTGGCGACTGCTATCTCCAAACTCCCCTCTAAACTCTGTGGTTCCACCCAGCTAGATGCTTGCTGCAACTGTTTCCAAACACAGACCACTTACCTCTTCCTGCACTGGGATAATACACACAGCGATGTCACTGTACAGGGATAATAAACACAGCGATGTCACTGTACAGGGATAATAAACACAGTGATGTCACAGTACAGAGATAATAAATACAGTGATGTCACAGTACAGAGATAATAAACACAGTGACGTCACAGTACAGAGATAATAAACACAGTGATGTCTCCATACAGGGATAATAAACACAGTGATGTCACCGTACAGAGATAATAAACACAGTGATGTCACAGTACAGAGATAATAAGCACAACGATGTCACAGTACTGGGATAATACACACAGCGATGTCACTGTACAGGGATAATAAACACAGTGATGTCACCGTACAGGGATAATAAACACAGTGATGTCACCGTACAGGGATAATAAACACAGTGATGTCACCGTACAGGGATAATAAACACAGTGATGTCACTGTACAGGGATAATAAACACAGTGATGTCAAAGTCTAGGGATAATACACACAGTGATGTCACAGTACAGGATAATAAACACAGCGATGTCACAGTACAGGGATAATAAACACAGTGATGTCACATACATCCGCACCAATCCGCACGCAATCGCAGTCAGTTTTGA
The DNA here is from genome assembly GCA_900303285.1 of Rhinella marina. Lineage (NCBI taxonomy): Eukaryota > Metazoa > Chordata > Amphibia > Anura > Bufonidae > Rhinella > Rhinella marina. The sequence goes on from ONZH01014219.1 coordinate 100,557, forward strand.
CTGCGATTGTGTACGTTTGTTTAGTTTTTTCCACGCGGGTGCGAAGCATTTTCCACCTGCGTTAGAAAAAACTGAATGTTTACAAACAACATTGCTAGGCAACCGTCAGTGAATCCCGTATTGCATCCGCACCTGGTTGCGGATGCATTGCGATTTTCACGCAAACCCATTCATTTCAATGGGGCCAGGGTTGCGTGAAAAACGCAGAATATAGAACATGCTGCGATTTTCACTCAACGATGAACAGATGCGTGAAAGAGTTTGCTCATGTGAAAAGCCCCATTAAAATGAATGGGTCAGGATTCAGTGCGGGTGCTATGTGTTCGCATCACACATTGCACCCACGCGGACATCACGCCCGTGTGAAAGGGGCCTTATTTTCCCCCTAGTGTCCCTAATATCAATATATAAAAAATAAATGTGCACCTCAAAATAAAAATGCGCTCCCCGTGTCTATCAGGTCCCTATCCCCCCCCCTCCAGAGACAATAAATTTATGTCCCACCTCACCCTCCCTCCACAGTATAATGGCCCCATCCACACCCAGTGTACCTTTACACCACATTTATCTTCCCCCTAGTGTCCCTAATATCAATATAAAAAAAAATAATAATAATCTGTGCACCTCAAAATAAAAATGCGCTCCCTAGTGTCTATCATGTCCCTATTCCCCCCCAATAAAAAACAATAAATTTATGTGCCCCCCTCACCCTTCCTCCACAGTATAATGGCCCCCATCCACACCCAGTCTCCCTTTACACTACATTTTATTTTCCCCTACTGTCCCAAATATCAATATAAAAAAACAAAAAAAAAAACTGTGCACTTCAAAATAAAAATGTGCTCCCTATTGTCTATCATGTCCCTATCCCCCTCCCAATAAAAAAAAACAATAAATTTATGTGCTCCCCTCACCCTTCCTCCACAGTATAATGGCCCCCATCCACACCCAGTCTCCCTTTACACTACATTTATTTTCCCCTACTGTCCCAAATATCAATATAAAAAAATAAAAATAAAAATCTGTGCACCTCAAAATAAAATAGCGCTCCCCACTGTCTATCATGTCCCTATTCCCCCCCACCCCAAAATACAATAAATTTATGTGCCCCACTCACCCTCCCTCCACAGTATAATGGCCCCCATCCACACCCAGTGTCCCCAGTATCAAAATAAAAAAAATAAAAAACAATGTCCATCATAAAAATATATATATGAGAACCAATATTTTGGGGCCAAAAATTGTTGGTGTGTATAGTGTTTTTTTTTTTTATATACTTACCTCTGTAGATGCAGGTCCGTGTCTCCAGCTCGCGATTCTCTCTTCTCTGTCTCTCCAGCGATGTCTGTGATCTCATACAGAGCATGCGCGGCTCTATATGCAAGCACAGACACAAAAGCGGTTGCCCGCTTCTGATACAGAGCAAGCGCTGCTCTGTATCAGACATCGCAGGGAAGGAAGATGATCTGCGCATGCGCGGCTACGTGCGCGCTCCGGCAGAAAGCAGCGGCTGCCTGGGTGAAGACTGTCTGCACTCTGCGCAAGCACGGCCCGCTTTCCACGGATCCACAGCGGATCCTAGTAAGGGCTCGTTCACATCACCGTTAGGGCTTCCGTTCAGTCTTTCCGTTATAACATCGTTATAACGGAAAGAAACGGAATCCCTAGGACGGACATCAAAACGGACACCTTTAAGAGGCATTCCGTTTTGATCCGTCATAATAGAAGCCTATGGCTCTGCATAACGGATCCGTCTGGTTGCCGTTATGCTGGACGGAAAACAAAGTCCTGTCGACAGATGCCTTTTAATGTTTTTGTGCATTTAATATATACTTGTGTATGTGTGTATAGATGCATACATGTTTATAGATGTTTACGTGTAAACACATGTTTAACCCTTAGAGACATGTACATGTACGGCGCTGGGGCGATGCGGACACATGGCGCCCGCTTGCACGTGCGACGGGCGTCAGGGCCGGCAAGTCTCTGCTGTTTCTAACAGCAGAGACTTGCGGGTACTTACCGCCATCAGCGGTGTCTTCGTAGGCCTTTAGATGCCGTGATCACGTGTGATCACGGCATCTAGCTGCGTCTAAACCCGGAAGCGTACGCTTCCGGGTGGTGTACAGACACCCCGTGTGGCCAATCGTGGTGTCTGTACACGATCTGAAAGCTGTAAACCTCGCTGATGAGGTTTACAGCTTTGAAAGTGCAATTCTTATTAGGCCAGGATAAGAAATGAGCAAATTTGGTCATTAAGTGAAAAATAAAAGACCCTCATTGCTCATAAAGAAAAAATAAAAAACACCATATATTTGCTCATATTTGAGCTTTAAAATAATCACAAAAAAATTTAAAAAATGTTAAAAAATATATTAAAAAAATATAAAAGTTCAAATCACCCCCCTTTTCGTATAATTAAAAAATAAATACCCAAATAACAATAAATATAGACATCATGGGTATCACCGTGACTGAAAACGCCCATACTTTTAAAATATTAAAAAAAATTCCAATACGGCGAATTGTGTGGCGGAAAAAAAGCGTCCAAATGGCGATTCACTGTTTTTTGTAAAATAAAAAGTGATCAAAAAGTCATACACACCCCAGAATGGTATCAATAAAAACTTCAGATCGCCCTGCAAAAAATGAGCCCCCATACAGCTCCGTACACATAAATACCAAAAAGTTATAGGGGTCAAGATATGACAAAGAAAAAAAAAAAGGCCAACTTTATAATTATTTTATCACTATCAAAACGCAGGAAAAACTATACATATTAGGTATCGCCATATTGGTACTGACCAGTAGAACTGGTCAGTTTTAATGAACTGTAACTGGTCAGTTTTAATGAACATTGAACGTTGTAAATAAGAAACCCGTAGAACTGTAGCGCAATAGAGGTTTTTTTGCAATTTCACCCGATTTGGAATTTTTTTCCCGCTTCCCACTACACCATATGCAATATTAAATGGTGGCGTTGGAAAGTACAACTTGTCCCGCAAAAAACAAGCCCTCATACAGCTATGTGAACAGAAAAATAAAACAGTTATGGCTGTTTGAAGGCAGGAAGCGCAAAACGAAAATGCAAAGCCGAAAAAACCTCCGGGTTAATGTGTGTGTATTATATACATATGTGTATATGTTTATGTAACGTGTGTAGATTATATAATGTGTAAATGAGTACAGAAGTTATATGCATTTATATATTTGTATTTTATATATGTGCGTGTATATGTAGGAAGGCATGAAGGGAGGGACCCAAAAACACATCCTGCGTAGGGGCTCTCTACTGTCAGCGTCCATTCCTGTGGAGATTACTATAGGATGGTAGTCATAAGAAAGGAATTGTTCTATTTTAGATTCCTATATTCAGGAACAGCAAGGCGTTCATTCCATATTAATAAAATAGAGATATTGTAGATGGACCCTGGATAGTGCCAGGAATATGCCAGGAATATAAGTATAGAACTGAGTGGCTACAGTGGAAGGGTGACACCTTGTGTCCAAAATCTGTCACTACATACAGTGCTGAATTCCTTTACAATGTTGCCAAGGTGATGCACTTAAATACTTTAAATTGATGGATGAATATAAATTTACTACAAGGAGACTACCTAATTTGTGATCAAAATTGTCACTCAGTCTCATTCAAAATAGAGCAGAGGTGTTGCGTTCCCAGGCCTGAATATACTTGTCCTCGGGACTGAAATACAGTTAAATCACTGAGGCAGGACATGAGTCAAAAGGTTTAAATTTTAGAACAGATTAAATTTTAAATGACTAAAGATATCATAAACTGTACTGGCTGTAATAATTCCGTTACATGATGAACAGATAGCATGTTGCACAACTCCACCTATGATGACAATATGTTCTGTTCTTTTATCCAGCACCTAGAAAAGAATTAGGGGATTTAAGGTACCTTTATACAAGCTGATTATCATGTAAATTATCGTTAAATTGAGCAAAACTGCACGATTATCGAGCACTGTAAAAGCAATGAATGATAGAGTGGCAACCAACAATCGGTAGATTTCTTGTTTGTATGGGCACTAAAATCATCGTTGGACGCTAACGATTTCATACGTGTAAACAGAATTCATTCACTGCGCGCCACTCAAATTTTGCTTTGTGTAAATGCAACAGTCTGCTTTACAAACGATGTAATATGTGATTTAAATTACGATTTTGTTAACTATAATTGGCACGTCTAACAGATCACTGTTGAAACGTTCACTACACCAAGAAAGACTCATTCGTTGCTCATTCATACCGATCATCACTACATGTAAATGTACTTCCAGTCTGCAGATGATTTGTTCTGATTTATTTAAAAAAAAATATTGTGTACATTCTGCTGCCAGTTTCTAGTCTATGTAAGCCCTGCACCAGTCAGTACAGTCCAGTGTAAACCCTTTCCCAGTCAGTCCACAGTCTAGGGTAAATGCTAAATTAGTTAGTAACAGTACAATCTAGTGTAAGGCTTCATTCACACGACCGTATGTGTTTTGCGGTCCGCAAATTGCGGATCCGCAAAAAAAACGGATGACGTTCCGTATGGCATCCGTGTTTCCGTTTTTTTTGCGGATCCATTGTAACAATGCCTATCCTTGTCAGCAAAATGGACAAGAATAGGACATGTTCTATCTTTTTTGCGGAACGAAAATATGGACATACGGAAATAGAATGCACACGGAGTACCTTCCGTTTTTTTTGCGGACCCATTGAAATGAATGGTTCCGCATACGGTCCTCAAAAAAACGGAACAGACACGTAAACAAAATATGGTCGTGTGAATGAAGCCTTAGTGATATAGAAGTCAGTGTAGTCTAGTGTAAACACTGCACTAGTCGGTCCAAAGTCTAGTGTAAACCCTAAATCAGCCAGTCCACAGTCTAGTGTAAACACTACATTAGTCAGTACAGTCTAGTGTCAACACTTCACCAGTCAGTACAGTCTAGTGTAAACGGTACACCAGTCGGTCCAATCTAGTGTAAACGCTACACCATTCAGTACAGTCTAGTGTAAAGGCAACACCAGTTAGTCCACAGTCTAGTGTAAACACTGCACCTGCCAGAACAGTCTAGTGTAAACGCTACATTAGTCAGTATAGTCTAGTGTAAACGCTACACCAGTCAGTAAAGTCTAGTGTAAACACTATACCAGTTGGTACAGTCTAGTGTAAATACTGCACTAGTAAGTCCATAGCTAGTGTAAAAGACTACACCAGTTGGTACAGTCTAGTGTAAACACTGCAGCCAGTCAGTCCACAAACTAATGTAAACACTGCACCAGTCAGTACAGTGTAGTGTAAACGCTACACCGGTCAATACAGTATAGTGTAAACACTGCACCGATCAGTACATTCTAGTTTAAACTTTACGCCAGTCAGTACAGGCTAGTGTAAACACTGCAGACAGTTATTCCACAGACTAGTGTAAACGCTGCTGCCAGTCAGTCCACAGTCTAGTGTAGGGATGTAGGAAGACTTCCCTTGTTCTCTCTCCTTCTTCCTTCTCTGGTAGTACAGACTAGTGCAGGAATCAGCATTGTTTGGCACTCCAGCTGTGGTGAAAGTACAACTCTCAGCATGCCCACTTGCTTGGCGTTTTTTCATATTTCCCATAGAAGTGAATGGCGCATGCTTGGAGTCATAGTTTCAAAACAGCTGGAGTGTCAATATCACACTGCCACCTACTGCTCACAATAATTATTTCCCCTCTAAAGAGAAGAGAGAGTTTCTTCTGTGTTCTGATCCAGTGATATGGGCTACTCCCTCTTTCATCTAGGCACAAGCAGTGCTTTTTCAAATGCCCTGGCAGTGTTTCCTCACTGTAAAGTAATGGAGCAGAATAAAGTTAATAATCACACTACTGATAATAAAAGCTCCTCAAAAGATATGTTTATGTGTAATAAACAGTTTATAGGACTACATAGTAACATACATAGTAACATGGTTTATAAGGCCAAAAAAGACATCTGTCCATCCAGTTTGGCCTGTTTTCCTACAAGTTGATCCAGAAAAAAAACCCTGTGAGGTAGAAGCCAATTTTCCCCACTTTAGAGAAAAAAAATTCTTCCCGACTCCAATCAGAATTACTCCCTGGATCAACGACCCATCTCTAGTAACTATAACCTGTAATGTTATTACACTCCAGAAATACATCCAGACCTCTCTTGAACTCTTTTAGTGAACTTACCATCACCACCTCCTCAGGCAGAGAGTTCCATAGTCTCACTGCTCTTACCGTAAAGAATCCTCTTCTATGTTTGTGTACAAACCTTCTTTCCTCCAGGCGCAGAGGATGTCCACTCGTCATGGTCACTGTCCTCGGGATAAATAGATGATGGGAGAGATCTCTGTACTGACCTCTGATATATTTATACATAGTTATTAGATCTCCCCTAATAACTATGGGTCTTTTTTCTAAAGTGAATAAGCCTAATTTTGATAATCTTTCTGGGTACTATAGTCCACCCATTCCAGTTATTACTTTAGTTGCCCTCCTCTGAATCCTCTCCCACCCATATGTGGTCTGACTAGTGATTTGTAAAGTGGCAGGACTATGTTTTCATCACGGGCATCTATCCCTTTTTTGATGCAACCCATTATCTTATTGGCCTTGGCAGCAGCTGTCTGTCACTGATTTCTACAGCTTAGTTTGTTGTTCACTAAAATTCCTAGGTCCTTTTCCATGTCAGAGCATGAAACATAAAAAATAGTATCATACAGTATTCAAATAACCTCTCTGGCGCAGCCTGCTGGTCAATGTCAGTATAGGACTGATGTTAAAATGTTAAAATGCATTGCACTATAGGAATAGTCCAATGTATTTTAGAAGCGATCTAAGTATCAATTATTATAGCCCCCTTGTTGGACTACTAAATGGTTTAAAAAAAGTATTAAATAAAAAATTCCAATAAAAATACGCTGTATTTCAATTGAAAAAAAAAAAAACGCTTTTCAAATTAAAAAATCAAATGAAAAAAAATCTAATCTCCTCCACATATTTGATATCACCGTGTCTGTAACAACCTGTACTACGTACAAATCATGTAAATCCTGTACGTTGAACGGCATTAAAAAAAAAAATGGCAGAATTGCTGCTTTTTGCTTAGTCACCATCAAAAATATGCAATAAAATGCGATCAAAAAGTATTATGTATCCCAAAATTATAACAATAAATACTACAAATCGTCCCACAAAAAGCAAGCCCTCACACAGCTCCATAGAAAGAAAAATATGAAAGTTATGGGTCTTGGGATGCAGTGATGCAAACATTTTCTTCTTCTTCTTCTTCTTTTTTTTTTTTTTTGAGTTTTTTTTTTAATTGCACAAAAGTAGTAAAACGTAAAAAAAAAACATATGTATTTGGTATTGCTGTAACTGTACTGACCCAGAGAATAAAGTTATTATGTTATTTATGCCACAAAATGAACGCCGCAAAATTTATAACATTAAAACTCACTTTACTGGAGCGGTTAGAACCTAGCAGCATAAAACTGGTGACAGATTCCTTTTAAAATGATACCTGTCTTGAGAAAAGTGGTTTCTATGTTCTTGAGGAAAAATACTTTATGCAAATGAGGGCTTCAGTGCACTGAGGTTGGAGACTAGCCCTTCGGTGCAGTTTTCCAGTGCTGGCCAGGCCCCTTTGTGCACTGAAGCCCTAATTTGCATAAAGTCTTTTTTTTCTCAAGAATGCCCCAACTGACTTTCAGGTATTATTTTAATTGGCAGGATCAACCCCTGCAAAAGTAGTATGCCTGGTTTAATAGGATTGATCCTGTAGACAGGTGCTCTTTGAGGTTCACTCTGACAAATTTGGGCCTTAAAGGAGTTATGACATGACTGATGTAAAAAATGACAATCAAACATTATATAGTACTTGACAATACCTATCTAGCAAAGGTAGAACCAGCTGTGTAACACACATGGAACCAGAAGTTTCATCACTCATTAGTCCAAGTCCTCTGCTAGATCTTCAACCTGGCAGCTCAGGGGTGTGTCCTTTCTTCTGCATCTCTCTCCCTGTAACTGCCAGAACTTCTAACAGAACATATGGCTGTTGACAGTTGAAGATTTAAACTGAGCACGTTCAACCAGCTCAGTGAGATGGGCAAAAAAAAAAGAAAAGGATTAAACGGCAGGTGGCGCTATACAGCCTGCTGCGGACCACATGTACCACAAAAACATCCTACACAAGGTAACAAATTGTGCGGATGTGGCGAACAATATAATCAAACAATCACTAGTAGAGGTGCACTGCGGCGGTAATGCAATTGTCTCTGTGTGCACTCCGTATCCGTATGTCCACAAGCCCGTTCTGCAATAAAGCAGAACATGTCCTATTCTTGGCCATTTTGCGGACAAGGACAAGCATTGTTACAATGGATCCGCAAAAAAACAGATGACACACGGATGTAATCCATGTTTTTTGTACTGATCCATGTTTTGCGGATCGCAAAATACATAACGTTTGTGTGCATGAGCCCTCATTGAATAGAATAGCCATGACCTGTCCGCAAAACAAACCAATTTAGTGCATGATCGGACATCTGAATGCACTCAGATTGTAATGGGTCTGTGAAGACGGCACCTCCCAACTTTGTAAATGAACAAAGAGGGACACATTGTGCGCTGCTGCAAATTTTTTCAGCACTAGGCCACGCCTCTAACTCTGCCCAAAACATAACTACATACACCTAATCCCACCCAGTCACATAGTAATTATTCCCCAGTTATGTGCCCCAATTAATATGCCCAGCTGTGCCCCCAGTAATATGCCCTGTTATGTGCCCCCAGTAATATGCTCAGTTATGTACTCCCAGCAATATGCCCAGTTGTGCCCCAAGCAATATGCCCAGTTATGTGCCCCCAGTGATATGCCCAGTAATGTGCCCCAGTAATATGCCCAGCTGTGCCCGAAGTAGTATGCCCAGCTGTGCCCAAGTAATATGCCCACATTGTGCCCCCAGTAATATGCCCCCATTGTGCCCCCCAGTAATATGCTCACATTGTGCCTCCAGTAATATGCTCACATTGTGCCCACAGTAATATGCCTACATTTTGCCACCAGCAATATGCCCACATTGTGCCCCCAGTAATATGCCCCCATTGTGCCCCCCAGTAATATGCTCACATTGTGCCTCCAGTAATATGCCCACATTGTGCCCACAGTAACATAGTAACATAGTAACATAGTTTATAAGGCCGAAAAAAGACATCTGTCCATCCAGTTCGGCCTGTTTTCCTACAAGTTGATCCAGAGGAAGGCAAAAAAACCCTGTGAGGTAGAAGCCAGTTTTCCCCACTAGGGAAAAAAATTCCTTCCCGACTCCAATCAGGCAATCAGAATAACTCCCTGGATCAACGACCCCTCTCTAGTAACTATAACCTGTAATATTATTACCCTCCAAAAATACATCCAGGCCCCTCTTGAACTCTTTCAGTGAACTTACCATCACCACCTCCTCAGGCAGAGAGTTCCATAGTCTCACTGCTCTTACCGTAAAGAATCCTCTTCTATGTTTGTGTACAAACCTTCTTTCCTCCAGACGCAGAGGATGGCCCCTCGTCACAGTCACAGTCCTGGGGATAAATAGATCGTGGGAGAGATCTCTGTACTGACCTCTGATATATTTATACATAGTTATTAGATCTCCCCTCAGTCGTCTTTTTTCTAAAGTGAATAACCCTAATTTTGATAATCTTTCTGGGTACTGTAGTCCACCCATTCCAGTTATTACTTTAGTTGCCCTCCTCTGAACCCTCTCCAGCTCTGCTATGTCTGCCTTGTTCACAGGAGCCCAGAATTGTACACAGTACTCCATGTGTGGTCTGACTAGTGATTTGTAAAGTGGCAGGACTATGTTCTCATCACGGGCATCTATGCCTCTTTTGATGCAGCCCATTATCTTATTGGCCTTGGCAGCAGCTGTCTGACATTGGTTTCTGCAGCTTAGATTTCTGTTCACTAAAATTCCTAGGTCCTTTTCTATGTCAGAGTTACCCAATATTTTACCATTTAGTATGTACTGGTGACTTGCATTATTCCTTCCCATATGCATAACTTTACATTTGTCAGTGTTAAACCTCATCTGCCACTTCTCTGCCCAAGCCTCCAGTCTATCCAGATCCATCTGTAGCAGTGTACTGTCCTCTTCTGTGTTAATTACTTTACACAGTTTAGTGTCATCTGCAAAAATTGATATTTTACTGTGCAAGCCTTCTACAAGATCATTAATAAATATATTGAAGAGAATAGGGCCCAATACTGACCCCTGTGGTACCCCACTAGTTACAGTGACCCAATCTGAGTATGTGCCATTAATAAGCACCCTCTGTTTTCTATCACTGAGCCAGTTACTTACCCAGATACAGACATTTTCTCCCAGGCCAAGCATTCTCATCTTATATACTAACCTTTTATGTGGTACAGTGTCAAATGCTTTGGAGAAGTCCAGATATACGACATCCATTGATTCGCTGCGGTCCAGTCTAGAACTTACCTCCTCATAGAAACTGATTAAATTGGTTTGACATGACCGATCCCTCATGAAGCCATGCTGATATGGAGTAATTTGCTTATTTTCATTGAGGTACTCCAAGATAGCATCTCTTAGAAAACCCTCAAACAGTTTACCCACGACAGATGTTAAACTTACCGGCCTATAGTTCCCAGGCTCTGTTTTTGGACCCTTTTTGAATATTGGCACCACATTTGCTATGCGCCAATCCTGTGGAACACTCCCTGTCAGTATAGAGTCCTTAAATATCAGAAATAAGGGTCTAGCGATGACATTACTTAATTCTCTTAGGATACGGGGGTGTATGCCATCCGGTCCTGGCGATTTGTCTATTTTAATCTTTTAAGACGTAGCTCTACTTCTTCCTGGGTCAGACAGGGCACTTTTAATGGGGAATTTACTTTTATATTCTGCATTTCATCTGACAGTTCATTTTCCTCAGTGAATACAGTGGAGAAAAAGATATTTAGTAGCTTCGCTTTCTCCTCATCGCTCTCTGCAACTCCCCCTCATTACTCTGTAAGGGGCCAACACCTTCAGGTTTATACTTTTTACCATTTATATAATTAAAGAACATTTTAGGGTTAGTTTTACTTTCTTTGGCGATTAATCTCTCGGTCTCTAGTTTGGCTGTTTTTATTTGTCTTTTACATATTCTATTTTTTTCCTTGTAGTTTTTCAATGCTTCCTCGCTCCCCTCCTGTTTTAGTGATTTAAATGCTTTCTGTTTATCATTTATTGCTTTCTTTACAGTTCTGTTTATCCACATTGGTTTTTTCTTGTTCCTTAACCTTTTATTCCCATAAGGTATGTACCTCTCACAATTAGATATTAGGATGCTTTTAAAAATATCCCATTTTGTGGCTGTATTTTTATTTTTGAGGACTTTGTAATATGTAATATGCCTACATTTTGCCACCAGCAATATGCCCACATTGTGCCCCCCAGTAATATGCCCACATTGTGCCCCCCTGTAATATGCCCACATTGTGCCACTCACAGAAAGTAAAAAAAATAAACGTCCTATACTTACCTTCTTCCTAGCAGCAGCAGGACATCGGGCTGCTCTAGTCTGTGGAGGAGGCAGAGCTGAGACTGACTGCCATCCGGCCCCGCCCCCTGCTCAGACCAGAGGTGTGGAGAGCCAGCGGGGAGGAGGAATAATGAAGCTGGGAGCCCCACAATTCTGCGGTGGAAAATCCTCAGATTATCAATCCTGAGCAGGGAAATAGAAAGCGAGGGTCTGGTCCACCTCTGGATATAGAAAATTCTGTGTACCTTTGCCTCTTCATAAGCCTTAACCCCTAGAGGGGATGCATTTTTGTTTCTCCCTCCCTACCTTCCTGTCATAACTTTTTATTTTCCCATTAACATAGTCGTATGAGGGCTTATTTGTTGTTCGACAAATTGTACTTTCTAATGGCGCTATTTATGGTTGCATACAATGTAGTGGGAACAAAAATTCCAAATGTGGTGGGAAAAAAATATGCAATTTTGACATAGGTTTATGTTTTTTTGTTTGTTTTTTTTTAGTGCCTATTATGCTGTAAAATTGACCAGTTACCTTCATTCTTCAGGTCAGTATGATTACAATTAGAGATGAACAAAATTCGATTCGGCTGATTCGCCGAATTTTACAAAAAAATTTGCTTTGTTATGAATTACTTCGCCACGAAGTGCATTTATTTGTACTTAGTGGGTGCAATGACAGGGAGCTGCGATAGCGCCGCCCCCGTCATTGTACCCCTCAGATGCCGCGTTCATACATGATTGCGGCGTCTGAGTGTAAAAACAGTGTAAAATAGACATTAAAAAATACATTAAATCAAACTTACCTCCTCCATTTGCTCGTGACGGGCCGGCCGCCGCCATCTTGCGCGAGATTATGTCATCAAGCCGGCCGGCATGGTGACGTCATACGTCACTACGCGCGGGATTTCGTCCGGGATCTTCAATCAAGATGGCGGCTGGCGGCCCGTCGCGAGCAAATGGAGGAGGTAAGTATGGATTTTTGTTTTTTTTTACACTATTTCAGGATAAATCGATTCACCGACACGAAGCACAAGGAAATTCGGCTTCGAGGCAGCTGAAGGTTTCTGTGTTGGTCTCACGTTCAAATGTGCTCACATTATTGGGAAAAAATGAAGTTGATGTAAGCAAAGGGAGTTAATATATGCAAATGAGCCTCTAGGAGCAACGGGAGTGTTGTGTTGCCGTTACACCTAGAGGCTCTGTTCTCTCTTCAACTTTTGATTGTCAGGGCCTTGCAGTAAAAACGTCATCATGCCTGGTCCTATCAATCAAAGTGGAGAGGACGGAGCAGTTGCAGAAACAGCAGAACTTCTACATGTAACGGCAACACCCCCATCACTTCTAGAGACTTATTTACATACATTAAAACTTCATTTTTATCTGCAATGCCCACACACATGGGACCATCACAGATGCCTTCAGCTGCCAAACATACATGCAACAGTTCGTAGGTACAAATCTGCTGACAGACGCCCTTTCATATATGCAAATAAACCTCTAGGAGTAACAAGGACGTTGCTGTTACACCTAGAGGCTCTGCTCTCTCTGCAACTACATCCTCACCGCTTTGATTGATGGGACAAGGCATGTTGACGGTTTCACCATTCTCTGGCCCTGACAATCAAAATTGAGAGGGCGTGGCAATTGCAGTGAAAGCTGAGCTTCTAGGCTCCTAGAGGCTAATTTGCATATATATGAAAACATCATTTATCTTAGCAATGTGGGCACATATGAACATGGGACCAACACAGATGCCTTCAGCTGCTAAGTGCACATGTAACAGGTCAGCCAGTGTCATAGGTACAAATCTGCTGACAGATGTACTTTAAAAAAAAGTTAACCAAGTCACCATGTCAAATATTGCACCTTTTTCCGTTGAAGAAATGATTTTCAAATGGAAAAAAATGCAAAAAGAAAAACACCTCCAAATATTTGGTATCTCCGTCTCCGGAAGAACTGGCACCATACAATTAGCATATAATTTGTCCCGCATGGTGAATGCATAAAAAAAATACTGTTTTCTGCTTATTCACCACAAAGAAACAGAATAAAAAGCTATCAAAAAGAGTTATATACCCAAAATGATACCAACGAAAGTCAACCCACAAAAATCAAGCCCTAACAGATTCATATAAAATAAAATAAAAGTTATGAGTCTTGGGATACAGCAAAGCAAACAACATTTTCTGTTTTTAAAAAAGGGTTTTTTATTGTGTAAAAGTAGCAAAACAAAATAAACTGTATAGGAGATTTATCCAGGGCCAACATACTCGGGCAAGTGCCGAGTATCTACTGGGCAGGGGCGTAACTATAGGGGAAGCAGGGGAAGCGGCTGCTTTGGGGCCCAGACCCACAAGGGGCCCCTTCAGGAGGAAGACTAAAACATTTTACTGTCAGGGACCCCTAAACAGTATTATACAAAAACGTTATATACACTGACACTCTAGCACTCTAGGAAACAGACTGAGCAGCTGCCAGGCCTTGTCTGAGAGAGCGCAACCTTGACTAGGCACAAGAATGAGGGTTGCATGTAAGTTGGGGGTTGTGAAGAAGTTGTTGTGGGGGCCCCGTTCAAAGATTTGCTGTGGGGCCCAGTTAGTTGTAGTTACACCACTGCTACTGGGAGCACTATATAGGGGTGTTTTATACTGGCACATTATGGGGGGCACTCTGCAGAAGGGGGAGAGGAGCACTATAGGGGTATTTACTGTGGGCCTTATACTGCCACACATTATGGGGGTACTATGTGGACATTAGCTCAACTGGGGGAACTAAGGGGGTGTTTTTATTTTTACTGGCACACACAATGGGGGCATTTTTGTACTATTTCACATTATTAGGGGGTATTTTTTGCACTGGCACACATTATAAGTGGGCATTTCTTGTACTGGCTCACATTTTAAGGGGGCATTTTTTGTACTGGCACACATTTTTCTACATTTGTGTGCCTACACCAAATTTATGAATTGGCGCAGCTTAATAATATATGTGGCTTGATTGTAATGTGGTTTACACCTTGTACACCTTGTGTAAAAGTAGACCAGAAGGTTATCTGGTGCAGGTTGCAACTTTTTTTGTGACTTTTGCAAAAGTTGCACATAATCCAATGGGCCATAATCCAAGTCTAATTTCACTTTTAGCTCTTAAACATAGACCACTGTGAAAAGTGGCAAGGAACCCCAAATGTTACAACTTGCAAAATGTCACAGTAAATGTTGCAGTTGCTGTGACTTGCAACTTTTTTTACACCACTAAACTGACATATCTGATTTGATAAATGACCCCTTATATGTATTTATCACTGTAATTGTATTTACACAGAGAATAAAGTTGTTATGGTTTTTATTCTGACAAATGAAAGCTGCAAAATTAATAACATGACATGGCAGTATTGCTGTTTTTGCAGCCGCTAGTTTTGGGACTTGATCACTGGATCCAGTACAGTTGTAACTAATGTATGGCTGCTGCCTCCTCAGGCTTTATTCTTTATGTGGACCATCTTGTGTGTTTTTGGCCCTAAAGGGCTTAATGTGACAGCTGGATCTGTGGGCCCCTTGAACTATGAGGCCAATCTCAAATACAACTGCTGAGCCCCTATAGTTATGCTGCTGCCTCAATTCCCTCCTAGATGCTGTCAAAAAGGGCTGTTTTATTTGACTTGTTATCCTGGTTTTCACCAGGAGGTGGTACTGTGTTACTAGAAACAAGCAACTTGTACTGTAAATCAAATCCAATTTTACATGGTGTCCATTTCTAAGATATTTTAATAAGTATTTGTACACAACTCACTGAATGACTGCAATTGGATTTTTTAACTCTTCACAAAATATATGTACATATATACGATACTGTACAAATGTTTCAAAGTAAGAATGCTTTCAAAAATAGAAGTGTTAGTTTATTATTATAATTTAACAAAATGCAAAGTGAATGAACAAAAGAGAAATCTAAATCCAATCAATATTTGGTGTGATCACCCCTTGCCTTCAAACCAGCATCAGTTCTTCTAGGCACTGACGTACCGTCCATGGCAGACCACGCACTTGCTATGGGGCCCGTGAGTCTGGGGGGCCCGGTGAGGCAGAAGGGATCCGCCCCTTTTCTGACTTGAATACCTGCCTCCCTTCCTTCTTGCCTCTGCTGCTGCTGGCCAACTGCATAATCTCTCATTTTATTAGCTCCTCCATGGTGTATGTCACCGTAGGATACACAGCTGGCCAATAAGCAGGAAGATGGTTCACTCCCTGCACTGCTTATTGACCAGCTGATTTTTAAACAACCCCTTCTAATCTCTGCTCTGGGCTCTGCTGCTTCACCTGCCTGTCGTATCTGTCACTATTACTGAGAATCAGCAGCAGAGCCCTGTGAGAGGGAGAAAAAGAGGGCCCAGGTAACATCCAGCAGCGCTCCGCTGCTCTGACCTCCTCCTGACTCCTGACCTCTGTGATCTGTAGCCTGAAGACAGCACAGAAGGAATCCATCAGAAGCACAGGTCCTACTCCTAGAGCCCATCATCCGCCAGCACAGAAGGGCCAGACAGCCATTAACTGTAAGTGTAGTCAAACACACTGTGCTGTAAGGTGCAAGGGAGAGGGACACACAAACAGTCACTCAATGTGCTGACTGCTGCATCTGCTGGCTGTGTGTGTATTGTGATATATATATATATACTAGCAGAAAGACCCGGCTTCGCCTGGGTATATTTCATCTATTTATTTAATGTTTCTGTGTGTCGTTGCAGAGAGAAAGTCAATGCAGCTGACAGGAGGTGATTTTTACCTTCATTTTTTCAATCCCTATTGGCTGCGGAGTGGGAGGGGGTGTGGTTTAATGGGACACGGGGGGGTTAAGTCCTTCATTTCAGGGTGGCCTGAATTATAGGTTAATGCCATGGTAATTTGAGGAAACACAATGGGTAGCAGTGGAAGAAAATATTACTTTGCGTGGGTATATTTAATCTATTTCATTTAATGTTTCTGTGTGTCGTTGCAGAGAAAGAGAAAGTCATCCTCCCTCCCATCCCTGCAGCTGACAGATGTTGATTTTTACCTTCAATTGTTCAATCTCCATTGGCTGTGGAGTGGGAGGGGTCATGGCCTGACTGAGTCGGGGGCGTGACGTTGCAAGACCTGGGGCGGGGTTTTAAGTCCTTCTTTTGATGGTGGCCAGAATTACAGGTCGATGCCATGGTAATTTATGAGGACACGCCATGGGTAACAGTGGAAGAAAACATTACTTTGCATGGGTATATTTCATCTGTTTCATTTAATGCTTCTGTACGTTGTTGCAGAAAGAAATCCAACTTCCCTCCCACCCCTGCAGCTGATAGAAGTTGATTTTTACCTTCATTTTTTCAATCCCCGTTGGCTGCGGAGTGGGAGGGGGCGTGGCCTGACAGAGTCGGAGCGTGGTTTTGCGAGATCTGGGGCGGGGGTCAGAGTGGCATGAATTGCAGGTTGATGACATGGTAATTTATGGGGACCCGCAATGGGTAGCAGTGGAAAAAACCTCTTTTATTGGTACTGAATGGTCGTAGTCTAAAATTAGTCAATTTCATCTACGATTTTTGTGTGTCGTTGCAGAGAGAAATTCACCCTCCCACCCCTGCAGCTGACAGAAGTTTATTTTTCCCTTCATTCTTTCAATCCCTGTTGGCTGCGGAGTGGGAGGGGGCATGACCTGACAGAGTTGGGGGTGTGGCTTAGCAAAGCGCTTCGCATAGGTGATTTAATCTATTTCATTTAATGTTTCTGTGTGTCATTGCAGAATGGCTGCAGAGTGGGAGGGGGCGTGGTCTGACAGAGTTGGGGGCGTGACTTAGCAAGACGATTCGAACAGTTGTAGTCTATAATTAGTCCTATTTTATCTAAAATTTTTGTGTGTCGTTGCAGAGAGAAATTCATCCTCCCACCCCTGCAGCAAACAGAAGTTTATTTTTACCTTCATTTTTTCAATCCCCGTTGGCTGCGGAGTGGGAGGGGGCGTAACCTGACAGAGACGGGGGCGTGGATTAGCAAGACGCTTCACATAGGTGTATTTAATCTATTTCATTTAATGTTTCTGTGTGTCGTTGCAGAAAGAAAGTCAACCTCCCACCCATCCCTGCAGCTGACAAAAGTTGATTTTTACCTTTATTTTTTCAATCCCTGTTGGCTGCGGAGTGGGAGGGGGCGTGACCTGACAGAGTTGGGGGCGTGGCTTAGTAAGACGCTTCACATGGGTGTATTTAATCTATTTCATTTAATGTTTCTGTGTGTCATTGCAGAAAGAAAGTCAACCTCCCACCCATCCCTGCAGCTGGCAGAAGTTGATTTTTACCTTTATTTTTTCAATACCTGTTGGCTGCGGAGTGGGAGGGGGCGTGACCTTACAGAGCCGGGGCGTGGCTTAGCAAAGCGCTTCGCATAGGTGATTTAATCTATTTCATTTAATGTTTCTGTGTGTCGTTGCAGAATGGCTGCAGAGTGGGAGGGGGCGTGGTCTGACAGAGTTGGGGGCGTGACTTAGCAAGACGATTCGAACAGTTGTAGTCTATAATTAGTCTATTTTATCTAAAATTTTTGTGTGTCGTTGCAGAGAGAAATTCACCCTCCCACCCCTGCAGCAAACAGAAGTTTATTTTTACCTTTATTTTTTCAATCCCCGTTGGCTGCGGAGTGGGAGGGGGCGTGACCTGACAGAGTCGGGGGCGTGGATTAGCAAGACGCTTCACATGGGTGTATTTAATCTATTTCATTTAATGTTTCTGTGTGTCGTTGCAGAAAGAAAGTCAACCTCCCACCCATCCCTGCAGCTGACAGAAGTTGATTTTTACCTTTATTTTTTCAATCCCTGTTGGCTGCGGAGTGGCAGGGGGCGTGGCCTTACAGGGTCGGGGCGTGGCTTAGCAAAGCGCTTCGCATAGGTGCATTTAATCTATTTCATTTAATGTTTCTGTGTGTCGTTGCAGAATGGCTGTGGAGTGAGAGGGGGCGTGACCTGACAGAGACGGGGCCTGGCTTAGCAAGAGGCTTCGAACGGTTGTAGTCTATAATCAGTCTATTTCATCTAAAATTTTTGTGTGTCGTTGCAGAGAGAAATTCACCCTCCCACCCCTGCAGCAAACAGAAGTTTAGTTTTACCTTCATTTTTTAAATTCTCATTGGCTGCGGAGTGGGAGGGGGCGTGACCTGACAGAGTCGGGGGCGTGGATTAGCAAGACGCTTCGCATGGGTGGATTTAATCTATTTTATTTAACCCCTTCACGACCGCCGCCGTACATGTACGGCGCGCGGGCGGTGCGGGGACATGACGCCCGCTTGCGGGTGCGGCGGGCGTCATGGCCGGCAAGTCTCTGCTGTTTCTAACAGCAGAGACTTGCCGCATCTTACCTCCGTCTTCGGAGACTTCCAGGGCCTTCTGATGCCGTGATCACACGTGATCACGGCATCAGGATGCGTCTGAACCCGGAAGCCCACGCTTCCGGGTGGTGTACAGACGCCCCGATTGGCCAATCGGGGGTGTCTGTACACCATATGAAAACTGTAATCCTCGCTGGTGAGGATTACAGTTTTCAAACTGCAATTCTTATTCTGGCCACTAGATGGCAGGCCAGGATAAGAAATGAGCAATTCATGGTTTTAACTGCATCTAGTAAATCCATGATTGCTCATAAAGAAAAAAAACAAAACACAATAGATCAGATGATATTTGAGCTTTAAAATAATCACAGAAAAATTAAAAAAAAATGTTAAAAAATATATAAAAAATAAAAAAGATATAAAAGTTCAAATCACCCCCCTTTCCGTATAAGTAAAAAATAAATACCTAAATAACAATAAATATAGACATCATGGGTATCACCGTGACCGAAAACGCCCGTACTTTTAAAATATAAAAAAAAAATTTCAATACGGCGAATTGTGTGGCGGGAAAAAAGCGTCCAAATGGCGATTCGCAGTTTTTTGTCCCTTTTTTTTTCTAAAAAAAATTAAATAAAAAGTGATCAAAAAGTCATACACACCCCAGAATGGTATCAATAAAAACTTCAGACCACCCCGCAAAAAATGAGCCCCCATACAGCTCTGTACACATAAATACCAAAAAGTTATAGGGGTCAATATATGACAAGGAAAAAAAAAAAAAAAAAAGGGCAACTTTCTAATTATTTTATCACCATCTAAACGCAGGAAAAACTATACATATTAGGTATTGCCGGATTCGTACTGACCAGTAGAATGAAAGTAACGGATCAGTTTTAATGCACATCGAATGCTGTAAATAAGAAACCCGTAGAACTGTAGCGGAATAGCGTTTTCTTTGCAATTTCACCCGGTTTGGAATTTTTTTCCCGCTTCCCACTACACCGTATGCAATATTAAATGGTGGCGTTGGAAAGTACAACTTGTCCCGCAAACAACAAGCCCTCATACAGCTATGTGAACAGAAAAATAAAAGAGTTATGGCTGTTTGAAGGCAGGGAGCACAAAACGAAAATGCAGAACCGAAAAAAGCTCCGGTCGTGAAAGGGTTAATGTTTGTGTGTGTTGTTGCAGAAAGAAAGTCAACCTCCCACCCATCCCTGCAGCTGACAGAAGTTGATTTTTACCTTTATTTTTTCAATCTCTGTTGGCTGCGGAGTGAAAGGGGTGTGGCCTGACAGAGTTGGGGGTGTGGCTTAGTGAGACCTGGGGCGGGGGTTTTAAGTACTTATTTTAGGGTGGCCTGAATTAAAGGTCAATACTATGCTTATTTATGAGCCCACGCAATAGGCAGCAGTGGAGCAAAACATCTTTTATTACTACTGAACTGTAGTAATAGAAAAACACATAAGTTATATTTATGGTAACCGGAATACCTTTAACAGTGTCAGTAAATAGAAATGGATGAGATCCTCAGCTGCTGATAATTACCTGGTTGTTATGGAAACCTGCCCTCCCTGTGCCTTTGCAGAGAATGGCAGTTGGAGTTTAAAACCAAAGCTCCCAGTTGTAATGTTGGCTAATGGAGATCATATTTTGGGAATATCTCGGGAACGGTATGTCCTAGAGAGATGAGACCTGGTCTAAAACCTTCCCGGACACCTGATGTACCTGTGTGCCGAATTTGGTGAAAATCGGTCCAGTAGTTTGGTCGCGCATAGAGAACAGACAGACAGAAACTCATTTTTATATTATTAAGATATATATATATATATATATATATATATATATATATATATATATACACAGTCATGGCCAAAAGTTTTCAGAATGACACAAATATTATATTTTCACATGATCTGCTGCCGTCTGGTTTTTATGTGTGTTTGTCAGATGTTTTTATCACATACAGAAATATAATTGCAATCATATTATGAGTAACAAAAGCTTATATTGACAGTTAGAATGAGTTAATGCAGCAAGTCAATATTTGCAGTGTTGACCCTTCTTCTTCAGGACCTCTGCAATTCTCCCTGGCATGCTCTCAATCAACTTCTGGACCAGTGGCGTAACTACAACTAACTGGGCCCCACAGCAAATTTTTGAATGGGGCCCCCCCAGAAACTTCCTCGCAACCCCGAACTCACATGCAACCCTCACTCTTGTGGCTAGTCAAAATTGAGCTCTCCCAGACAAGGCCTGACAGCCGCTCCATCCGCTTTCTATAGTGTCACTGTATATAATGTCATTGTATAATACTGTTGAGGGGGGCCTGACAACAAAATCTTTTAGTCTCCCTCCTGAGGGGGCCCCTTGTGGGTCTGGGCCCCAAAGCAGCTGCTTCCCCTGCTTCCCCTATTGCTACGCCCCTGCTTCCTATATATTTACAGAATGTTAAAGGGAGTCTTTCACCTGTTTTCATCTATATAACTAACAGCAGTGCACCACAGAAGATTGCATACACATTCCCAAACATACATGTCCAGAAAAAGCACTTTTATTCTGATGGAAAACAGCTCCCAAGTGCCGGGCTGAAAGTGAAACTAAAAACAGCTTTCTCTCCCGACTGGATTTCTAACAGCTATATCTTCTGATATACTGGATATAATGCTTGGAATGCCAGCTTTCAAAGAAGGTCAGAACCATTTTTCTATCTGTTGCCAAAGTATGAGCAGCTAAAGCAGCCCTCCCCTAATCAGTCTGGTTTGCTTTGGGCACTTGGAGCAGCAGAGCTGGGCACTTGGGAGCTGTTTTCCTGCAGAATAAAAGTGCTTTTCCTGGACATGTAATATAGACACTAAGTGCACACGTATGTCTTGGATGTGTATGCAATCTTCTGTGGGGCACTGCTGTTATATTGGTGAAAAACAGGTGAACGACTCCCTTTAAAAAATATGGTAGACACAATGGTAGACATGGCCAGGGCTGGATTAAGGTTGGAGGAGGCACCTGGGCAAGAAATCTGGTGTTGGCACCCATAATTTTATTTATTTATTAACTGTAGATAACGTGTATCTAATCTACCCCAAGTACCAAACAAAATGTCTATCAAAAAGGCAAGAAGTTGCCTTACTGTGGTAACAAATTCAGCTATATCTGCTTCATATATATCTATCATTGATGGACATTCTGTATCTAATCTATTCCAACTACAAAAGGAGTGCCATTCATCACAGACGATGCATTGTGATTTACAATGTGCCATCTATGGTGATAAATTCAGCTTTGCTACATCTGTTTCATATACCAGATATCAAAGGGGCTTTCTGACTCACCAGTAATGTGTGCATAAATAATAATAATAAATTTAAAAAATATACTCACCAGTCAACATCTTTGGTGGCACGGTGGGGAGGCGAGTGCCTTGTTTTTCTTTTAGGCACACATTACTGGTAGGTGTTAAGTCAGCTCCTAGGCTAGACAACACCTTTAAGTATATGCATGCTACTCCTATGGACCACATAATATGTTACCATGCATCTCCCGTAATCCATGTACCTAACCCAGCTTGCATATGATATACACAGGAACACATATAAAAATAGTTTGCAGGAATTTCACCCTCTATATCAGTAACGTGATACACTGCTGTAGTGGAGCACATACACTAGCTATGAGGTAATGACAATATATAATGCCCCCCCCCCCCTCCAAGAACTGAGAAAAAGCTGGGAAAGCTGAATGATAACCTATAATTCCCCCCATGAACTAGGAAATCTGAGAACCTATAATGCCCGCAGGAAAGCTGAGTTACAAACTATAAAGTCCTCGTAGCCCCCTTCTACCCACAGTTACTCACCAGATCATCACTGGCAGGGTTGTAACTAGCCCAGAAGAGATGGCCTGACTACTTGAAGGAGAGTCCTGGAGGCAGGAGTCAGCTTGGGTCCTATGGTCAAAGGTCTGATCAGGTGGGGTAGTCTGGAATGATGATTCGCAGGCATGGAAAGAAGACTGGGCAGATGAGCTAACTGATGAGTCTTAAAGTGTATTGGCAGGGTTCAAAGCAGGAATGTGGATGCAGGTGCAATGCCTGGCGAATGTTGACCAGTGACCAGGCCGTTTGGTTCAAATAGTTCACTCTTTACAAAAGCTCCCAAAGAGAACAAGAGCACACTGCACATGTGAGGCTGCCCTTCATTTCTGGCTCGGCTATTTCCAGCAATTCCATAGAAGTTAATGGGCCGCGCTTGAACAGTGTGCTCTCCATTCATTCCAATGGGACTTCTAAATTGAATACATGGTGGCCATGCATGCGCGTTGTGCTCTCCTTCTGTTTGGGATCTAGGGGGTATCCTGGCAATCTGCCACCAATGTTCCCGGTGAGACAACCCCTTTATCAATTCAACATGAGAACAATTAACCTTTTTTCAGTGACAATGTTCTGGTGTACTGGGATAGTGCTGATATGTGTTCTATTATCTATAGGGGTGTAGCTATAGAGGAAGCAGGGGAAGTGGCCTGAACTCAGAAGCGACCCACCCAGCATAAGGACTAAAATATTTTATTGTCAGGGACCCTTATCAACATTGTAATATGACATTATATACAGTGACACTGTAAGAAACAGACGTAGCAGTTGCTGGGCCTCATTAGAGAGAGAGCGATCTTGACTAGTCACAGTATGGGGGGTTGCACAGGAGGAAGAAGTTCCTGCGGGTGCGGTTGGGGGTTATACAAAAATTTGCAGTGGGACCCAGTCATTTCTAGCTACCCCACTGATCTATTGTGAATAAATTATGGGTCTATAAAATTTTCAAATTTTCAAATGATTGCATTCTGTTTTTATTTACATTTACCATATTTTTCGCCCTATAAGACACACCTGCCCATGAGACACACCTAGGTTTTAGAGGAGGAAAATAAGAAAAAAATATTTTTCATCAGAGCTCAGCTCAGATCCCAAATCAGACCCCCAATGTTAATCAGACCTCAGCTCAGACCTCAGCTCAGACCACCAGTCAGACCCCCAATGTTAATCAGACCTCAGAAATGATCCCCAATGTTAATAAGACTACCAATCAGACCTCAGATTAGACCCCCAGTGTTAATAAGGCCCCTATCTAGACTTCAAATCAGACCTCCATGTTAATAAGCCTACATGTGAAGCAGACCAGATCAGACCTTTATGTTAATGAGCTGCCATGTGAAGGAGATGTCTGATCAGACCTCCATGTTAATAAGACCCCCATATTAATTAGACCTTAGTTCAGAGCTCCATGTTAATAAGATCCCCATATGCTCTTAACATCAGGCGCTCTTCCTGGTCTTCATGACGAGCAGTACTGTGATCTGACACCGCACAGCATGAGGTCACAGAACACTGATGTCCTCATGCTGTGTGCAAGACACACCACAGCGTGCGGCAATGGAAGACCAGGGAGAGGTGAGTAGAGAACCCGGGTAGCGCTGCATTCACCACTTTTCAGTTCTCCTGTACTAATGAACTCTTCCATAATAGAAGCGGGCATTAGCATTCGCCCCATAAGATGCACTGACATTTCCCCCTATCTTGAAGTGGGGGGGGGGGGTGTCTTATAGGGCAAAAAATATGGTATTTACATTTTACACAGCGTCACAACATTTTTGGAGTTGTGCTTGTAGTTGGCTGTAATAGAAGGTAATTTGTTACCAAAGAACTGGGCAGTGGTACAATAATGAGTGTCTGCAAGTAAAAGTGAAGCATGGTGGAGATTCCTTGCAAGTTTGGAGCTGCATTTCAGCAAATGGTGTTGGGGATTTGGTCAGGGTTAATGGTTTCTCAAACACTAAGAAATACATGCACATACTTAGGCTTCATTCACACAACCGTATATGTTTTGCGGTCCGCAAATTGCGGATCCGCAAAAAAAAAACGGATGACGTTCCGTATGGCATCCGTGTCCGTTTTTTTTGCGGATCCATTGTAACAATGCCTATCCTTGTCAGCACAACGGACAAGAATAGGACATGTTCTATCTTTTTTGCGGAACGGAAATGCGGACATACGGAAACGGAATGCAAACGGAGTACCTTCCGTTTTTTTTGCGGACCCATTGAAATGAATGGTTCCACATACAGTCCGCAAAAAAAAACGGAACGGACACGGAAACAAAATACGGTCGTGTGAATGAAGCCTTATCCATCATGGAATACAACCAGGGAGGTGTCTGATTGGCTCCAAATTTATTCTGTAGCAGGACAACGTCCCCAAACATAGAGTCAATGTCATTAATAACTATTTTCAGTGTAAAGAAGAATAAGGAGTACAGGAAGTGATGTTATGTCCTCCATAGAGTCCTGATCTTAATATCTTTGAGTCTGTCTGGGTTTACATGAAGAAACAGAAGGATCTGAGCAAGCCTACACCTACAGAAGATATCAAGTTCCTTTAAAAACTGCGTGCAAGTGTACCTAGAAGCAGGGGCGTAAATAGAAATGATGGGGCCCCAGGGCAAAACTCAGAATTGGTCCGCCTCCTACAGTAAGGCCACATTCACATTTTCGTGTCCATCTGACGTTA
The DNA here is from genome assembly GCA_900303285.1 of Rhinella marina. Lineage (NCBI taxonomy): Eukaryota > Metazoa > Chordata > Amphibia > Anura > Bufonidae > Rhinella > Rhinella marina. The sequence continues at coordinate 126,025 of ONZH01014219.1, forward strand.
AAACAACCATCTATGTTTCATCTGCGAAAATATCTGTGAAAGCACATGTCCATGAAAAATGGAAATGTGAATGGGGCATAAAAAGTACAATTATTGCACTAACCTAATAAGAATGTTATGGATAAATTTTATGTGCATAACTTTTGTTACATCAGCATGCTGTATCTAAAGGGTTAAAATGGCAGAATTGGAGGTTATAGCTGACACCAACAGTTGACGGCACAGGCTCAATTCCTGAGCCTGTGCCATCACTGTGCTACACATCAATGTAACATTCCCTGCCTCTCATTATCCTATTAGAAATAGGATATTACTAAGGGGCCGTTCAGCCGCCATGTTGTTGTGGATCCGCAAAAATGCAGAGCCGCAAAAACACGGATGCCACCCAGTGTGTGTTCCGCAATTTGCGAAACACACATGACCAGCACTCCATAGAAAATGCCTATTCTTGTCTGCAATTGTTCCATATTTTTTTGCGAAGCTGCGGCGCGGAGCTTCTCAGAACTTGAACATATAAGAGGGGGTTAGAAGTCTATGGGGGTGTTGTGTGGTAGGTATGCTATTATGTATACTGTATATGCCCTATATGTGTGTGCGTACAGTCATGGCCAAAATTTTTGAGAATGATACAAATATTAATTTTTACAAAGTCTACTGCTTCAGTTTTTATAATGGCAATTTGCATATACTCCAGAATGTTATAAAGAGTGATCAGCTTAACAGCAATTACTTGCAAAGTCAATATTTGCCTAGAAAATGAACTTTATCCCCCAAAACACATTTCAACATCATTGCAGCCCTGCCTTAAAAGGACCAGCTAGCATCGTTTCAGTGATTGCTCCATTAACACAGGTGTGGGTGTTGATGAGGACAGGGCTGGAGATCAATCTGTCATGATTAAGTAAGAATGACACCACTGGACACTTTAAAAGGAGGCTGGTGCTTGGCATCATTGTTTCTCTTCTGTTAACCATGGTTATCTCTAAAGAAACACGTGCAGTCATCATTGCACTGCACAAAAATGGCCTAACAGGGAAGAGTATCGCAGCAAGAAATATTGCACCTCAGTCAACAATCTATCGCATCATCAAGAACTTCAAGGAGAGAGGTTCCATTGTTGCCAAAAAGGCTCCAGGGCGCCCAAGAAAGACCAGCAAGCGCCAGGACCGTCTCTTAAAAGTGTTTCAGCTGCGGGATCGGGCTACCAGCAGTGCAGAGCTTGCTCAGGAATGGCAGCAGGCAGGTGTGAGTGCATCTGCACGCACTGTGAGGCGGAGATTCTTGGAGCAAGGCCTGGTCTCAAGGAGGGCAGCAAAGAAGCCACTTCTCTCCAGAAAAATCAGGGACAGACTGATATTCTGCAAAAGGCACAGGGAGTGGACTGCTGAGGACTGGGGTAAAGTCATTTTCTCTGATGAATCCCCTTTTCGATTGTTTGGGACATCTGGAAAACAGCTTATTCGGAGAAGACGAGGTGAGCGCTACCACAAGTCTTGTCTCATGCCAACTGTAAAGCATCCTGAAACCATTCATGTGTGGGGTTGCTTCTCAGCCAAGGGAATCGGCTCTCTCACAGTCTTGCCTAAAAACACAGCCATGAATAAAGAATAGTACCAGAATGTCCTCCAAGAGCAACTTCTCCCAACCGTCCAAGAGCAGTTTGGCGATCAACAATGCCTTTTCCAGCATGATGGAGCACCTTGCCATAAAGCAAAGGTGATAACTAAATGTCTCAGGGAACAAAACATAGAGCTTTTGGGTCCATGGCCTGGAAACTCCCCAGATCTTAATCCCATTGAGAACTCCCATTGTCAATCATCAAGAGACGGGTGGACAAACAAAAACCTACAAATTCTGACAAAATGCAAGCATTGATTGTGCAAGAATGGACTGCTATCAGTCAGGATTTGGTCCAGATGGAAGTGAGAAGACCAATTGCTGGAGTTTTGGTAGAGGAATATTGTCCCATGCATGTCTGATGTAGGATTCTAGCTGCGCAACAGTCCTGGGTCTTGCCGGATATTTTGTTTCATGATGCACCAATATTTTTCTGAAAGGTATGGACTGTAGGCAGACTTTGCTTCTTGCAATTTGTTTTTGGTTTCATGTTATTTAGGCTACTTTCACACTTGCGTTGTAAGGATCTGTTTGTGAGATCCATCACAGGCTCTCACAAACGGTCCTGACCTGATCAGTTTTGTCCTAATGCATTCTGAATGGAAAAGGATCCGTTCAGAATGCATCAGTTTGCTTCAGTTCAGTCTCCATTCCGTTTTGGAGGCGGACACTAAAACGCTGCTTGCTGCATTTTGGTGTCCGCATGAAGAAACTGATGCAAACGTCAGACACAACGTCATTGTCTGACACAATGGAAAATGGATCCATCCTCCATTGACTTTCAATGGAGTTCAAGACGGATCCGTCTTTGCTATGTAAAAGATAATACAAACGGATCTGTTCAGAATGGATGCAGGCGGTTGTATTATCATGACAGATCCGTTAGTGAGAGCCTGGGCGGATCTCACAAACGGATCCTGCAAACACAAGTGTGAAAGTAGCCTTACTCTGTTCATGCTTTGTATTATGCTTTGTTTGTATTCCCAAAAGATGTCTGCAGGTGGCAATGTTTTCTTAATTAAGCCCTGACTCAGCAGAGGGAATTTGCTTTCCTCTCTGAGGGAGGAGCTTTCTAGTCAGAATTGCATCAGCCAGTTCAAGTTTAGCGCTGCCTGCTGTTAAAGGCAGATGCTAGTTCAGTTTAGCTCCAGGGGAAACATGATTCCTGAGAACAACCCCTGGGGGAAAGCTGGAGAAGACATTCATAGACTATCTACGAACACAAGGCTGTGGATTTTAGCAAAGTATTTGCTTGTTATGGCTATAGACCTTGCTGCTTGTGGAAGGATTAACAGTTATTGGCATCTTTCACCCTTGTATAACAGATTGGCCGATCGTTTGTAGGATTTGCACCCCAGAATGGGAACTACAATACATATTTTTGAGAAGTTTTACATGTCTATGCTTATCTTGGAAAGTTTGCAAATGTTTAGAAAGAGCTCAGGGACTACTTCTCCTCCTATTTTTTATCATTGTTGCAGTTTACCTATTGTTGCAGTTTATCATTGTTGCAGTTTATTGGGAAGAGACTACCCCATGACATGCCTTGGAAATGTGCCTTGATATTGTTGGATGTACTACAATTCTGCACTTTAGTAAAGAGAGACTTGTTTATTTTCTACAATGAGCCTGGTTACTGATTCCAGCACCATTAGCTGGCCACTGCACATACACCTCCTGCCTTGTACCTGTACAACACTCATAATATAACCATTTATGAACCCTGACAAAGGTGAAGGCTTAATAGTAAGCTTATATTTTAAGTGACAGTATGCAGGCGGCTTACAGAAATAAGAATCTGAGTAGGGACAGAGCAGACGGCAAAGGCCTAGAGCCAGCGCGCGGCTAGTTTATTGCACACAAAAGTTATGTTTTAAAATGAAAAATAAAAGCTATGTTTTATTAATTAAAGAGCGACATAGATGCAAGATAGGCTGTTATTGGTCAAAGACCATTTGAAAATAAAGTGTACAACACTCATAACACCAAGGGCACGCCAACTACCATCAAGCAGAAGCCTATCACTGTCCTGGCCATAGGGAGCATCGGTGTGAGAATTGCCACAGTGAAAAATTATTACAGGCAGAGCCACTACTACTCCCATCCTCTGCTCTGCTCCTGTGGGGTTTGGATGTTGTTTTAAACTCTCTATATACTGCTCAGTATTGATAGTGCCTTTCCAGATGTGTATGCTGCCCACTCCATAGGCACTAATGCAAACCCATACAATCAGAGCTGCAGGCTTTTGAACTGTGCGCTGATAACAAACTGGATGGTCCCTCTCCTCTTGAGTCTACAGAACAGAGCGTCAGTTGTTTCCAAAATGAATTTCAAATTTTGATTCATCTGACCACAGAACAGTTTTACATTTTGTATCAGTCCATTTTAAATGGGTTTTGGGCCAGAGAATATGGCATTATTTCTGGATGGTGTTGACATATGGCTTATTCTTTGCATGATACAGCTTTAACTTACATTTGTGGAGTGCTCAGTGAACTGTGTTCAGACAGTGATTTCTGGAAGTGTCCCTGAGCCCATGCAGTGAGTTGTAGTACAGAATCATGCCTGTTGTCAGGGGCGTTGCTAGGCTAAAACATTCGGGGCCTGGACCCCTAATGTTTTCTTCCAGGCTCCGAATGTGCAGTGACCGGGGTGCCGTGGTTGCTACTGGGGCGACCCTTTCCCCCTCCAGGGCCCTCTAAGGTGATTTTCCTTTATGTCCCAGTGGTAGGAGTGCCAAGGGGTATTTAGGTCACTCAAGTCTTTGTTGGGATTGTCACGGTGTTCCTACCTCGTGAGACGAACAGGCCCCAGGCGGTGGCTGCAATAAATTTACTATTAGTAGTAATTGAGGTGGGAATGATGCGCAGACTTGTATGAATGGTCCAACGTAGTTTTATTAACTGAACTTTGAAAGCAGATGACTCAGTTCATCCTTCAGCTTGGTGTCCAGCAAGTGCAGCTTGCTTTATGCATACTTGGCAGATGCTTGGGAATACAGGTTTCAGGCTTCCTGTTCTAAGCTGATGTTACTTCTTAAGTCTGGCTTCCCTTTAGAGTATTTGTTGTGCCTTATTGCAGGCTATATTACTCTGTCTTTAGGGTTACAGCAGAGCTGAAGGTGCTCTGCTGTCCTGCACATGTCCTCCCTAATCAGGGTACAGGGGACAACTCTCTGACTAAACTGTCATTTCCTCCTCACTGCAGGAAGTTGGAAGAGCTTAACTTCTCTCCAGCAGAGGGGGTCAGAATGGACTAAGGACTGTACCATTCTGGTAAAACTACATCTGAATCTGCCATAGTATTTACTGACACCTGCTGGTACACCAGGTACATTACATGGGAAACAGTTGCATAACATTGAATATAATACATATTAATGCTTGTGATGACATCAATGCACAGGTTACGCAGAGTTGTAACACTACTCTGGGGTGTTACATTCCCCCTTACTTAAAGTCAAGCCGTCCTCGGCTTGTGCTTAGGAGGTGCTCGTAGGGTACCCAAGGGAAATTAAAGTGCTGCATTACGTATCTGGAAGACTGACATAAAGCTACCAATAGATTCCTGCCCTTGTGAGTAGGGTGTCCAATCACAGTTTCCCTCTCGGTATAACCAGTGAACCAAAAAGTCTGCACCAAGCGATCATTCCTGGCTTTCTTTTAAATATTCTGGCCACGAATACCAAAGGAAGCATGGGGGTGTCTTTACTCTGTAATCCCACCACTATGCAATAAAAGCCTACAAACAGAAGGGTGGCTTCATTCTGTAATCCCTTCAAAGCACCAAGGCCTTATAATGCTTTACGCTTTGTCACCTTGATGACTGCATAGGTAGCTAAACTTATTTCCCTAAGACACCATGTCTTAGGACATTTTGAACTAGGAGGAGGGACCAGCCCACCTTCCATAGTTCCATAAGGGCTACTCCCTCTTAACTCATGTTTTTAGCAGCGGGGTTACCCTTTACGATGTTAGACCTGCTTGTGACTCTACCACTGGGTCCTCCCTGTGTAGCGACAGCACATGAACCAAAGCACAGAACATATGGTGAGGTGGAGGTGCAACAGGTGGAGATCGTACAAAACAACTTAGACGTCGTGAAGCCTACTGTATCCACACCTTGCAGACATTGGCACCTAAGGGATTAAATAGAGAATACAAACTGTATGGCTTATTCTGAGGGATTATAATTTTCATTCCTGTACTTTGAGGAATTGTTTGAGAGTGTTTATTAACATCATATTCTTTTTTTATCTTTCAGGCTCATTGAAAGACCATTTGCCGCACCGGTGTATCCTTGACTTAAATTTCCTGTCATCTTATTTTCTCTTCCTTTCCCTTTTTCTCCTTTTTTCCCCCCTCTTTTTCCTTTTCTTTTTCTTTTCCTTCTTTCTCCTCTCTCCCCCCTTTTTCCCCCCCTTTTCCCCTTTTTCTTTACCATTTTCTTACGTTTTCTTTTCCCTACCATTCTGGTCTTTTTACCAATTTTCCTTTTTACCAATTTTCCTTTTTCTACTAACTCTATTTGATTTACTGCCATCTTCTTAATCCTCTTATCTAACCTTTAAGCTTCTCTTTTCCTTTGTTTTCCTTTCCCTTATAATTTTCCATCTTTTACCCTTTATCTATATTCCAGGATTTTTCCTGTTCTTCCTGCCCTTTTGCGTTCCACTGTGGAACGCTTTCACATGACGCTGCACGTTGTTAACATTAGTCTAGCATGGATGCGTTCCACGACCCGACACTTCCGGTCTGTGGAACGCATCACACACCATCTCCGGCGCGTACAACCCAGAGCGCGCCGGATTATTCTTTAAAAGGAAGGCGCCTGTTTTGGACCACACGGCGCCTTCCCTTATACCGAATTACCATCAGCGCCTCTGCTCTCCTTCTCTTCACACCAGCGTTGCGGCAAAGGTAAGCCCTGTTGGCCACACTCCTGGACACTATCGTGGGGGTGGTCTCCTAAGATAGATATATGATCCTCTAGCCTTTGATATACATATGTATGATCTGGTATAATTCATCTTATGCAGTCTCTTTGTTCCAATCTATGCTTGTACATAAAGCCTCCCATTACTTGTATACTGCTATGTACTTAATAATCTCACAAGATATGTTGTACCTAAGACTAATCTGGTCTCACCAATTCACATAAGAAATACGATCGGGACTCATACTATGGAATCCCTGTGAATCTTGAGTACAAACATAATCTGATCTATGTTTTATGTTTTTTGTGTTTTGTTATTGTTTTGTCATTGCTTTTCACTATTCCGAAGATAAAATTTTTCTTCACTTGATTGCAGTGTCTGATGAAGGCCTGGATAGACCGAAAACGTTTACACAAAATTGCCTTAATAAAGAAACGTATACAACATTGAAAGATTACATTATCTTTAAGGCTGTTATTTACAATTAATTAAAGAGTATCTCATCCAGACAGTACAAAACATGTAGTCCTATACTGTAGAGTGAGAATCAGATGTTAAAGTGGACCTGCCACATCCTTATAGAACACCAACAACATCATTTTGCAACCACATGTACTGTGTGACTAGGCAGAAACATAGTAACATACTGTACATCGTAACAAACTGGTGTAAAGCAGAACTGGCTTAGTTGGCCATAGCAAACAATCAGATTCCACCTTTCATTTCCCAAAGGAGCTGTCAAAATGAAAGTAGGAATCTGGAATTGCTATGGGAAACTAAGCCAGTTGTACTTTACACCAGTTTGATAAATCTCCCCCAGTTTTTTAGGCTGAAAAAAGACATTCATCCTTCCAGTTTGGCCTGTTATCCTGCAAGTTGATCCAGAGGAAGAAAAAAAAACCCTGTGAGTTAGAAGCCAATTTTCCTCACTTTAGGGGAAAAACTTCCTTCCCGACTCCAAGCAGGCAATCAGAATAACTCCCTGGATCAACGACCCATCTCTAGTAACAATAACCTGTAATATTATTGCACTCCAGAAATACATCCAGACCCCTCTTGAACTCTTTTAGTGAACTTACCATCACCACCAACTCAGGCAGAGAGTTCTATAGTCTCACTGCTCTTACCATAGAATTTACTATGTTTGTGTACAAACCTTCTTTCCTCCAGACGCAGAGGATGTCCCCTCATTACAGTCCTGGGGATAAATAGATCATGGGAGAGATCTCTGTACTGACCCCTGATATATTTATACATAGTTATTAGATCTCCCCTCAGTCGTATTTTTTTAAAAAGTGAATAACCCTAACTTTGATAGTCCTTCTGGGTACTGTAGTGCACCCATTCCATGTATTACTTTAGTTGCCCTCCTCTGAACCCTCTCCAGCTCTGCTATGTCTGCCTTGTTCACAGGAGCCCAGAACTGTACACAGTACTCCATGTGTGGTCTGACTAGTGATTTGTAAAGTGGCAGGACTATGTTCTCATCACAGGCATCTATGGCCCTTTTGATGCAACCCATTATCTTATTGACCTTGGCAGTAGCTGTCTGACACTGGTTTCTACAATTAAGTTTTGCTGTTCCCCTTAAATCCCTAGGTCTTTTTCCATGTCAGTGTTACCCAGTGTTTTACCATTTAGTATGTACTGGTAACTTGCATTATTCCTTCCTATGTGCATAACCTTACATTTGTCAGTGTTAAACCTCATCTGCCACTTCTCTGCCCAAGCCTCCAATCTATCGAGATCCATCTGTAGCAGTGTACTGTCCTCTTCTGTGTTAATTACATTACACAGTTTAATGTCATCTACAAAACATGATATTTTACTGTGCAAGCCTTTTACAAGATCATTAATAGATATATTGAAGAGAATAGGGCCCAATACTGACCCCTGTGGTACCCCACTAGTGACAGTTACCCAATCTATGTGTGTACCGTTAAAGAGGACCTTTCACCACTCCTGACATGCCTGTTTTAATATCTTCATGCATTCCCCATGTAATAACTATTCTGGGGCATGTATTCTTATGGCTCTATGTTGTGCCATTCCTTTATTATTTGCATTAGAAGTTATGAATGAATTGCTATTTGTCTTCAGTAAGGGAACAGAGGGGAGGTAACCAGTTGGTGGTGTGTACCTGAACAGACTGAACATGGCAGCACTGATTGGCTAAAGTCAGTCTGTGCAGGTACACACCCCCAACTGGTCACCTCCCCTCTGTTCCTTTACTGAAGAAAAATAGCAATTCATGCATAACTTCTAGTGCAAATAATAAAGGAATGGCACAACACAGAGACATACGAATAGATGCTCCTGAATTGTTATTACATGGGGAATGCATGGAGCTATTAAAACAGGAATGTCAGGATTGGTGAAAGGTCCTCTTTAATAATTACCCTCTGTTTTCTATCACTGAGCCAGTTACTTAACCACATATAGATGTTTTCTCCCAGGCAGCATTTGTCTTTTTCTTGTAGCCTCCCCATTTGACTGCTATCAGTGCTGTTAGTTTGAAGGCAGATAGACATTTGGTGCAAATATCTTGGATGACAGAAAAGAAACCTGGAAATTGACAAATCGCCAACTACAAAGTGAAAAAGGAGGTCACCATGTAAGAGTTATGTTAGTTTTCTTGAATCGGATTGTCACTTTAATGAAGTCCTATTTGCTCACCTATAGAACTCACTAGAGATCCCGTCCGGGCCTGGAGATTTCCCAGAGAGTAGTAATTTAATATTCCTGAGTATTTCCAAGGAAGTGATGAGGGTACAGAGAGCATTTAACTGTTCATCAGAAAGGGTTGACAATTGTGCTTTGCGTAAGAAATCCTGTATCAGGGCATCTAAATTGTCTAAGGGGGGGTTGAGAGTTTCCTATATTGTAAAGCATATGATAATATTCTTTGAATTGGGTAGCTATGTCCCTAGGATCCGTGAGGCGGACTCCCGTGGAAGGATGTGCAATAAAAGGAATTCTGGTTCGAGTATATTAGGATTTCAGTTTTGCAGCTAAGAGTTTGCCTGCCTTATTACCCTGAGCATAGAATTTTGCACTAGTTTTAACTAAAGTGCGCTTGTAGTCCCGTAATAGTAAGTTTCTTAATTGATTGCGAATGTCTATTATAGACTGCAAAACAGTATCAGATGGAGTCTGCTTATTTATTGTCTCTAGTTTGTCCAATTCGGATAATAATATGGTTTGCTTACGCTCCCTGGCTATTTTATATTTATGGCTGATCTTCATTAAAATCCCACATATATATGCTTTATAAGCCTGCCATTCATAGTACACATGAGACGCCGTCCCTGTATTATGTTTAAAGAATTCTGTTGTAGCTTGTTCTATTTCCTTCCTATAAGTAGAGTGACCCAAGAAGAAGGTGTTATTTCTCCATATCCTGTCTGTGTTATTGTCAGGTCCTTCTTGTATAGTTAACGTGATGGCGGCATGATCTAACCATTTTATAAGATCAATACTAGACATACAGCTTTTATACAGTAACATTCGATCTACAAGAAAGTACGGTAGTCGATACGAGAGTATGATTTGTGACTCTCTGAAAAAAAGGTAAAATCCTTCTCTGTGCTATGCTGTATTCGCCATACATCAAAGAGTTCTTCAGAATGAATGAGAGAAAATAGACCATTGTCAACCTGTCTATTAGGGTTGCTCGTGTCCAAAGAAGTATCTAGGACAGTGTTAAAGTCACCACATAAAGTAAGCGGCCTTGTTTAACTTTGTTAACCTTTCTCATTAATTTGTGGAGAAATTAGATTTGTCTGCGATTAGGAGCATACAGGTTGACAATAGTGTATGTGATATCATTCAGAGAGCATACCAAAATGACATAACGACCCCTAGCATCCACTATTTTTGTGATTTGGTTAAAAGCTATCGTGTCACCCCTAGTCTTTTTTTCAAAATGTGACTGAATAATCACCTGAAAAGAGTAATGTCTCAGTCTATAGGCATCTTTTTCTAAAATATGTGTCTCCTGCACATATAGGACGTCTGCATGATGCTGCAACACCTCTTTCCACATATATTTTCTCTTCTGTGGACAATTAAGGCCCTTCACATTAAGTGATACAAATTGAAGCTTAATTGTACCAAAAGGAAAATGCTATGAAGTGCGGCTCAGGATGGTCAATATGTAGACAAAGAAACATGTCAAACCAATTAAACAGTGTGAACAAAACTGTACTGAGAATCAATAAAACTAGAAAGGGTACGAAAGGGTATAGAAAGAAAGGATACGGATCACATCTCATGGCTGTTAGATTACTCGCGGGGTTTTCAGTCCCAATGTAATACCAGAAGGAGGTTCACTTTCGTGTATTCTGCACCCGATGATCTAGGCGATGCCTTAAATGTTCAGACCGGTGGATATGGTGTAATCGGATTCTTTCTGCGGAGTTCATTTCCTCGATATGGCTTCCCAGGGTGGGTTGGCTCCATCGAAGTCGGTTTCAGGTTCCATGAAAGCAGTAGTTTTCTACCTTTCTCTAAGGATTTAACAGTGTAGAAGGTGTCACCCTTTGTTTTCAGGATTTTTACGGGGTATCCCCATCTGTATGGGATGTTATTTTGCCTCAATGTTGTAGTTATAGGAGCCAGTATTTTCCTTTGACGGAGAGTGGTAGCGGACAGATCCGTGAAGAGCTTAACAGTCTGGAAAGGATCCGGCAAAACTGGTAGCTTCCAGGCAGCTGATAATATGGCCTCTTTAACGTGGAAAAAATGGACTCTGGCCAATGTGTCTCTGGGTACTGTCTCCTCCAGATACACAGGCCTAGGGACCCTGTGGGCCCGGTCAGTTATCACATCTTGAGCTTACAGGGTAGGAATCAGCGTCAGAAACAGCTTTTGTATATAAGAGGGTATATTAGATTGAGGAACTGACTCAGGGATGCCTCTCAGTTTTATATCGTTGCATCTTGACCTGCCTTCTAGGTCAGCTAGCTTGGACTTTACTGGTTCCAGCTAATCTGCCAGATCATTGTAGGCATAAATGATGGTGTTGTGTGACTCCATATATTCCCCCATTTTTGTTTCAATATGTGTCACTCTAACATCAAGAGCTTGTACTGAGGCTGATATGGGTGACAGTAGGGTAGTAATATCCTCATGGAGGGATGTTTTCAAGGCCATTAACATGCGTTTTAAGGAGTGTTCAGACACAGGGGGATGCAGGTAGGGCCAGTAAAGCATCTGTTAGCTGCTTCTGTGACTCTTCTTCTGAAGAGGATGACGCTTCTGTAAAATCAGCACCCTGCGTGGCTTCAGGGTGCCTTGTAGTTGTGGTGGGGAGATCTGTCTTGGACCCCCGTGCTGTTGGCACCTTAGGATTATGGCTAGGACGTGCCTCATGCTCCGCTCCATTCATCATGGACCCAGAGCCAGCAGAAAGGTGTCTAGGGGCTTGTGTCCTCTCTAGTGGCTGCGCCTGGTGCTCTGCACTCACCACTGGCAGCTGCTGTGGAGAGGAGGTGAGGTCGGCTTGTTCCGGCGGTGCAGGAGAGGCGCGAGTTGGAGTAATCTTTGCCGCGCTCTGGCTCAAAGAACTGCCGGAGATCTGAGTCGGGTCTTTGAAGGGTTCTGCGGGTCTTCCCCATGGCCACTGGCAGTAGGTAAGATGCTGTCGTCAATACCGCTGTTTAGAGCCAGATAAGGAGCGAGGATTAGCCGGTCTTGCTGCTAAACTTGTCGCTGGGTGCAGGAGCTCAGGAGCTATGCGTCCATCTTCCACCGGTGCCTGGCCACGCCCTGATATGAGGAACTTTTCTGTCCATCTTACAGAAGAGCAATATCATTCTAAATGCATTTTAAACTTTAATTTTAAGCACACTTAACTTACATTTGCCTTTGCAGCTGCTTCTTGACATTGAGTCCCAATGATAATCTTACTGTTAACCAGCACACTCTCAAGTCCTTCTCCACTCAGCTCATCTCCAGCTCTTTTTTATGTATTATCTGTTTGCCTAGATGCATAGTTTCTATTTATTGGCACTGTATTGTATCTGCCCTCCTTTAGTTTTCTTACCTAAACTCAGAAATGGTAGCCATCATGTGTCCAATAAATAAGAAGTCTGTGACTCATATATTAATCTACGCTGGGCTTCCAGGTGTGTATAAACCAGTATGAGCAACCTGGCACTTTCTGTACTAAAAGCCATCATGTGTCCACACTGAGTCCAGTTACTGAAATTGTTGTGGATGCCAACCTGCTGTTTGTCAGTCACATTTTTATAGATTTCAAAATGGGCATGTTACCTAAGACATAATTATTCCCAGTTGTTAGAATATTAAATTTTGGATTCTTTTCTTTCAGAGATTGAAAGAAGTTGCCTGGGGGTAGGGAGACAACAGTTAAATTGTCAGAGTATCTAGACTTATAGTTCCATATGGCTTCTATGTAGAACACTTATCCTGGAATTGATAATCAGATACTATGACCTTCTCACAGCAGCATGTGATGTAATGGGGTTGACATGTATCATAAAGCTGACCAATTTAAATGGCATCCTCCTGGATCCTCAAACTGGCATTCTTTTTTCAAAGGTGACATGAGAAATTCATTTTCTGAGCATTCCAAGCATCTTGTGCATTTAGGGAGGAAGCAGGAAGGAGAGACTGGCGTGGACCCTGATAGCTTTGGAACAGAACCTGCAGCGGATAGTAAAGTAGGTAGGGCTTGTTTTTTTTTTTTTTTTAGTATGTTCCAAGTTGTGTTGTAAATAATTTTTAATGGCTAAAATGTGAACATTTTTACTTTTCTAGCCACCTTTCAGAGTGGCTGGGATGTATACATTCAATGGATGCATCTAATGGTTGCAAATACAAATATAAATAGTCCATCTATTATTTTAAAAAATATTTTCATTTGATGTATGCATTTTTTACTGGATACCGTTGTGCAAAATAGTGCAGTCTATTGTGCTGTTCTGTAGCAATATACTGACTTATACTGGCTAGCAGGGGCGGATTGGCCATAGACCTTAGAGGGATATTTCCCGGTGGACCGATGCCCAGGGGGCCACCTCAGCACTCCTCACGGCCATCCAGTGGACGTTTTTGGGGATGTATTTTGTGCTGTGGCTGTGTTCACATCTGCATTGGAAGCTACATGACAGATCCCATTAGAAAATGCAGCGCAAATAGCGTCATTACTGTTTTTATTTGTCAGGTGCCACTGCTGCCCATCATCTGACAGGTCCAGCAGTTTTGCCATTTTTCTTGTTTTGCTCCTATGATGGAGCAGAAGAATAGAAATGATACTGGAGTTGTTAAACCAAAGTGAATGAGACCTAAGGTCTGATACTGTATTTCAATTCAGCCACATTTAGGCACTACATGTGATAGTCACCATGAATATGACCTTAAAGGGAACCTGTCATCATGTTTTAATTTATTAGAGTGAATATACATTTAAGCAGGATTAACTTCATTGTTCAAGCAAAGCTTTCATTATCTTCTTGGCACCTTCATGTCATTGTCTATCCCCCAAAATAGTTTTCCTGCCAGTATGCTAATTCATTTATCTACATGATTACCCTCGCTGTATATTGATTGACAACCCGAATGCCTTTCTTCACCCATATTCTCTCATCTGAAATCTTGCAAATGCTCCCATTGTTCTTTATGTCAGTTTAGCAATCCTGCACTGTCCCTCCCTTAGCCAACAAATATGATTAAACTGTGCATGCTCCTGCATCTACACATCGCCATGCACCGGTATCCTCTGTGTGAGTGTTTGACATGTGAGCGATGTGATGATTACGCTCAATCAAGTGGTAGCAAGGAAAGGATAATGCAACTGTGCATTGATAAGAACTAAGGGGTCATATATCAAACTGGTGTAAAGTAGAACTGGCTTAGTTGCCCATAGCAACCAATCACATTCCACCTTTAATTTTGGACAGCTCCTTTGGAAAATAAAAAGTGGAATTTGATTGGTTGCTATGGACAACTAAGCAAGTTCTACTTTACACATGTTTGATAAATGACCCCCTAAATATGTAGGCGCAAGAATGAGATTGTGTGGGCGTTTCTTAGTCGGAGCTGGAAAATGCGACTCAGAACAGAAATGACTCTTCTCACGCTAGGATTTTAAGATATTAAGATATGGCTCTTTTAGTGTAATTTGCATATAGCGCATTAAAATCATTAGTATAATAGTATTGGATCATCAGTTTGTAATAAATCTGAGTTACACAGATTACTTGAAGAGCAACACACTGTAATACAGGCCAATTAGAACATAGAAATTATAGATGACAGGTTCCCTTTAAGAAACACAAATCAATCTTAACATGTTAAAAACCTTATGTTTACCCATCAGTTGATTACAGTATTATTCCACTGCCAACAAAAACTATTTTAAATAGCTTTTTGACCTTCAGTTTTATATTTTTAAATTCAGTTTCCACTCAGGCCTTAGAAAAGAATGGCACCCTTGACACTGTTTAATGTTCTGTGGGCACTGCTTGACTAGGTCCATAAAATACAGCACTATGTTAGCAACGTACTGCATTCTGGACACTATGTGACATTCTGGACACGATATGACATGTCTCCTGACGTCTTTTTTTTTTTTTAGTAAAAACGTGTCTCCTATGAAATAGCAATTCTGAGCATCTTTTATTAGAACACCATATTGTGCAGTTAGTCTTACAAGAATTTTATGAATTAGGATAGTGTCAATCACAGCTGACAGTATCAGACTATATAAGGGCACACCCGTTTGACAAGGAGAATGGTAATGCCCAGTTGTCAATTTATTATTAAAATTCTAGGAGAAACAGGAGGAAATAGAGAAACGGCACAATGTATAATTATGAGAAAAGATGCTCAAGAATTGTTACATAGTATCACGGAGAATGCAAGTATTTACAAAAACAGACACCAGAAAGGTTTCAATCAAAAAGCAACACCATGGCACTCCCACAAAAACTAAAAAATAGCATCAAAATTTATTATAAATATGCATATACAAAATAATTAAGAAGCAAAGAGAGCAGGCTAGATGGATGAAAAAAGCCAGTACAGAAAAATAGCTCTGGCATGTACTGGATAAATATACATTCACAATAAAATAAAAGTAGTACAGCTGCATAATACTTGAACTGGATACCAGCTATAACATATCCAGTTCACAGCCAGTTACACACTTGTATATCCTATGAACGTCACAGATCAGGAGGACGGAAGCGGCTGCCTGCGCCCATGCGAGTGCAGGGGAGCCGAGCGGTACAGTGCTCGTTTCGAGCACGTTCGCTCATCTCTAGTGTTAACCCTTTAGGTGTTCCACAAGAATGAACGGAAAATAGAGGTGAAATTTCAAAAATTCACTTTTTTTGCAGATTTTCCATTTTAATCTATTGTCCCTGTAACACAGCAAGGGATGACAGCCAAAGAAAACTCAATATTTATTACCCTGATTCTGCAGTTTACAAAAACACCCCACATGTGGTGGTAAACTGCTGTACAGGAACATAGCAGGGCACAGAGGGAAAAGAACATATGGTTTTTGGAGGGCAGATGTTGCTGGGATAATTTTAAGTTGCCATGTCACATTTGAAGACCCCCTGATGCACCCCTAGAGTAGAAACTCCCAAAAAGTGACCCCATTTTGTAAACTACAAGATGAGGTGACAGTTTTATTTGTACTATTTTGGGGTACATATGATTTTTGATTGCTCAATATAATGTTTTTTATGAGACAAGGTAACAAAAAAATGGCTGTTGGGCACAGTTTTTATTTTTTGTTTTTACTGAGTTCTCCTGACAGGATCGATCATGTGTTGCTTTTATAGAGCAGGTTGATACAGACACGACAATACCAAATATGTGTATTTTTTTCTGTTGTTTCAGTTCTACATAATAAAGCATTTTTCAAAATAAAAATTATGTTTTTGTGTCTTCATTTTCTAAAAGCTACATTTCTTTAATTTTTCTGCCAATTGTCTTGTGTAGGGGCTCATTTTTTGCGGAAAGAGTTGACGTTTTTATAGGTAACATTTTTGGGTACATATGATTTTTTGATCACTCAATATTACACTTTATGTGGCAAAGTGACCAAAAAAATGGTCGTTTTGGCAGAGTTTTTTTTCTGAAATTCACCTTAGGGGTTAGATCATGTGATATTTTTATAGAGCAGGTTTTTACAGACACGGTGATACCTAATATGTCTATTTTTTTATGTATTTTAGTTTTACACAATAAACACATTTAAAAAAATAAATCTTGTTTTAGCATCTCCATTTTCCGAAAGCTATATTTTTTTTATTTTTTGGGCGATTATCTTATGTAGGGGCTCATTTTTTGCGGAAAGAAATGACGGTTTGATTGGTACCCTTTTGGGATGTGTATGACTTTTTGATCGCTTGTTATAACAGTTTTTGTGATGAAAGGTGACAAAAAATGGCATTTTTCGCAGTTTTTATTTTTATTTTTTTATGGTGTTCACCTTAGGGGGTAAGTCATATAATATTTTTTATAGAGGAAGTCATTACGTACGTGGAGATACCTAATATGTGTACTTTTTTACATTTATTTCAGTTTCACACAATAAAAGCTTTTTTGAAGAAAAAGAAATTATGTTTTAGTGTCTCCATTTTTTGAAACCCATTTTTTTTTATCTTTTGGGAGATTGTCTTAGGTAGGGTCTCATTTCTTGCGGGAAGAGATGACGGTTTGATTGGTACTATTTTGGGTTACATTTGTTGTTTTGATCGCTTGGAATTACACTTTTTGGGATGTATAGTGACAAAATAATTGCATTTTTGGTCATGTGATATTTTTTATAGAGCAGGTTGTCACGGACGTGGTGATACCTAATATGTACTTTTTAAAAAATTTATTTCAGTTTTACACACTAAAACCACGTTTGAAGGAAAAAAAATCATGTTTTAGTGTCTCCATTTTCTGAAAGCCATATTTTTTTTCCTTTTTGGACAGTTGTCTTAGGTAGGGTATCATTTTTTGCATGAAGAGATGACGGTTTGATTGGTACTATTTTGGGGTGTGTATGACTTTTTGATCGGTTGGAATTACACTGATGAAGGTGACAAAAAAATTGCATTTTTGGCAGTTTTTTTTTTTTTTTTTAACGGCGTTCACCTGAGGGCATAGATCATATGATATTTTATAGAGCAGGTTATTACAGACGCGGTGATACCTAACATTTATACTTTTTTTTACATTTATTTCAGTTTTAAACAATAAAAGCATTTTTGAAGGAAAAAAAAATCAGGTTTTAGTGTCTCCATTTTCTGAAAGCCATATTTTTTTAATCTTTTGGGCGATTGTCTTGGGTAGGATGTCATTTTTTGTGGGAAGAGATGACGGTTTGATTGGCACTATTTTGGGGTACATACATCTTTTTGATTGCGTGGAATTACACTTTTGTGATGTAAGGTGACCAAAAAATGGCATTTTCGCTCAGTTTTTTTTACATTTTCTTTACGGTGTTCACCTGAGATGGTAGATCATGTGATATTTTTATAGAGCACTTTGTGACGGACACGGCGATGCCTAATATGTGTGTTTTTTTATTTCTTTTTTTTTTAAACATTATTTTATTCTTTTTTTTACTTGAAACTGTATTTTTTTTATTATTAAAAAACACTTTTTTAAAAAACTTTTTACATTTGTCCCACTGTGGGACTTCACGTTTTCAGGGTTTGATCCCTGTTCAATTCAGTACAATACTTTCTGTAAGACGCTGTGTCTCACTGTGTAAGCCGCTGACAGGTTGCCTAGGAGACCCAGCCTGCAGGCTGGATCCCCTAGGCTTCCGTACATGGCAGACTCCGATGCCTGTGTAAGGCATGGGGTCAGAGCTCCCTCCCTCCCTCTCTCAGACCCCACACGTGTGTGAAGGGTTAATCGCGCACAGCGATGCCAGCGGATGCAGCAGGGGCCTGGCTATTGGCAACAGCCGAGCCCGTGCTGCTGATCGGGCGGGTGCAGCTCCTGCCCCCGCCCGATCATGTCACGTACATGCACGTGAGGATGTGGCAATTAGCCGCATTCGCTCACGTACATGTGCGTGACATTGCGGGAAGGGGTTAAACAGGTTGACAAGGGGGATATGCTGTGATCTGGCCGGCGGAGATGTATGAGTGTGAGGCATTTGACAGTTGAATACTGTCAGCTGTTATAAGAGGCTCTCGTGTGATCTCACAATCCGTTTGAAACACGAATTAGATTATTGCGGCAGTTGGAAATGAGAAACACATTATCAGTCAGAAGGTGATGGGGGACTTAATTGTGAATAATCCTGTAAAAATCACATTTTTCTACTTCCTAAGGTCCACATTGACCCCAGCTACCGTCTGGGACATCCTATCATCTCAGGAATTGGTGGTTTGTATACCAATGTTTGCACATTTTTTGACTTCTGCAGAAATGCGTAGAGACACTACCATCATTAAGTACACCACAGATATGCTTAGGCACCTTAATGGTATCCCCTTGGATGAGGATATGTAGTCCCTGTTCGTCCATATGTCACGACCAGGGAGCACGAGCATCACGGTTCTTTTTATGTATGACCAATTTAGATAATAATTTGAATGAGTTTATTTTGATTTTGTTGGAATTTGCCCTGATATAATTACTTTTTGTTTAAGGTCTGCCTCTTCCTGCAGCTCCAGGGCATAACTATGGGGGCATATTGTGTGCCCTCATACGCCAATTTGCTAATGGGGTTATGGGAGAGGGGGGGGGTACCATATTTTTTGCCTCATAAGATTCACTTTTTTCCCCTAAAGTGGGGGAAAAATGTCACTGCGTCTTATGGGGCGAATACCATTATGGAAGCGCTCATTAGTACTGGAGTAGTGGGAAGCAGTGAATGCAGCACTCCCTGGGCTCTGTACTCACTGCTTCCTGGTTCCTCGGCTGTCAGTTGTGCTGTGGCTGCGCACAGCGTGAGGGCGCTCTGTGACCTCACACTGTACGCGTCAGGTCACAGCACAGCCAACGCAGAAAGAAGAAGTGAGAGTGCTGGAGGTGAGGAGTGGTGGCATCCGGGGCAGGACAGGTAAGTTGATTTTTTAATTTATGTGATCCAAGGCTAGGGGCTGATGATATGGGGCTGGGGGCTGATGATATGAGGTATGGGGGTCTCATCTGAGGTTTGAATGGGGGTCTTATTTATATTGGGGCTCTTATCTGAGGTCTAAATGGGGGTCATTCACATTGGGGTCTAAGCTGAGGTCTGATTGTGGGTCTGATTGAAGGTTTTATTATGACCTTATTAACATTGGGGGTCTGATCTGAGGTCTCACTGAGCACCTTATTAACATTGGGGGTCTGACTTGGGCTGTGAGCTGAGGTCTGATTAACATTGGGGGTCTGATTGGTGGCATTATCTGAGGTCTAGTGAAAAATATTTTTTCTTATTGTCCTTTAAAACCTAGATCTTATGGGCTGATGTGTCTTATTGGGTGAAAAAAACGGTAGTTCAGAATAGTTCGGGTTATGATGCCATGCTCCTTTGGTTGAGATATTTAGTCAATATTTTTTCATCCGTCTGTGCACCACGTCGCGACTGTAGGCCTTTCTTGGATGTTTTTATCATTAGGGGTCCTGACTACTGAAGTCAACCCCATTTATCCATGCCTTGTCCTCCCATTATTCTAAAGTTATAAAACCCGGTGGGTCAATTTATCCATATGTGTCATTTGGAAATGGTTCTCCGAAAAGGGCTATGGTTTGGTTAAAAGAAGATATGAGAGAGGTAAGAAATTTTCATGTGATTCACTTTTGGTGAGTAAGATAAGAATACATACAGATGAATGCACTGTAAGAGTTATCATCTCTTTTAACTGTGGATGGACAAATGTCCATACTACAGTTTTATTAAAAGGTAAAGATCTGGCAGCTACATTGCCACCATACCCCTCTATTACGTGGAGAGGATTACATAACTTGGGTGAAATATTGAGGCATAGCCATTTTATGCCACATATTGAAAGGGGAATTTTTGGGAGTAAGGCCACCAAATAGGGTACCTATTCTTGGGGTAAGTGTACTGCTTGTAAATATATAATATATTCCACCACTTTTTGGTAGACTTCGAAAAAGGAGTACAAGAGTGCATAACATCATCATAATACGGCAGTCGTTGTTTACTTCACATTACTTTGCCCCTGTGATCATATTTTATGTGGGAATGACGTAAGAGCACTTAAAGTATCATTCTGGAGCATGACAAGATTCAATCAGCTGCTAATGTCTCAGATCAAGAGGTGGACAGCTTGCAGTCCATCCCTCACCACTTTCGTAAGTGCTATGTGTGTAATTCTAGAGGTCTTTAGAGTTAAAGGCATTGATAAGGTTAGTTTGGGCTCCATAGCTGAAGACATTAAAGGCAATCTGTCACCCCAATTTTGGACTGTTATCTACAATAATACATGTGTAGTACTGCAGATAAGGAGTGCAGATCACTATTTTTCCTTCTCCTACTGCCCTGCTTATGTTTCCCCTGCTGTCAAGACTCAAAGGTGCACTGCAATACACAGCGGTGACTGAGACGATCCTCCCTAGCATCACGGGTGACGCTAGGGAGGGTCGTCTCTGTCACCGCTTGCCATTGGCTGCTCTTCCTAGACACCAGATGTTTTCATCCGCGCACGGGGAGAAGCAGCTGCAGCTGTGCGGGGACCAGGAGTGGCGCAGGGAGCCAGGTAAGTAGAATCAGTTTAAGGGGCTCGGGTGTATGGGGGGGCCTTTTCCAGCCTCGGATAGCCCCTTTAAGCACTGTCTATAAATGGGCAATATTTGGTTCTACATATGTACAGTATGGGTTTTTGAAGACAACATATAATACTCAGGACATTGTTTAGGGACATACTTTTTGCAAACGCAAGTCACTGTAGGCAATGTCAATCTGGGTTCTGTATGTCTGTATGGTAAAATATATATATATACTAGCAGAAAGACCCGGCTTCGCCTGGGTATATTTCATCTATTTATTTAATGTTTCTGTGTGTCGTTGCAGAGAGAAAGTCAATGCAGCTGACAGAAGTTGATTTTTACCTTCATTTTTTCAATCCCCGTTGGCTGCGGAGTGGGAGGGGGCGTGGCCTGACAGAGTCAGAGCGTGGTTTCGCGAGATCTGGGGCGGGGGTCAGAGTGGCATGAATTACAGGTCGATGACATGGTAATTTATGGGGACCCGCAATGGGTAGCAGTGGAAAAAAACATCTTTTATTAGTACTGAATGGTCGTAGTCTAAAATTAGTCAATTTCATCTACGATTTTTGTGTGTCGTTGCAGAGAGAAATTCACCCTACCACCCCTGCAGCTGATTTTTTTCAATCCCCGTTGCCTGCGGAGTGGGAGGGGGCGTGGCCTGGCAGAGTTGGGGGTGTGGATTATCAAGATGCTTCGAACGGTTGTAGTCTGAAATTAGTCTATTTCATGTAAAATTTTGTGCGTCATTGCAGAGAGAAATTAACCCTCCCACCCCTGCAGCTGACAGAAGTTTATTTTTCCCTTCATTCTTTCAATCCCTGTTGGCTGTGGAGTGGGAGGGGGCATGACCTGACAGAGTTGGGGGTGTGGCTTAGCAAAGCGCTTCGCATAGGTGATTTAATCTATTTCATTTAATGGTTCTGTGTGTCGTTGCAGAATGGCTGCAGAGTGGGAGGGGGCGTGGTCTGACAGAGTTGGGGGCGTGACTTAGCAAGACGATTCGAACAGTTGTAGTCTATAATTAGTCTATTTTATCTAAAATTTTTGTGTGTCGTTGCAGAGAGAAATTCACCCTCCCACCCCTGCAGCAAACAGAAGTTTATTTTTACCTTTATTTTTCAATCCCCGTTGGCTGCGGAGTGGGAGGGGGCGTAACCTGACAGAGTCGGGGGCGTGGATTAGCAAGATGCTTCACATGGGTGTATTTAATCTATTTCATTTAATGTTTCTGTGTGTCGTTGCAGAAAGAAAGTCAACCTCCCACCCATCCCTGCAGCTGACAGAAGTTGATTTTACCTTTATTTTTTCAATCCCTGTTGGCTGCAGAGTGGGAGGGGGCGTGGCCTTACAGAGTTGGGGCGTGGCTTAGCAAAGCGCTTCGCATAGGTGCATTTAATCTATTTCATTTAATGTTTCTGTGTGTCATTGCAGAATGGCTGCGGAGAGAGAGGGGGCGTGGCCTGACAGAGACGGGGCGTGGCTTAGTAAAAGGCTTCAAACGGTTGTAGTCTATAATTAGTCTATTTCATCTAAAATTTTTGTGTGTCGTTGCAGAGAGAAATTCACCCTCCCACCCCTGCAGCAAACAGAAGTTTATTTTTACCTTCATTTTTTCAATTCCCATTGGCTGCGGAGTGGGAGGGGGCGTGACCTGACAGAGTCGGGGGCGTGGATTAGCAAGACGCTTCGCATGGGTGGATTTAATCTATTTTATTTAATGTTTGTGTGTGTTGTTGCAGAAAGAAAGTCAACCTCCCACCCATCCCTGCAGCTGACAGAAGTTGATTTTTACCTTTATTTTTTCAATCTCTGTTGGCTGCGGAGTGAAAGGGGGTGTGGCCTGACAGAGTTGGGGGTGTGGCTTAGTGAGACCTGGGGCGGGGTTTTAAGTACTTCTTTTAGGGTGGCCTGAATTAAAGGTCAATACCATGCTTATTTATGAGCCCACGCAATAGGCAGCAGTGGGGGAAAACATCTTTTATTACTACTGAACTGTAGTAATAGAAAAACACATAAGTTATATTTATGGTAACCGGAATACCTTTAACAGTGTCAGTAAATAGAAATGGATGAGATCCTCAGCTGCTGATAATTACCTGGTTGTTATGGAAACCTGCCCTCCCTGTGTGGCTTTGCAGAGAATGGCAGTTGGAGTTTAAAACCAAAGTTCCCAGTTGTAATGTTGGCTAATGGAGATCATATTTTGGGAATATCTCAGGAACGGTATGTCCTAGAGAGATGAGACCTGGTCTAAAACCTTCCCGGACACCTGATGTACCTGTGTGCCGAATTTGGTGAAAATCGGTCCAGTAGTTTGGTCGCGAATAGAGAACAGACAGACAGACAGACAGAAACTCATTTTTATATTATTAAGAGATAAATATATATATATATATATATATATATATATATACACAGTATATTACAGAATGTGAGGTATGATACAGGTTCAATGTCATGTAGCCTCTAAGGGTTTTTCATTTACCTCAACCATTTTTTGTTTGCATTAAATCCATAGATCTGATCTTGAAAATTAGAATTCATGTTACAAAAGTAGCCAAGAATATACAAAACAACAGTTATTTAAATTAGTTAACACTTTATTGCCCCTTTCCCAAAAAACATTCGAACAATTCCGCAACAGTGCATGTGAATTGGATATCAGGTGAGAAGACTCAAATAATACAGTTAAATGGTTTTACTAATAGCATATACTTGTATGGGGACATTGTGAAACATAGGATTATTCTAATACTTCTAAAATCAATTAAAAATGAAAATGGATTTGGAGTTCATGCTAGACCATGTTCTCATATACTGTACATTCTGTGAACAGATCAATCAACATTCCTGTGTTGTTTTCATACATGTGTACATATATGCATATAAATATACATTTCTAACCTCTGTGCAATATATTTAATGTGCTCCTATACACAACAGAAAATCAAAATACAAAGATTAAAATGAGCTTCAAATTTGTCCTCGGCCACCAAATGCATTACTTTATGCTTCACGTATCCATGCGATGGACTTTTTATGTCAGATAACAGACTCAAGTTTAATGGTTTCTTGATATATACCATGGGGGAGATTTATCAAAACATGTGCAAAGAAAAAATGGCTTAGTTGCCTATAGCAACTAGATTGATCCTTTCAATTCCCAAAGGAGGTCTGAAAAATGAAAGGTAAAATCTGATTGGTTGCTATGAGCAATTAAGTCAGTTTTACCTTGCACTGGATTTGATAAAGTTGCCCCCAGGTTACATGAATTTCAAAAAGAACAATACATGGTACACCTGACCAATGAGCGAATGTCAGGTTACTACATCTTTTATGTGGGAACAAAAATTATCATTTATTGGAAGCTGCAAGCAGGGAATGTACTGCCAACAAATGAAAACAGTATGGGGACAAACAATCGTAATAATGATCATTCATCCTCATACATGTGCCGCATGTAAATGGAACTTAACTAGTGCCAGTGGAAATGCTGTATCATTGATTGGCTGCCTGTGTAAAATTACCATAAGGCTAGTTCAACATGGCAATGAATGCATTGATTTTTACATAGCAAATTTCACAATAGTACACAATGTGGCCCAGGACTGCATCATTTAAAGGAGTTCTGCAGTTTTTTCAAACTGATGATCTATCCTCTGGATAGATCATCAGCATCTGATCGGCGGGGGTCCGACAACCGGGACCCCCGCCGATCAGCTGTTTGAGAAAGCAGCGGCGCTGCAGGAGCGCCGCGGCCTTCTCTGTGTTTACCGCAGGCCCAGTGACGTCACGACTAGTATCACTGGCCTGGGCGCGGCTAAGCTCCATTCATGTGAATATATATATATTTCCTCATTTCCCTGGTTCTCCTCTGGCCTTTGTTTACCTGCAGTAATAACAATCTCTGCCCCTCCCCCCCTGCTCTGCAAAGGGAGTGAATATAAGAGCTGCCCTGAGTGACGTGTCTGCTGGAATACTCAGCAGCATGTTGTATGTGTAGGACTACAAGTCCCAGCTGTACAATGACAATGCTGACACACACAGAAACTTCCTCCTACCTGTTTTTGTGCGATACAATCCCTCTGTCAGCTCCTGTGCCCAGCATTTGTCTCCTCACTGCCTGCAGCTACTGTTGTAAAGCCTTGAGCCCTCAGTGTGTTCTGGCTGAAGGGGTTAATGTTTTATCTGATGGAATCCAGGGAGAGAGCAGAGAGCTGCCAGTGACATCTTTGTACAGACTGTTATCTGATCTTTGAGGTTTGTGCAGGAAACATCACAGAGCAGGGAGATAAGCTGACATCACAGGTCATGTGACCCTCAGTGAAATCTGAGAAACCAGCAGCTTTAGAAGCACAAAGTTTATGGGAAAGCTGTTATATTTGACAAGTTAGAAACATACAAAGAACAAAAAAATAACTCGGACAACCCCTTTAAATCAAAGCCAATCATGCTTTTCAATGCTTGTAAATACCAAATATATTTGTACCTGCAAACCTCCCAAGAGTCTTAACATTTGCCGTAAAAGAAGTGGATTTTAAAGGATGAGGTTTCAAGATTACCATTCTCATATAGGAAAAGTGGCATTAGGCTACTTTCACATATGCATTTTTGCCTCATCCAGCAGGGATCAGCGAAAACACTTCCATTATGATAATACAACAGTCTGCATCCGTTATGATTGTTAGACCAGTCATGGTCCTCTCATAAAAACAAGGCTAAGTTACAGTAGGACCAACTTATGCACTATGGGGAGGTTTATGAAACTGGTGTAAAGTAGAACTGGCTTAGTTGCCAATTGCAACCAATCAGATTCCACCTTTCCTTTTTCAAAAAAGCTGTCCAAAATGAAAAGAGAAATCTGGTTGCTATGTACAACTAAGCCAGTTCTACTTTACACCAGTTTGATACATCTCCCCCTATATGTATTACACAAATGACGATAATACCCTATAAGATTTATAATACTTTGTAGTAGTTTGTAGTAGTACTTTGAAACAATTTTCTTAATGCTTTCTAAATGCTGTTATGAACAGCTCAGACACTATGGCAGCCCCCATAATCATGCTCAGGAAATAGAATAAAAAACAGCAATCAAAAATAAAAATATTAGAAAAAAGGATGTGTTACTATCTTGCTTTAGCTGGTAGACGGAATTTTTGGTTACACATTTCCTTTAAGGCTCTTTTACACAGGCCGAAGATTGGGCCAGTTAGCAGGTATGAATGTACAAAGGGTTAACAGTTGGGATTAGAGCTACATCCTGATCCTGGCTGTAGAGCAAAAGGCTGCTATGAGAACTGGAGCTGTTAGTGAGGGTTTGTTTGTAAAACTACAATAACAAAAGAAAATGAGTGGTCCTTAAGGGGTTAACTCTAACAAACTAAGAGAAGGGTTCTAGGTGTACATTTTAATACGGATGCTAAAGTGTGCCCTTGTTACATCCGTGTTTAAGCCTAAGGTTACACGGCGACACGTTGCGCAACAAGAAAGTAGTATGACAGTCACAAAAAATCCAGAAATGCTGGATTTCGGCTACAACTACACGGCAACACATGTGGCGCGACATCAAGTCTCAGAAAAATTGTGCAACACAAAAATATGTGAGATTTGTCTGCGACTTACTGTTGAGCGAGTATTTTAGAGCTGTGATTGGCTCTGAAAACACAGTCAAGTCGCATATTGCACACATCTTATATTGAAGTCAATGGAGTGCATGAGATGTGATACAAAATCTAGCATTTAAAAAAAATATTTTGCGGCTGTTGTTTTGCATTGTGAAACATACATTACATGAAATATCATAGTGTAGCCCTAGCGTTGAATAGTTGCGTAACAGCAAGTTCCAGACAATTCGCACATATTTCTGTGTTGTACGATTTTTCTGTGACTTGTTATCGCGTGACACGTGATGCTATGTAGCGCTAGGCTAAGTGGCTTTAGGTGATAAATTCCTGTCTGTTGATCTATGAACTCCTCATCCATAACAAAGCAATAGAAATAGTTTTCTTGACAATTCTATCGATATAATACATAATATACATTTCTATAAATATCTGTGTATTGGTGAATTATGATATTATTTATACATTATATGTGATGATGTAAATTTAGTGTTTATTAAGAAAACAAGTTCAATGAAGGTACACTAATCCATATCCTTAGTACAAAAAGGCCAGATTTAGCTCAAATAAAAAAGAATTAAGAACAGCACCAATGTCTCTTCCCCATAGGTTAAAGGAAGGTAGCGGAGCGTCTACCAATGGATCCTCACCAGCTTTTCAATGCCAGCATCTCCTCTGAAAGCAAATCTTTATTGGTATATGCCATGTGCCATAAAAAAACGCAATGTTTCTTCTATATACTAGCTTGAAAAGGCTAGTATGTAGCCAAAATGTTGTATTTTTTATGGAACACGGTATATACCAATAAAGCAATAAAGATTAATTTTAAGAGGAGATGCTGGCGTTGCAAAGTTTTTTCTTTTTTGGCCAGTTTTAGCTGTACGTTTTCCACAATGAGGTTTAGCTTGCATCTAGCATGTGGATGACCTAATATTATCGGCAATATTTAAAGAGAATTTGTCAAATTTTCCACCTAAACCACCACCATTGTGTTACACATAATAACAATAGCTTTCTAAAGATGCCACAGTCTGAAATTTCTCTTGCAGATTAAAGGAAAATGTTCTAAAGTAGTTCCTGCTGTGCATGACATACTCCTGAAAAGTCCCACAGACCAGAATACATAATCACAATACAACTTTAGCAGCACCTGGCACATGCGCAGTACGCAAATAAAGCAGAGGCTAGTACAATTATTTTCACTGCGCATGTGTCGAATGCTACCCAAGCCGACTTGTATTGATGTATTCTTGCATATGGCTTGTTAATCAAGCCAGGACTTCATGACTCTGGGACCACTCACAGGACCTTTTAGTAGTATGTTACATACAGTGCACACCACTATATAATATAACTTTGTTTTTTCCTTTATGCTGTAAGTGACATTTCAGACAGCAGCTTTAACATATTATCAATGTGTTTAACAATAATGTGGTGGTTTAGAGCTGAAAAATGTGATAAGTTCTTTTTAAGTATTCAAGTCCTACCACCCCCATTTATTGCTAGAGGAAGCCATATCTGACTGTATAAATTTATATGTATGACTTTATAAGGACAAGTGTTGTTATGAAGGGACAACCTCTGTAGTTGTGAATGATATTCATTGTATCAGGATATAGTCAAATTATAAAGTTGTAAAAAAAGTGCTGGTCATCAACTTTACAAATACTATAAGAACTGTGCCTTCTATGAAATGATCTAGTCCACCCATGCTGTTAACAGTTAAGACTTGGTATCATATCAGGAGCGCTCTTCTGACATGTTTTCCTAACTGTGTGATCACATTAAAGGGGTTCTCCGGGAATTAAGAAAATGAAAATACATAAATATTACTTTATTATAAATAAATTCTCGAATATATTTCATTAGTTATAATGGTTTGTCTTGTCTGGGGAGCAATCATCAGAAGAAATAAAATGGCCGCCGTCCTATTAGTACCCACAAAACTTGTCCTGATCACACAGGAGGACAAGTTACTTCACAACAGTGAGCTAAAGAGCTGTCTGATCCTCCTCTCTGCTCCGCTTGTCAGGAATTATGGTCCTGAATACAGATGATAAGAACTTTAGCTGAATCTCTGTGGGAATGGAGTTCATGAGGAGACATGAAGTGCACAGAGGATGGACAGGACAGACTGTGGTAATGGAGACTGCATACAAGTTCAGCTGCTTATTAGCCACATCTGCTCATTCCTACAGAGATTCAGCTAAAGTTCTTATCATCTGTCTTCAGAATCATAATCCCTGACAAGCAGAGCAGAGAGGAGGATGAGGCAGCTCTTTACCTCAGTGTTGTGAAGTAACTTGTCCTGCTGTGTGATTAGGACAGGTTTTGTGTGTACTAATAGGATGGTGGCCATTTTATTTCTCCTGATGATTGCTCCCCAGACAAAATGAGCCATTATAACTAATGAAAGGTATTTGGGAATATATTTATAATAATAAATAAATAATAATAATAATATAATATTATAATAATATAAGTAATATTTAAGTATTTTCATTTTCTTAATTCCCGGAGAACCCCTTTAAGTTATATACCATAGAACAAAATACAAGGTACATTAACACAAGCTTTAGAAAGATTTTAGAAGCCCTTAAATATTAATGAGCTATACCTACATTTAGCATGGGGAGATAGCTTTGGCTCATTGTCAGTGAGTTTCCCTCAGTTCTTATCCTGTAGGGGGTTATTACATTAATATGTATGTGAACAATCTTTTTAAATATATAAGTAAATCTGTACTGTAATTTAATAACTTATGTTTCAAACAGAAAATATTGCCTGTATTTAGTCTTATGTGAATCTATGCACAGTCTAGACTGTGTGAAGTAGTAGCACTATATGTAAAGGCAGAATTAAAATTAATGAAATAAAAAAGCATATATTAATACAAATCAGTGTGGCAAATGGTGCAATTATTTTGCAAAGTGTTTCAGTTTATAAAGGGTACAAAGCGAAAGTGTTTCACGTGGCAAAATGAGCCCCTGTCCTGGTGTTGTCTGATCTTCTTTCTTATAAAGAGTGAGATCCTCAGACCATACCACTTCCCTTTGAGCTTGGCCTTATGGGCTGTTTCAATTAAGGGCTCATGCACGCGGCTGTTGCCCGGCCGTGGCCGTATTGCAGCCCGCAGCACGGGCACGGCTGGCACACTCTCGTGTGCATGAGCCCTTAAGCTGTTTGCCATTTTAGCAGACATTCAAATTAAATGACTGGGTTTACATGTTGTGCCCACATCACAATTGTTTTGCTGCTGTTTTTTGTAATAGATGCAAAAACTTAATTCTGCCATACCTGTCAAACCAAATGCAACCATGAAACCGAGTCATAAATGCAACATGGCCAAGTCATAGGAACAACGCCAGCAGAACCTGTATACCCAGCCTTAGGAGTGACACAAGTGCATGTCAAGTATTCCTACTATTATCACAAATTCCCCCATCTCTACAATTAAGGGGCCAGTTGTTTGTCAATTTAGGGAATGACAGAGTTCAAAGGACCTTAACTTTGTGTTAGAAGTGCAACATAATGACTACTCCACTTTAGGCCAGTCATGGTCCTCTCATAAAAACAAGGCTAAGTTACAGTAGGACCAACTTATGCACTATGGCGAGATTTATGAAACTGGTGTAAAGTAGAACTGCCTTAGTTGCCAATAGCAACCAATCAGATTCCGCCTTTCATTTTCCAAAAAAGCTGTCCAAAATGAAAGGAGGAATCTGGTTGCTATGTACAACTAAGCCAGTTCTACTTTACACCAGTTTGATACATCTCCCCCTATATGTATTACACAAATGACGATAATAACCTATAAGATTTATAATACTTTGTAGTAGTGATGTTATGCCTGTAATATATAATAATAAAATATAAAACATTTGTAAAACAATGAAGGGTTGGTGTCAAATAAATTTCATATCTCTCATTTTTGCCCTATCCGGCCCTGGCCTTATATCTTCAGTCAGCATTTTAAGGAACTTGAGGATGAGACAGTGATCACAAAGCAGCAAAATTGATTTTTTTCAAATTCTTCTAGCCTTTCTATATTCTTCTTTACAGATAAAAGCTCACACACCTGTATAAGTATTAAACACAAATGCATTTGAGGTACTGAGTCTTGTGATGATTGGGAATTCATATAATTTATTGAAATACATGATAGTTCTAAGTGTGTGTGGTTTTATGTACAGAAACACTTGTATAAATCTATACATGTATACAATATGCAAGAACACTGATCCTACTAAAATGAGCATTCTAAAAAAGCTCGATCTGTGGAAGTGGTCTCTAACCCATGGCTCTCCTACTAATGTGAAGGTACAATGCAAAGCATGCCCTGACAGTCTGCATTATAGTTTCACGGAAGCTAGAGAGTCAGAGGTTGGAGGCTGCTGATTTAGGGGAACTTTGGGTGCATTAAGAATCTACAGTTCAGTGCAACTATGTACAATTGCTTTTATCTAATAAATTAGGCCTTACATGAATGCACAGCTTGGTGGGATCAGTACAAGTAGCCAGGTATCAGTGCGTTAAGAGAACTGTACAGCTCTTCATTACATACAGTATATCTTCAAATATAAAGATAAGTTTGGTATAAAAGTTTTATAAAAAAAAAAAATACTTCTTGGTAACAGCTTTTCCCTGAAGTTACACCACATACGTTACGATGGATTCATAAATACTGCCATTCTCTGCAGCATGGTGGCCAAAGTTTGTCTTGGCAGAGGGAACATTCTTGCTCCAGTCACTTCACGTTGTTTCAGTGGTTGCCTCAGGACACACTCTCCTTTGCTAGTCAGCCTGATAAAGGAATAAACAGCATCAACAAGCCTCCGGAAAATCTGGAGAAGATTTTTTTCTTCCACATATGGAAGATACAAGAGCAGAGCCAATCAGCTAGCAAATGTGTGTCAGGTGACTGGGCTGGCACATGCCGCTCACTGATTTTTCTGCACCCAATCCCAGCTTTCTTCATTGTCTTTCCGATTCCTTTCTGCTTCAATGATTTCTTTATATCTCCGGCGAAAGAAGCCCATCTAAAAAAGGCAAAACAAAAAGAAGGGGTTATAATAAAAATAAAACTGGGTTTTCATTGTTCATTTGCTTTCTATGTGCAAAATTAAGCAACTTTCTAAATACTCTTCATCAAAATTTTCCAGCTATTTAGATTCTGCATAGTGTATGTAAATCCTTCACCTAGCTGGTGATACTACTGAATCTCTTATCATTACACCTATTTAAAATCCAGGCCTCTATAGTAGTAATTCACCAAGTAGGTGTGCGCAATAATATACAAGCAATAATTAAGAATAACACTCACTGCCCTTTATTAAAAAATATACATTTTAATTGATTCATCACATTAAAATGACACATATAACATTAAAAATATTAGACACATAAACCACGTAACATAATGTCACCCACAATAGTATGGTATAGTCAAGTGCATAGTAGCATGTGCAAAGGTTGTTGAATTATATAAATTGTAAACAGTCATTCAAAAAATAGTATAATTGGTATATCAATATATGTATAATATATAAATAGTCATTCAGGAAATAGTAATAGGTTTATCAATATACATATTAGTATTCCCCCAACAAACATATCATAAAAAACTAAATAAATGATAAAATATGGGAATAAGGAAACACTTTAGGCTTCTTTCACATTAGCGTTATTGCTGGATCCGGCAGGGTTCAGCAACAACGCTTCCGTTACTGATAATACAACCATGTGGATCCATAATGAACGGATCCAGTTGTATTATCTTTAACATCACTGGGACGGATCCGTCATGAACTCCATTGAAAGTCAATGGAGGACAGATCCGTTTACTACTGTGTCACACTGAACTGATCCGTCTCCATTGACTTGCATTGTTGCGGTTTGCTCTCCGGTCTGGAGATGCAAGTGAACTGAACGGAATGCATTTAGGAGCATTCTGTTCTCTTCAGTTAAGTTTTGTCCCCATTGACAATGAATGGGGGCAAAACTGAATAGTTTTTTTCCGGTATTGAGCCCCTATGACATAACTCAATACCGGAAAAAGGAAACGCTAGTGTGAAACTAGATAATACTACAATCCCTTGTGGACAAAATAATATGAATACCGACCAGCTGGGTGACAAACAGAAAACACCTCACTGTTTTGCAGGTGCTTCCTCAGGGGCTGAATGAATCTGATAACAATCTAACAGTACACTACCCCTGGAAAAGGAGGACAGCTAACAGGCTGTAGATAGGGAGCACACATAGGGCAGTTTGCAAGGGAAAAATCAAACTTGACAGACCAACTATATGTCAATAGGGTCTGTTAGACACTGCTTGAATCCATGTCATGATCTGTCTCAGGTCTGAATTTTGTTTTGTGTGATGGCACCGAAAAATGGAAAGCAGAATACAGATGTGAACATATCCTTACTCAGAAGGACACATCCACAGGTGAAAACCCCGAAGGAGCAGGATGGAAACTGAATATCAAGGAGTCAGAAAATAAATGAAGAAATAAAGTTAGACTGATTTTTTTACTCAGGGTAACCGCTGACATATATTTATCAAAATGATTTTAGATCATATATAATAGCGGTGCGCAACCACTGGGCTGTGGACCAGTATCGGGCCGTGGATCATCTGGTACTTATCTGCGGAGAACATCAAAGTTGAATGGCGGGGACAGGAACTATTGGCTCTTGTGTATTCAGCCTCATAAGCTGAAGGACGTAGGCCTGAGGCCTATGAAGCAGTGCTAATGTGCAGGATGGTCGCAATTACATCACTGCAACCTTCTGCGTCGGGTCACAGATGCCATGACAATGTCATCACACTATTACAGACCTGGAGCAGGAGGTTGCATAGATGTTCACTACTGTCTGTACCATAACGCAGGGAGCTGAAGCAGCAAGCTAGAAGAGGCCTGCATCGCAGACCTCTGGAGGGAGGTATTTTTTTCTTTTCTTTTTTGAGTTGCAAACACTACTGGGGGCACTAAGGAGGAGGGTTTGGTGCATTATATACTGGGGGACACTATAAGCGAAGAGGCACTACTGGGGACGTGCTATATTTAAAGAGACCACTACTGGGGACACTAAAAAGGAGGGGTTGGTGCATTATTTACATGGGAGCACTACATGTAAAGAGGCACTACTGGTGGAGGGAGACATATTTAAAGAGATCACTACTGGGGGCATTATGTTTAAAGAGTTCAGAACTGGCAATACTGGTGGGACATTATAGGTAAAGAAGGCACAACTGGGGGCGATATATATACTTAGGGAACTACTGGGGGGCATTATATCTATTGGGGTCTAAATGGGAATGATTACTAAATAGGGTCATAAAGGGAACCTGTCATGTCACAAACACATATAAAACTGAGAGCATTACCTTATAGTAGCCCCCAGTCTGTTCCTAATCATGGGTTTGATGTGGTATTCAGAGGCACAATAGGTGAAAAACACGATCTTAAGCACCATCAGCGCTAACTTTCTGGTCAGTTTCAAGTCAAGGGGGCAGTGGCTTCCTTGCTTGAAGTGAAGGTAATCATGCCCCTAACCGCCCCCTCTCTTGTGATTGACAGCCTGTAGTAAGGCGCGCTCCGATATCCTGCTGCCGCTGGCCGCCCGGCTTCAGCGGTGCACTGCGCATGCACCAGCCAGTGCGAGCGAGAGCGCTCGCTATACTTTTAGCTTTCTGCTGCCACTGAAGCCGGGCGGGCAGCAGCAGCAGGACATGGGAGCGTGCCTTACTGCAGCCTGTCAATCACAAGAGAGGGGACGGTTAGGGGGCGTGCTTACCTTGACTTCAAGCAAGGAAGCCACGGCCCCCTTGACTTGAATCTGACCTGAAAGATAGCGCTGATAGTGCTTAAAAGATCGTGTTTTTCACCTATTGAGCCTCTGAATACCACATCAAACCCATGAATAGGAACAGACTGGGGGCTACTATAAGGTAATGCTCTCAGTTTTATATGTGTTTCTGACGTGACAGGTTCCCTTTTATACCAAAAAGGTGTGTTCAATTATGCAGAAAGGTGGTCAAGAGATCATGTGATCTGTGCAGGACTGAGAAAAAGGCAAATGAACAACTCCAGCCAGAGGAGACATCACCTGTAAGTCACTAAGTGGGGGCCTAAATGGGATTGTTAGTTACTGTGTTTGGTTATGTGCATGCCAGTAATATTTGGAGGTCCTGATCTAACCCTTTAATTCAGAAACGGGCCTATATTATTTAAAACAGAATAATGCCTCCCAAAAAGTTAACTGACATCTAATGCCCACTCTGTTAAATCTGTATTTGTAAGCAGTACACATGCTACAGTATATATGCTAAAGATTCTAAGCTACTTACACAATTAAATATATTTCTCATGCAAGAAATATCATTACTAAGTAAAAAGTCTAAATGACACTTAAAAACCGCCACCACTCATTTAAAAAATGTAATCTGATGTGAAGAATTTCAATGACTCAAACCCCCATCCTCCCCTTTCAGCTTCTGTCAGTACAAAGATTTAGAGGAGAGGCGGTACAAATATTTTGTGGCAGACAAATCAATATAAAGGGATGCACAGAAAAAAATATGTTTACTACAGAACTTGGGATGAAACCAGTTTCCATTCGAAATGGATACAGAGCTTTTTATACAAATAGAACAGTTTTATTCATTCCATTTTAGATTTTCTCCAAGACCAGCTCTGGCACACTGCTATAGACTATGCACATACCCTACTGAGATATCATCCAGGATTTCTGAGTAATGTGTTCTCATGTGCAGCATGCTGGCACGAGATCTATGGTAAAAGAGGGCCTGGTTTTCCCAAAACCACAGTCAGAAAGCAAACTTATAGCCAAATAAAATAACAGTCCCATTCACTCCTAGCAAAGGTAAAACAATTGTATATTTTTTACATACACTTAAAAATGACTTCCTTTCACACCCTACCTTACATGTTAATTATTAATTGTGACACAAGCATCACAAAGGTGGCACAATCACTAAAGGTTAGTCATATTATGGACTGGTGCAGTAGGGAGCTGTAATACTGATAACTGATTATAGTCTGCTGTAGGCACAAACCATAATCTCATCCGTATTCAATGTCCATAGACGTAGTTAAATGGAATCTGTCACCACCGTTTTCCTTTGTAAACTGCTCCTGGTGCCCTGTAGATCATATTTACTGTATCCTAGACATACATTTTTGTTGATATATTGATCTTTGTTCCACCCCTAAAGATATTTTTTCCGATATACAAATCAGCTGAAAAGCGCCCAAGGGCAGTACCATTGGGCATCAGACCTCCCATTAGAATGAGGGCTGCTTCTCCCATGAACATCTTCTCTACACCTCCCTCTCCTCCTGACATCAGAAACTCAGCACCTGAAATCTCACTCAGGCGGCACCTGCATTGTCTGTTCCCTTTTGTGGCATTGGCATTATCAACCCTTCTAGCACATGCACACCACAGTTGATGAGACCATGGCCCATAGAGAGAGATAAGCACCTGCATGAGATTTCAAGCAATGAGCTTCTATGTCAGAAGCGGAGGGAGGTGTAGAGAAGATGAGATAAACCGGCCTCAATTGTAATGGAAATGGCTGGACTCTCATGCCCAAGAGTACTGCCCCTTGGGTACTTTTGAGCTTTTTTGCATATTAGAAAAAAAGATCTTTTAAAGGGGGGTAATGGAATCTACAGAGCCCCAGGAGCAGTTTATAATAGAAAAAGGTGGTGACAGACTACCTTTAATGAACAACAAATTATGTAATTTCAGTGCTTACTAGGGCTTTTTAACATAACTGCACATACTCCCTCACTCTAAAGTGTCAACATTGGGGCCAGAAGAAGCAACCCAATGTATTTGTTTCAATATTTTACTTTCCAGGGCTTTGATCATTACTTTGGGGGAGGGGGTTTGCTGAGCCATAAAGCCTCTATGGATGCACATGAAGCCCCTGCATGTCCACACTACAGAGCTAAAATCACTATATGGCCCTGTATAGTGTCCATGTGGCACTGAATTATGGAGATATTTTCCCCTAGAAGCAAAGCTTTAATATTATCAAGTGACAGCTCAATAATCTAATATAAAGCTTTTACTGTGATAGATGAATATGATAAGGTGTTGCTCTGCTTCATCATTAAGTTATCAGCTTTATCAGAATATCTTAGTGTCTAAAGATTAACAATTTTTTTCAATGTAGTTGAGATAGTTAATACAGAAAGCAGAAATCAATTTGAGTGGTGGTTTATAATGCACAGTTATACATTAGCAAACATTCTGATGTGATAACTTAAAATACTGTTTAGTAAGATGAATGTGTCCAATCTGCAGGCATAAAGGGAAATCTTTTGGAATCATGGTCAAACTAAAAATGAAGCATATACAGTACAGACCAAAAGTTTGGACACACCTTCTCATTCAAAGAGTTTTCTGTATTTTCATGACTATGAAAATTGTAGATTCACACTGAAGGCATCAAAACTATGAATTAACACATGTGGAATTATATACTTAACAAAAAAGTGTGAAACAACTGAAAATATGTCTTATATTCTAGGTTCTTCAAAGTAGCCACCTTTTGCTTTGATTACTGCTTTGCACACTCTTGGCATTCTCTTGATGAGCTTCAAGAGGTAGTCACCTGAAATGGTTTTCCAACAGTCTTGAAGGAGTTCCCAGAGATGCTTAGCACTTGTTGGCCCTTTTGCCTTCACTCAGCGGTCCAGCTCACCCCAAACCATCTCGATTGGGTTCAGGTCTGGTGACTGTGGAGGCCAGGTCATCTGGCGTAGCACCCCATCACTCTCCTTCTTGGTCAAATAGCCCTTACACAGCCTGGAGGTGTGTTTGGGGTCATTGTCCTGTTGATAAATAAATGATGGTCCAACTAAACGCAAACCAGATGGAGAATAGCATGTGGCTGCAAGATGCTGTGGTAGCCATGCTGGTTCAGTATGCCTTCAATTTTGAATAAATCCCCAACAGTGTCACCAGCAAAGCACCCCCACACCATCACACCTCCTCCTCCATGCTTCACGGTGGGAACCAGGCATTTAGAGTCCATCCGTTCACCTTTTCTGCGTCGCACAAAGACCCGGTGGTTGGAACCAAAGATCTCAAATTTAGACTCATCAGACCAAAGCACAGATTTCCACTGGTCTAATGTCCATTCCTTGTGTTCTTTAGCCCAAACAAGTCTCTTCTGCTTGTTGCCTGTCCTTAGCAGTGGTTTCCACCATGAAGGCCTGCTGCACACAGTCTCCTCTTAACAGTTGTTGTAGAGATGTGTCTGCTGCTAGATCTCTGTGTGGCATTGATCTGGTCTCTAATCTGAGCTGCTGTTAACCTGCGATTTCTGAGGCTGGTGACTCGGATGAACTTATCCTCCGCAGCAGAAGTGACTCTTGGTCTTCCTTTCCTGGGGCGGTCCTCATGTGAGCCAGTTTCTTTGTAGCGCTTGATGGTTTTTGCGACTGCACTTGGGGACACTTTCAAAGTTTTCCCAATTTTTCGGACTGACTGCCCTTCATTTCTTAAAGTAATGATGGCCACTCGTTTTTTTTTACTTAGCTGCTTTTTTCTTGCCATAATACAAATTCTAACGGCCTATTCAGTAGGACTATCAGCTGTGTATCCACCTGACTTCTGCCCAACACAACTCATGGTCCCAACCCCATTTATAAGGCAAGAAATCCCACTTATTAAACCTGACAGGGCACACCTGTGAAGTGAAAACCATTTCAGGTGACTACCTCGTGAAGCTCATCAAGAGAATGCCAAGAGTGTGCAAAGCAGTAATCAAAGCAAAAGGTGGCTACTTTGAAGAACCTAGAATATAAGACATATTTTCAGTTGTTTCACACTTTTTTGTTAAGTATATAATTCCACATGTGTTAATTCATAGTTTTGATGCCTTCAGTGTGAATCAACAATTTTTTTATAGTCATGAAAATACAGAAAAATCTTTGAATGAGAAGGTGTGTCCAAACTTTTGGTCTGTACTGTATAAGCATGTATAAATATACTGTATAATTCCTATACAAATAGAAAAAAATACCCCATAAAGGCTGCATGTATGGGGAAGAGCGATGGCATTAGGGATTGCTTCTCTCCATAGTGTGGAGGGGATCATTGTGTGTAAATGCAGTGGTCTCCTTCACTGATGAGCAGAGATTATCAGGAAGGAACACTTCTTTCCCGACAATCATCTGATCTATTGTGCAGTGTAAAGGGGCCTTTAAATAACACAAGATGTATGAACTATGCACTTGTATATATATATGCAAAGTACCATATACACTCACCGGCCACTTTATTAGGTACAACTGTCCAACTGCTCGTTAACACTTAATTTCTAATCAGCCAATCACATGGCGGCAACTCAGTGCATTTAGGCATGTAGACGTGGTCAAGACAATCTCCTGCAGTTCAAACCGAGCATCAGTATGGGGAAGAAAGGTGATTTGAGTGCCTTTGAACGTGGCATGGTTGTTGGTGCCAGAAGGGCTGGTCTGAGTATTTCAGAAACTGCTGATCTACTGGGATTTTCACGCACAACCATCTCTAGGGTTTACAGAGAATGGTCCGAAAAAGAAAAAACATCCAGTGAGCGGCAGTTCTGTGGGCGGAAATGCCTTGTTGATGCCAGAGGTCAGAGGAGAATGGGCAGACTGGTTCGAGCTGATAGAAAGGCAACAGTGACTCAAATTGCCACCCGTTACAACCAAGGTAGGCAGAAGAGCATCTCTGAACGCACAGTACGTCAAACTTTGAGGCAGATGGGCTACAGCAGCAGAAGACCACACCGGGTGCCACTCCTTTCAGCTAAGAACAGGAAACTGAGGCTACAATTTGCACAAGCTCATCGAAATTGGACAGTAGAAGATTGGAAAAACGTTGCCTGGTCTGATGAGTCTCGATTTCTGCTGCGACATTCGGATGGTAGGGTCAGAATTTGGCATCAACAACATGAAATCATGGATCCATCCTGCCTTGTATCAACGGTTCAAGCTGGTGGTGGTGGTGTCATGGTGTGGGGAATATTTTCTTGGCACTATTTGGGCCCCTTGGTACCAATTGAGCATCGTTGCTACGCCACAGCCTACCTGAGTATTGTTGCTGACCATGTCCATCGCTTTATGACCACAATGTACCCAACATCTGATGGCTACCTTCAGCAGGATAATGCGCCATGTCATAAAGCTGGAATCATCTCAGACTGGTTTCTTGAACATGACAATGAGTTCACTGTACTCAAATGGCCTCCACAGTCACCAGATCTCAATCCAATAGAGCATCTTTGGGATGTGGTGGAACGGGAGATTCGCATCATGGATGTGCAGCCGACAAATCTGCGGCAACTGTGTGATGCCATCATGTCAATATGGACCAAAATCTCTGAGTAATGCTTCCAGCACCTTGTTGAATCTATGCCACGAAGAATTGAGGCAGTTCTGAAGGCAAAAGGGGGTCCAACCCGTTACTAGCATGGTGTACCTAATAAAGTGGCCGGTGAGTGTATATACAAGTGCAATAACTGCAAATTTTCAAGGTAAGGGTCAGTAAGGTAAGGCTAGTTCACACGTTTCAGTGATTTCCACCAGTGATTGTGAGCCAAAACTATCCAGTATACCCTATTTCTGTATAGGCGCCACTTCTGGTTTTGGCTAACACTGATGGAAAACACTAACCAAATCACTGGTGCGTGAACTAGGCCTAAGACATCATTAAAACAGTATAAAATGTTTAACACTTAGGTCTTTAAACATGGCGACGCTACTCGGGGAGGACCCGGCTCGCTCTCTGCCGCGGCGCGTCTGGCGTCCTCCCCGACCCCTGGATAACGAGCAGGCGGGGGCACCTGAGCGCTGGCCTGGGGAACCAGCGCTCAGACTCTGGTATAAATATTATTATTTTATTTATATGTTTAGGCACTGTATATGAGGTCATGTGGCCCTGACCACGCCACATGACCAATTTAGCATTAACGTGACGTTTGCAGCGCTCGTTATGCAAATGAGGCCATGTGACGCTGGCCACGTCACATGACCTATTTGGAGGGCTATTTAAACTGGCAACCTGTGGTCACAGGTTGCCTGTGATTAGTCTTACTAAGAAGTGCTGTGATTGTAACCCTTGCTATTGGATTTATTGGTGTATTTGGATTTTGGCTTTGGAATTAGACTACGCTTTTGCTATTCCCCTCGGTATTTGATGTGACCTCCTGTTTCTGACTTGGCTTGCTGATATTCTGTTATTGTGTTGTGTTCTGTCTGTGTTCGTCTCTCCCTGTGTTCCCCTTCCCTGCCCCGTGCACGTATACAGTATAGGGACTGCCGCCAAGTTACGGTTTTGCCGCCTAGGGCATCTAGTGTAAATAGACAGGGAAAGAGGTGGGGTTCAGACAGGGCACACTATCCCTTGTTCCCCTGTCGTGACACTATTCTATTATAACCCAGTTTCCTTCACCTGAGACTGTGCACAGAGCATTCATATAAATACTTGGCTCCCTCATAAATGCAATGAGGCTGGTGTGTTATTCACTATTAGTCATTAATTACTTCCAGGAACCAAAATAAGGAAACAAATGCCATAACTAAGTGAGCAAAAGGATATTCACAAAGGCAAAATCAAGGAATGC
This sequence comes from Rhinella marina, assembly GCA_900303285.1. Lineage (NCBI taxonomy): Eukaryota > Metazoa > Chordata > Amphibia > Anura > Bufonidae > Rhinella > Rhinella marina. The sequence goes on from ONZH01014219.1 coordinate 167,563, forward strand.
ATCTTGGAATGTCCTTTCTTACAAACACATCAGCCAACGAAATTCAAGGGAATGCCAGAAGACATAGCAGAAGCAACTCTGTAAAGGGGTTTTCAGATTGGCTTGGATAACTTACTTGATTCCTTGATGAAAAGCACATTTTATTTTTTTAGCTGTTTGTGATTCCCCAAAAGATAATTGTGAAGTGTGCTCATTTCTCTGCTAAGAAGTCTACATCTTTCCATATCATGGCTTGTTACCTCCTAATCTCAGTGTGTAGGTATTCAAAAGTATTTATGCAACTCACAACCAAAGTTATTTGCGTAAAAGAATTTGAGCTGTGTCCCTAGAAACATACATAACTCACACTTACTAACATCAATGTAGCTAGACACTGTGCAAAAATCTGGCGCAATTTGGTGCCTCAACTTATTGAGAAGTCCTCTGCTCCTACCTTACCAAGGGGCATGGCCAACTGGAAAGGCACGTGGTTTAATATATGACATTTAGTGCCATTTTTTTTAATTGGGTGGCTCAGTGGTTAGCAGTGGTAACTTGCAGCCCTGGAGTTCGAATCTGATCAGGGACAACATCTGCATGGAGTTTGTATGTTTTCCCTGTGTTTGTGTGAGTTTCATCCTACATGCCCATAAATAGGCAAATTGTCTTCCTTCCTGACCCTAGTGTGTGTTGGGGTTGCGCACCTATATGGCTGCCACTGACTCTTCAGGGTGTAGCCCCGGCAAAGCAACTTTCCCTGCGCATTGAGTCTCTGTGAGGAAAACACATCACAAACGTTTGTCATAATCATTTAGATTCCATGGAGCAACAAAAAACATAAACTGCAGATGTATACATACTCTTTAAAGTTTTTTCAGTAATTGCATGCCTGCCACTCAATAGACAGGCATTACTCAACTTCTGTTATATATGTTTTATTGCTCAAAAATATATACCTGGCCATACACATTATGTTAGCCAAACCTGCTTAACTTTGGTGGGTTTAGCCAACCATATATGAAAAGATTCCAGCCTCTCTGGTGACCGGGACCGTGAAAGTGCGCATAGCTTTTTTGTACAGAGTGTAAGCATGGCCACCGCTGCTGGATTACAGGATGGACATAACCCCTGGATTTAAGCAGTGTATAATGCGACTGAAAAATTAATCAAGCCAGCAAAGGAAGCAATATGGACAATCACCATACATTAGTAAGCGCCTTGAATTAACTTTCTATACATGATAAATGCCATTTGCTGAAGTGAGACAACCCCTTTAAGGAAGCAATAGCAGTTGCATTGCAAATTTAGAAAATGCAAAAAAAGAACCCAAACCTATTTTGAAGCAGTTTATACTAATTTATTGTATATGCAGTACTTTGGCTTTTAAAGGGAATCTGTCACCAGTTTCACGGTGTCCTAACTAAGTGCAACAAAATAACTTAGTGACTGAATCCCTTAACAAAATGCTGGATCACTTTCTTTAATTAACCCACCTAGTGCATAATGATGAGTCCTGAATATTCATGCGCTCCCGGCTTTTCCCGCCCACCTGCTGATTATTTAGTTGGAAAAAACTGTCAATCAGAGGCAGAGGCATGAGCTCATGAATATGGGGACTCATTGGCATGCACTGGAGCTATTAGGATTTAAAATGTGAGGGTAGCAGAAAACTGGTGACAAAGTCCCTTTAAACATAGAGTCTATTGAAAATGACCATCACTTGAGATGAGTTAAAGATACACAGTCTGAGAATATAATCCTAACATCATGAAACAACCACATAATAATTCATCTTAAACATAAATTCCATGAAGGGAGGAAAACCACTTTACAGAACTCCAACTTCTACAATGCATGCCAGCATATCCTTAAAGGGAACATGTCACAGTGAAAATGCAAATTAATCTGCAGGCTACATGTTATAGAGCAGGAGGAGCTGAGCAGATTGATATACATGGGAAAAGATTTAGTACAATTTTTAATTTTTCTATTTGTTTCCATGCTCATACTGGACTTTTAAGTCAAGGAGGCAGCCCTATCAGTGGCTGACAGCTATCTCTGTACACAATTATAGAGGGAAGGCTGTTGATCACTGATAGCACCCCCTCCTTGACTTCAAAAACCAGAGCAGGAATATAAATGAATAAATTATAAGTTATACTGAATATTTTCCCATAAAACTATATATCAATCTGCTCAGCTCGTCCTCCTCTATCACATGCTGCCTTCAGCTCAGACACCATGTTCAACATGACATGTTCACTTTAATGACAACTTTTTAATACTGAACAATCAGTCCAGGGCGGGTACTTATAGTTACAATTAGCATTTCACTTTCTGACTGTTTTTGTAGCTTACCTTCCACAGCAATACAGCAAGCAACAGAAATATGAGGATCCCAACTAGTAAGCTGATGGCAATGATCCAACCCACCACGTAACCACGTGGTTCTTGATTGTGTAAGGCTTCAAAGACCACCTGTAGAGAATAGGAATGAGGTTTATATAATTAAAGGGGTTGTCCTTGATTACAAAATCATGTCTGCTTTATTCCAAAAACAGTGCCACACCTGTCCATCGGTTGTGTCTGGTATTGCAGCTCCGCTACACTGAAGACTTTACTACCAGCATACTTATAGGAAAACAGGCCGAACTGGATGGACAGATGCCTTTTTTCGGCCTTATAAACTATGTTACTATGTATACATGTCAGAAAAATGTGAAAAACTATTTTTTTTTTATTTCTTATTGGATGATGATACTGTTTCCTTTTAAATACTGTACTATCATCATCTAATTCTAAATCTTCCATGATATACAGTAGTGAGGCAGAGAAAGGAGAGCAGCAATTTATGGATAGTTGTGCCTTATAAACTTTACACTACATTCCAAGAGTGACATTTCAAGAAGTGAGTAAAGAATACAATTTTAGCCAAATTCAAATACATATGTTAAAACAATAAAGAAGGTGCAGCTTTCTGAAGAGGACAATGACTGGAAATGCATCAACTTCATTTCAAGGTATGCAAGTGTCAGAATATTATTCAGTTTTGATTCTGAAAAAAACCCCCAAAATATTATATTCACAGTACGCCAGTATCTATGATGGTTTTTATAGCTCCTGCAGGCTACTGAAATTCACTTATCAATGTGTTAAAACATTTCCAGCCATATAATCTGAGTTTAGTGAAAACACTGTATAGTTTTATTGACATTCCTATAAATCCTAGACTGACTGGAAATGTATTTTGTAAGTGTACACATACACAGTTATACCATATGTGACTTTCATACCTATGCTACTACTTATATTACTGTTTAGACTTTGTGCTTTATGGGGAACAGGTATTGTATAACTTTGCATATAACTCATACCTTGCTTATTACATTATTACATAGGAAAATTTTACTCACTGTCCTTGTTTCCAAATAGCTAATGCAACCAACAAATACAACCACATATGTTCTACTATTTCTATGTTTGCCCATCAGTATCTTTCTGCATAAGGAGGATTGCTAGTCCAAATAAGCGCCAAATGTTTTGCCCAGGAATGATCGCTGCATATGGAACTATAATGCCATCCTCAGAATGGCAAAACAGTTGTATACTGCTGTGGGCTACAGGAGCTGACGGCTCCCATCCCCACCGCTCACTTTCATAGGCCACAGGCTGTTAGGACTGAAGCCTATGAAGCAGTAAAGAAGCATGTGAGGTTGCAAAGCGATTACATCATTGCACCTACCTGGGACTCAGACGGTGCCATGATGTGATCATGAATGCCTGCAAAGGTTGCAGGCAGCATGATGACATTATCTCAACCTTCTGTGCTGGCCAGTGGCACACAGACTGTGGTATGATTCAGGAGTCAGGTGAGAGTATTTTGATTTTATTCTTTATCACTACTAGAGGGGGCACATTATAACTACTGGGGCAATATGGAGGGCACTATAGAGGGCATTGTAACTACTGGGGGCAATATGGGGAGCATTATAACTGCTGGATGCACTACAGAAAACCTTATTAGTACTGTGGCCACCATAGAGGAGCTGTAAACAATGAGTGGGGCCCAAGCTTGAGGAATAGCCCAAGACCTTAGGGCCACTTAAGCCACCGCTGATATTATTTAAGTAACAGACCTGTCAGTCAAAACTGTCACAGTGAAATTTAAAAAATGCATTGTATGAAAAAAAGAAATAAAAACTGAAAAGTTGAGTACATGTGTATTATTCCCCTTTGCCATGAAACCGCTAAAAAGGTCTGGTCCAATTAATTAACTTCCAAAGTCACATATTTAGTTTAATAAAGACCTCCTTTGTGCAATCAAAGTGTCTCATGATCTGTCACATGATGTCAGTATAAATGCATATGTTCTGAAAGGCCATTGAGTCTGCAACTCTACTAAGCGAGCAACATAAAGACCAGTGAGCTTTCCAAACAGGCCAGAGACAAAGTTGTGGAGACATTTAGATCAGGGCCAGGTTGTAAAAAAAATATCCAAAACTTTGAACATCCCCCAGAGCACCATTAAATCCATTATCACAAAATGGAAAGAATATGGCACAACTACAAACCTGAAAAGGCTGCTCACCAAAGACAAGGCCACTAACCAAAACTCACAAACCTGGCAACGATGAAATAATTCAGAGGTTCAACAAAGACACCAACAATAACACTGAAGGAGCTCCAAACAGCCACAGCAGAGATGAAAGTATCTGTCCATAGGACCACTCTTAGCCACAGAGTAGGGCTTTATGAAAGAGTGGCTAGAAAAAGCCATTTCTTAAAGAAAAACATAAAAACACATTTGGAGTTCGCTAAACACATGGAAAAAGGTTCTCTGGTCATAAGAAACTAAAACTGAACTGTATAGCCACCATGCAAAACACTGTGTGGCACAAACCTAATACTGATCATCATTTTAACACTATTCCCACAGTAAAGTATGGTGATGGCAGCAATGCACCATCATGCTGTAGAGAAGATTTTCATAGGCAAGGACTGGGAAACTGGTTAGGACTGAAAGAAATAGAGCAACCAGTCACATGACTCATGCCTCCGAACCATCTTGCTTTATCTGATGGGACGGTTGGGAGGATGCAGCATGTCCTACATTCAACTGCATCTGCGTTCTGAGGAAGCAGATACAGATACATAAAGTAGTGTAGCAGTCTTCAGCATCTTACCTTATCATTCCCCAGCCTCTGCTCTCTCCTGCAAGCAGGCACTATGCAGTGACATCATCACAACTGCGGTACGCATAACTAATGCTAGGGGCAAGATAACTGAGAGGGGGCACTAAGTGGTCATAGCTTCCGTGAGGGGGCACTTTGGGGGTTTAACTACTGTGAGGGGGCGGTAAGCAGACATAACTACTGTGAGGGAGGACTAAGGAGGCATAACTACTGTGTGGGGGCAATAAGGGGGCATAGCTATTGTGAGGGCAAGGAGTGGCATAAGTACTGTGTTGGGAATAAGGAGGTATAACTAATTTGAGGGGGCAGTAAGGGGGCATAACTACTGTGAGGGGCATTAAGAAGGCATAACTACTGTGAGGGGCACTAAGGAGGCATAACTACTGTGTGGGGCACTAACCAGAAATTACTACTGTGAGGGGGCACTAATGGGTCATAACAACTGTGTGGGGGTACAACTAATGTGAGTAACTATGCAACCAAAGGCGCTATCCATAACCTTCCAAAATCTTCCTATCTCTGCTTATGGTGGGAAGAGTAGCTGTGGAGTATAAACCAGTGCTCTAATGTGAAATAGCTTGCAGGCTAAGGCCTGGGCTACATAGAGACTTATATTAATAAAGCCAATTTATTTTACTGCTGAGCAGGGAAATACAGAGACAACTGAGGGTCCCAGGGCATACACAGATCTTGGGGCCCCCAGCTGCCAGTTTACAAAGATGGATAATCATAACATCCACTGTAATCTAGGGCAGTGAAGGGCTTGAAGGAAACATCTGTGGTGGTCTAGGCCAATGAAGCGGTTTATGGTTATACTGTATCTCTGGTTGTCTAAGTCAATGATAGGGTTAATTATAACATCCCTGATAGTGTACACAGTGAAAGTGTTAGTGGTCACATCCCTTGTGAGTTAGGGTAATAAGGAGGTTTATGGTGACATCCCTCGTGGAGTAGGGCATTGTCTTTATGAAAGACAACTTATAACCACAGTGGGCCCCATGCCCTCTTTGGGCCCACTGCAGCAGAAAAGGCTGCAGAGACTATACATTGGCCCCTGGTGACAACCGCATTTAACAAGATTGCAAGTAATTCATTATATGTCTTTGGACTGCATGTGTATTTGGATAGTTAAAATCAACCTATGTATGTGTAACCCAGGCCTAATAGACGATGAACATTCATGAGAACATGGAATGCTTTACGTGGAGTCACATGTAGAGAACATTTTTAACACAGATGGTAGACAAATATCTTTAAGGGAAATCTGCCAGATTCTTTTTGCCTATTAGGCCCCTTTCACACGGGCGATGTTTCCGCGCGGGTGCAATGCGTGATGCGAATGCATTGCACCCGCACTGAATCCTGACCCATTCATTTCAATAGGGCTTTTCACATGGGCGTTTTTTTTCACGCCTGAGTTCGCCGTTGTGTGCAAATCGCAGCATGTTCTATATTCTGCGTTTTGCACGCAGCCCTGGCCCCATTGAAGTGAGTGGGGCTGCGTGAAAATCGCATTGCATCCGCACACAAGTGCGGGTGCAATGCATTTTGCACGCATGGTTGCTTAGAGATGTTGTTTGTAAACATTCAGTTTTTTATCACGCGCGTGCGAAATGCATCCATACGCATCGCACCCGCGCGGAAAACACTGGACGAACGTACGCAATCGCAGTCAAAACTGACTGCGATTGCGTGCGAATTGGTGCGGAGGCGTGCCGATTTTCCGGAACGCATCCGGACTGAACCCGCGACGCCCGTGTGAAAGAGGCCTTAAACTAATTCCAGTGCCATATAGACTAAACATTGGTCCAAGCATACATTTGTTTCTTTGGACAGAGGTCTAATCACTGAGAAAAAGAAGTTTGATCCCAAATGCAAATGTGTTTGCAAGAGCTCAGGTGCTGGTCCCAAGAACGGCACGTGATCAGGTGCTCCTCACTAGACCCTTCCCAACCCCTCCACTCTGGTCTTGATTGAAAGCTCAAGTGCTGTCTAATGTCACATTCTTCTACATCCAAATTAAGACCATGGGAGAGGCATAGGGCAGAGTGTGCAAAGGAGATCCTGAGCACTTGCTGGGCTTGAAACCACCCACAGGACACTAGAAAACTCATTTGCATATGATATCAAACTTAATTTTCTTCCTATATACAGAAAAAAGGCAGCATTAAAAAAAGCAAAAAAAAAAAAAAAGATGCTTTTAATCAAGAATGAAGAAAATTACAAGCAACCCAGAAGTGGTACTTAGTGCTAGAATTAAGCCATTAACTGCCCATGATGGATATATCACCCTTAGGTGGGCGGGACTTGAATGGAGCAGGCTTGAATGGTGATCCTGCACCAAACGCGGCAAGCGGCAGCTGGATAATACAACATGTCCCCGACTGCATTGATCAGGATAGGGGATGACTCCGACCCCTGGTCAATTAGCCCTTCAGATGCCGCTGTCGAAAATGACTGGAGCATGATTGGAGCACCTGCAGCAAAATCAATGGGCTCTGATCAGTTGCTATGACAGCCTAGAGCCTTGTGAAGCTTCCAGTGCTGTCATACCAAGCTCCCTAAAAATCCATGCCCAAGGGACAGCCTGAAAGGTGGCCCACAAAAATATTAAGAATTCAGATCACCCCCCTTTCCCAATTGTACATGTAAAAAAAAAAATAAAAAATTAAAGAATAAACATCACAGGTATTGTTGCGTATGAAAAAAGTTGAATAAAATTGAATAAAAATTCATCAAAACCTCATATGTATCCCAAAATGGTACCAGTAAAAACTACAACTCACCCTACAAAACCACATCCTACTCTGTAGATGAAAAGATTAAAAAGTTACAGCTATCAGAATATGATGCAAAGAAAATTTTTAAACCCAAAAACTACAGCAGAATTGTTTTTTTCCCAATTTCATCTCACAAAGATTTTTTCCTATTTTCCAGTACAAGTTGTAGTAAATGAAATGGTGCCATTAAAAAAAATACAACATACCTGGCAAAAAAGAAGTCCTCACATTATTATGTAAATAAAAAATGTAAAAATTACAGTTATTGAAAGGCAGGGAGGAAAACATGGAAAAAACAATGGATAAAAATGTGCATATTGTAGAGATGAGAGAATCAATCAGAATTTGACCGATTCAATTCGAGCTGAATTGATTCTAACAGAATCGTAGTGCTCAAATTGGCCTAAATATCTGTGTATGATAATCTAAGGTCTCATAGGTCTCTCTCTTGTATATAAACTCGGGTTGAATCCAATTCATTTGCAAATGATTTGCTCATTTCTAGTATACTGTTATACAGACTACATACTGTGTCCAGATTCTATACAGATAGAGTATATATTTAGGAGCAGGGAGGTTGCCTATGATCATGTTTCATTTGCAGGAAACACACATGAACTGTTAACCCTCTTAGTAACCAATTATTGTATACAGTGCCTTGCGAAAGTATTCGGCCCCCTGGAACTTCAACCTTTTCGAAAACTCACATGTACACAACAATCAATAAAAACGACAGCTCTCTCCACATAAAATGAGTCCTTACACTGATCAATTGGTAAAATAATAAAAAAGTTATAGGTGTTAAAATATGGTAATATGACACAAAGCAATTTTTCTTTTTTTAGAAAAAGTTTTTCAAATTTAAAAACATCCAAAAACCAACTGTTTTTTTTTTACATTTCCAACCGACAAACATTTTTTCCCAGTTTCTCAATGCATTAACCCCTTAAGGACCCGCGCCGTACATGTACGGTGCTAGATGCCGGGACTTAACACCATACATGGTGTGCTGATCAGGCAGGTGCAGGAGCTGCGCCCACTCGATCAGCGGCAGGGGTCCGGCAGTCACAGATAGCTGGACCCCTGCTGCATACACCAGCATCGGTAATCAGTGTGTTAACCCCTTGTAAGCCGCGGTTAAAGCTGCCCTCCACATCTCCATCGGGTCCCCGTGCTGCAGTGATGGGGACCTGATGTCACAGAAGTCAGCCCGATGCCTTCCATAGGCATCGGGACTGCCTTCTACAGAAGCCTGTGAGATCCAACCCCTGAGGCTGGGTCTCACAGGCAGGCTGTCAGCATAAAAGCTGACAGCCAATGCATTACAATACACAATGTATTGTAATGCATTGCAGAGGGGATCGGACCCCCGGAAGTTGAAGTCCCAGAGTGGGACAAAAATAAAAAGTAAATAAAAATAAAAAAAGGGTTTTCCATAATGAAAAAAATAAAGTTTCAGATAAAAAAACGCCCATTTCCCAAAATAAAACACATAAAATTGTAAAAAAAAATTGTAAAAAAAAAAACCAAACAGACATATTTGGTGTCGCCATGTCCGTAATGACCAGCTCTATAAAAATATCACATGACCCATCAGGTGAACGCCGTGAAAAAAAAATAAAATAAAAAGTGTGCTAAAAAACATTTTTCTGTCACCTTACATCACTAAAAGTGCAACACCAAGCGATCAAAAAAGTGTATGCCTCCCAAAATAGTACCAATCTAACCATCACTCATCTTGCAAAAAATTAGCCCCTACCTAAGACAATCGCCTAAAAAATAAAAGAACTATGGCTCTCAGACTATGGAGACAATAAAACATATTTTTTTTTTGTTTCAAAAATGTTATTATTGTGTAAAACTTAAATAAAAAAAAAAGTATAATAATATCACATGGACTAACCCCTCAGGTGAACATAGTAAAAAAAATAAAATAAATAAAAACAGTGTCAAAAAAGCCATTTTTGTCACCATATATCATAAAAAGTGTAATACCAAGCGATCAAAAAGTCATACAAACCCTAAAATAGAACCAATAAAAAAAAAACTATGGCTCTTAGACTATGGAGACACTAAAACATGATTTATTTTGTTTCAAAATTTATATTATTGTTTAAAACTTAGGTAAATTAAAAAAGTATACATGTTAGGTATCTCCATGTCCATAATGACCTGCTCTATAAAAATCTCACATGACCTAACCCCTTAGGTGAACACAGTAAAAAAATAAAATAAAAACGGTGTAAAAAAAAGCCGTTTTTTGTCACCTTACATCACAAAAAGTGTAACACAAAACGATCAAAAAGTCATACGCACCCCCAAAATAGTACCAATCAAACCATCATCTCATCCCGCAAAAAATGCGCCCCTACCTAAGACAATCGTTCAAAAAATAAAAAAACTATGGCTCTCAGACTATGGAGACACTAAAACATTAGTTTTTTTGTTTCAAAAATGATATTATTGTGTAAAACCTAATTAAATTAAAAAAATATACATTTTAGATATTGCCACGTCCGTAACGTAACGTGCTCTATAAAAATAGTAGATGATCTAACCTGTCAGATGAACGTTGTAAATAATAAAAAAGAAAAACGGTGCCAAAACAGCTATGTTTTGTTACTCTGCCTCACGAAAAGTGTAATATAGAGCAACCAAAAATCATATGTACCCTAAAATAGCACCAACAGAACTGCTACCTTATCTCGTAGCTTCCAAAATGAGTTTCTACTCTAGGGGTGCATTAGGGGGTCTTCAAATGTGACATGACAACTTCAAATTTTCCCAGTGAAATCTGCCCTCCAAAAACTATTTATGCAAAATAACCGTTGAGCCCCAGTTATGGGTCTCCAACACAGTGAAAGCCAGGTATCCCTCAAAGGAAGGAGAACCAAGCAAAGGGGTGTCCCCATTACAGAGATCACCAAATCCACCATATTAAGTGGCCCCTATGTCAAGATCCCGCTCTTTTACAAGCTTTAAGGATGTGACGGGGAAAACCTAAGCCAGTTATCCGTCCACAGACAGCTGTTTCGGGGTATTGCTCCTCATCAGTGTGGAGTAGGATTCTGGCTAACCGGGAGAAATGCTTTGGAGACTGCTCAAACAAAACAATAGCTGATCTCATCTCCAAAAACTATTTGGCGTTCCTTTCCTTCTGCGCCCTGCCTTTTGCCCGTACAGCAGTTTACGATCACAGAATTAGGGTAATAAATATTGAGTTTTGTTTGGCTGTTAACCCTTGCTTTGTTAACGGAAAAAATGGATTAAAATGGAAAATCTGGCAAAAAAGTGAAATTCTGAAATTTCATCTACATTTTCTTTTAATTCTTTACCTAAAGGGTTAACAATGCTTGTAAAATCCGTTTTGGATACCTTGAGGGGTGTCGTTTCTAAAATGGGGTCATTTTTGGGTGGTTTCTATTATGTAAGCTTCACAAAGTGACTTCAGACCTAAACTGGTCCTTAAAAAGTAGGTTTTGGAAATTTTCTGAAAAACTTTAAGATTTGCTTCTAAACTTCTAAACCTTCTAACGTCCCAAAAAAATAAAATGTCATGTTTAAAATGATCCAAACATGAAGTATACATATGGGGAATGTAAAGTAATAACTATTTTTGGAGGTATTATGATGTATTTTAAAAGTAGAGAAATTGAAATTTTTCGAAATTTTTGGTAAATTCGGTATTTTGTTTATAAATAAAAATGAAATATTTTGACTCAAATGTTTTGTACGGTCATATTTTGACTCAAATATTTTGTACGGTCATGAAGTACAATATGTGGTGAAAAAACAATCTCAGAATGGCCTGGATAAGTAAAAGCATTTTAAAGTTATCACCACATAACGTGACATGTCAGATTTGCTAAAAATGGCCTGGTCCTTAAGGTGAAAAATGGCAGGGTCCTAATTAATTAATTTAATCCCTTAAAGACAGAGCCATTTTTCACCTTCCTGCCCATGCCATTTTTTGCAAATCTGAAGTTTTATTTTGTGTGGTAATAACTTTGGAACGTATTTACTTATCCAAGCCATTCTGAAATTGTTTTCTCATGACACATTGTACTTCATGACCGTGGTAAATTTGAGGCGATATATTTCATCTTTATTTATTTAAAAAAATCCATAATTTACCAAAAAATTGCAATTTTCTAAATTTAAATTTCTCTTCTTTTAAAACAGATAGTGATACCTCATAAAATAGTTATTACTTTACATTTCCCATATATCTACTTTATTTTTGCATTATTTTGTAAAGTCATTTTATTTTTTTTAGGACATCAGAAGGCTTAGAATTTTTTAAGAACATTTCCAGAACCCACTTTTTAAGGACCAGTTCAGTTATTAATTCACTTTGTGGGGCTTATATAATAGAAACCACCCATAAATAGCCCCATTTTAGAAACTACACCCACAAGTTATTAAAAACTGATGTTTACAAACTTTGTTAATCCTTTAGGTGTTCCACAAGAATTAAAGGAAAATGAAGATGAAATTTCAAAATTTGACCTTTTTTTGGCAGATTTTCCATGTTAATCAATTTTTTATGTAACACAGCAAGGGTTAACAGGCAAACAAAACTCAAAATCTATTACCCTGATTAGGCAGTTTACAGAAACTGTCTATAGGTGGTCGTAAACTGCTGTAAGGGCACACAGCAGGGCGCAGAAGGAAAGGAGTGCCATATGGGTTTTAGAGGGCAGATTTTGCTGGACTGGTTTTTAGACCTCATGTCACATCTGAAGACCCCTGATGCACCCCTACAACAGAAACTCCCAAAAAGTGACCCCATTTTGGAAACTACAGGATAAGTTGTCAGTTTTGTTGGTACTATTTTTGGGTATATATGATTTTTGATCGCTCTATATTATGCTTTTTGTGAGGTAAGGTAACCAAAATATAGCTATTCGGGCGCAGTTTTTATTTTTTACAATGAGAGCTTAGATCATGTGTACACACATGTGCCCACTGTGGGACTTTTGGGGGTATCATCCCCTCTACAATGCTTTACAACGCATTGTCTGTCAGAATTACACAGGTGCCTAGGAAAGCCAGCCTAAGGGGCTGGATCTCCTAGGCTTCCGCAGAAGGCAGACCCCAATGCTTGTGCAAGACATCTGGCTGCGTTCTCAGCCATTGAGTCGCCATCATCGCAGCATGGGGACCCAAAGGGGATTGGAATGGAGCGTCAGACTCCTGCAAACTCCTGCAAATTTACAGCGATGCTGGCACATACAGTAGGGGCCTACCGGATCCCTGCATTGATCAGACATGCACTAGTACAGTGCCTGCCTGACCATCATGACATTCTAGTATGCCAAATTGCATGAAGCCACTTCCCGTTATGACATACTAGTACGTCATTTGTTAATTTTTCCAATAAAAAGTACAATTCATCCCACAAAAACAGACCCTCATATGGCTACGTTGTTGGAAAAATTATATGAATTTTTTTTAAAGGGAGACGTATAAACAAAAGTGTTGGGTCCTTAAAGGGATTGTGCAGAACGTATATCTAATCCCTGCCGATCAGTTGTTTGAACAGGAGGAAACGCTTGAATTTAGCGAGTACTTGTAATTACACTATGCCACTGCTAGAGTGGAGATGATGCGTAGTGCAGTGAAGAGGAGGCAGCGCTCGCAAGGAGTGACATCTCCCCAGTTGATTGGCGGGGGTGCTGGGAGTCAGATCCCCACCGACCAGATATTGATGACCTAACCTGAGGACAGGTCATCAATATAAACAGGCTGCACAACCCCTTTAAGGGGTTTAGAATTTTAATTTTTGAGAGCTACAAACATGGGCTTCCTTTTCCATCACATTTCATATTAAAGCTTACAGCTAATCTTTTTTGAATCCTGTTGATATTTTTCTTTTTAGTAAAAACATTTTAAAAGTCAAAGAACAGTAACATCAACTACTGTAACTATCTTAGGGAAGTTCTCAGAAATGAATTGACTTTTTAACTTCAACCAGAATACAATCCTCTCTACGCAGTTTATGAAACAATGAGCGGCATGTTTCCTAAGCTTTCCAGATTTGAATTGTGAGTGAAAAGAAAGCTGAATACAGTAAAGTATCTGTTTTGTGTGCTGGTCCTGTGTACCTGAGCCAAAAGTTTAGAATGACTATGCCAAACAGCAGTGTCAGGGGAAAACGTATAATATTGTTGACCTTTCCTTACAAAAACATATTTTAGTTTCTCATTGCTATGGGGGTGGTAAGTAAAATGGAGCCATTACTGCATTTCAACTACTAGATCATCTGCCAAATTAAAAGGCAATCCGGAGCTTGCGGTTGCATTCAGTAACCTGCGTTGAAATTGTGTGCTCTGGAATGAACTCATGTATCTATCATGTTTTAATATAATGTACTATTATCATGAGTTTTGAACTACTGTATACATGTTTCCACTATAAAAACTTGACATTACTGATATTTGGCATATTTATAGAAGAACAAAAATAACAAAAATATAGTACACTAACTGCTCAGAGTGACAGCTGTAGTAGTCTCCTGGTTGGATGATACAGCTGGCACTCAAAGCAGAGGGGGGGGGGGGTTGTGGAGTGGTAGTAGTTCAATGCAGAATGTAGAAAGCACTTCACAGTGAGCCACCACTTCCATGGAACTTGTGGAAGTGGCAACTGGCAATATAAAAGTTCATTTCACACAGCTGCAGATAATAGAGGAACTATAATGGTACCACTTTGTTGACCAACCTGTTTAACTTTGGGCAAAACCTATGGGCATTCTCCTGGCACTGCCCTAGAATTCACCCCTTTACCCCTATACAGGGATCTGGACTTCGCTTTCTTCATATCTAGCATACTTCTGTCATGGAGAGGGTTCAGAGGAGGGCAACTAAAGTCATAGCTGGAATGGGTGGACTACAGTACCCAGAAAGATTATCAAAATTAGGGTTATTTACTTTAGAAAAAAGACGACTGAGGGGAGATCTAATAACTATGTATAAATATTTCAGGGGTCAGTACAGAGATCTCTCCCATGATCTCTTTATCCCAAGGACAGTAACCATGACGAGGGGACATCCTCTGCGCCTGGAGGAAAGAAGGTTTGTTCACAAAAATAGAAGAGGATTCTTTACGGTAAGAGCAGTGAGACTATGGAACTCTCTGCCCGAGGAGGTAGTGATGGTAAGTTCAGTAAAAGAGTTCAAGAGGGGCCTGGATGTATTTCTGGAGGGTAATAATATTACAGGTTATAGTTACTAGATATGGGTTGTTGTTGATCCAGGGAGTAATTCTGATTGCCTGATTGGAGTCGGGAAGGAATTTTTTCCCCTAAAGTGAGGAAAATTGGCTTCTACCGCACAGGGGTTTTTTGCCTTCCTCTGGATCAACTTGTAGGAAAACAGGTCGAACTGGATGGACAGATGTCTTTTTTCGGCCTTATAAACTATGTTACATGTTACTATGTTAAATTCATCCTCAGTACAATGGGAACAGATGTTTAAATATGGAGGAGTGGTAGTTCAGCACAAGAGGTCTGAGCTGGGACACATTGTAGATGGTAGGGAGAGCAGAAGTCCAGGTTAACCTCCAACCACCTACAAAGTGATCTCCAGAACCTTGAGGTGAACTGCACCTCCCTGTCCAAAATAATATGGTGAGGAAGACCTTGTGAATGAAAGATGTGCTTGTTAAAGAAATGGGCCAGTTGTATGGCTGAAGGCAGTATGAAATGTGCCATCTTCAAGAAACAGTCCACAAGGACCCAAATCACTGTGCATCCAGAGGAGGAAGGAGCAACAGGTATTGGTAAAGGGAGAAGTAGCCCAGCTGGCCTGGACAGCAATAAAGTCCTGGACATCCTGATAGAGAGTAGGCTAATAACTCCTGCAAATGAGCTTAAAGGGAGTCTGTCACCTCCATATGCCCCTATAAAGCACTTACATAGCCCCATAGCACACCTAATCACAAATCTAATGGTACCTGTGGCGCTTTCTTGTGACTTGTAGAAGCTGCAAAAACGTAGTTTAAACCATATGTAAATTAGCCGTTGGAAGTGCCCGGAGGCGGCGTTCACTGCCATGGAGCCCGGGCTCCTGTGCTTTTTTTTCATGCTTTCCCCGCCCCAGCCATTGCCTCCGCCCAACCTCCTCTTCATTTTGGGTTGACATGGGTTGAGCCCCTGGCCAGACTGAATGAAAGTTCCCTGTCACCAATGGAATAGTTGCGCCAAGCTGAGGAGTTTGAAAATAAGCCAAAGGTGATTATTTTACTGGAAGAAAACGTCTGGGTAAGGAGAGCTCATGGACCCTCCAAGGAGGTACTGTATCTACCTCCAGGAAGAACTATTTGGTGACACCTGGCTGATGAACAATACAGGCTAAGGCTTGCTTTAGGGACTGGAAAGCTGACTCAGCATCAAGCGTCCACTTCTTAGCATCCACCTCCTTGAAGGGAATGGACAGTGATGGGACTGGTCAGGGAAGAGAAATGTGGTACAGTATAAACCTTCTGTAACAGTTGGCAAACTCCAGAAATCTCTGAATAGCTCGCAATTAGGATGGGGCCACTCCAAAACTGCTGACAACTTCTCGGGATCCATAGAAATGACCTTATCCAAAATAATGTATCCTAGGAAGGCTAAGAACGTCTCCTTAAACAATCATTTTTCAAATTTGGCATTTAGCTGATTCTCACACAGACGCTGGAGGACTCGGCGGACACGTCTGTAATGCGTAGCCTGATTGCGGAGGAAGACCAGAATGTTGTATAGGTAGACCACCTCACAAACCCAAAGGAGAATCCAGAAAATATCATTAAAAACCCCTGAAAGACAGTGGACACATTACATAGGTCAAAGGGCATAACAAGATATATGTAGTGGCCATTGTGAGTGTTAAACTCTGTCTTCTATTCATATCCCTCCCGAATGAGGTTGTTCTCTCTCCAGAAGGTCCAACTTAATGAAGATCTTGGCACCATGGATACTTTCAAATAGCTCAGAGATTAACTATAGGGAATAGTTATTCTTAATAGTTATGTTATTTAGGCCATGGTAGTTAATGCACAGCTGCAAAGAGGCATCCTTCTTTTTAACATAGAAGATCTTCGACTGGTCATACAGATGCCAAGCAGCGAGAGTGGTATGCAGAACCCCAACTTCACCTAGGTCTATGACAGTATATGACATTACAGACAAAGCTAGGGCAGTCCCAAAGGAAGGGGACTAGAAGACACAGGCAGGGCATAGAATGAAATCTTCTCTGTGTGGAGTTCACCCACTTGAAGATCCAAGGGCATGGTGGTGTACTGGATGCATTCAGGAAGGGCAATCCCATTGACAGATGAAGAACTTTTCTAGGTGCTGGGTTGGTATGCGGTATTGGTTCTCCAATGCCTGATAAAAGAAGTTTCCTGCCAAACCAGAGTCCAGGAAGGCCTGAATGGTAAACTGAGTCTCACAGCAGGATTTCAACATGGGTAAAGTCAATTCTGAAGAGGTTGTCTCTCCTACTCTAGGCTCTAGAGTTTTCCTGTCTTGAGAGGACAGGTATGCATGTAGTGTCTCTGGGATCCCCAAATACATACACAGGTCGTTAGTGTGTTGTGCTGACACTCCTCTTCAGATAGCCTACCTAGTCTTACTGCAAGGGTTCCTGTACTGGAGACGGAGGTGGAGTAGTTAAGAGTCTCTTGAAAGATAGTGCCAGTCTTGGAGCACTCCTCTCATGTGCTAGCTCCTTGGCACACTCCTGGAATCGGAGGTCAGTATGGGCAACAAGAGAAATCATGTCATCCAGAGTTTAAGGTATATCATGACCCGCCAGGTCATCTTTAATTTACCCAGAGAGACCCTGTCAAAAAGCCACTATCAGTGCCTTTTTGTTCTAGGCCTGTCCAGAAGCCAGTGTGTGAAACTGAATAGAGTTTTGGCCAACTGTAAGTTTGCCGTGGTGCAAATGCAGAAAGAAGAAGGGATGTGAAGATGTAGTTTGGCCAGGTTCCTCAAAGACCATGTGGAAAGTGGCCAGAAAATCCTGTAGCTTGTTGGTCAGAGGATCACGTCTGTCCCAGAGTGGGGTAGCCCAGGCAAGAGCTTCTCCTGTCAGGAGTGAAACCAGGAAGGCCATCTTAGCCTGGTCGGTCAGGAACTGCTGTGACTAATAAATCCTAAGCATAACTGAGGGTTCACTTCATAGCCAGGAGGAAGGGACAAACTATGTCACACACAGACACACAAAATTAAGTTCAGGTTACATGCACAGTCTTTTCCTAATTAATCCAAATTCCCAAATCGGCTAAGGGGTGCAATTTCTTTCTCTACATTTCTGCAATGCTCAACTGCAGGGTGCAGTCCTCAAACAGATGACTATTCTTTTGTGTGATGGGCCCAGGAAGCAATATAACCCTGACCATGTGCACTGAAGTCTACAGCCGTAAATGTGAGTTACCTTTCACTGGCTTTCTTGTCCAATTCTGGCCCTTTTGTAATGGCCCTCTGCAAAATTCAGTGCTTCTTTTTCTCAGAGGTTGGCACTGGTTTCCAGTCGCTTTTTCTGGTATCTCTCAGCTTGCAGGTCTGGTGTAACTCTGTCGGCTGCTTCTCTCTGACACCAGCTACACAAAACTAACTGCTCACTCTCTGGCTGCTAGCTGTACAATCTCTACATTACAACTTGTAGTTCATAGGGGTGGGACCAGCCTACTACTAGCAAGAGTCCAGGGCAAGAAAAATTAACTATCTCTCCAATACACAGCCCGTGAGACACAATATACACAGTAAAGTCACATTAACCCTTTTGCAGTGAACCACGTTACAGTATGGCATTAACCCTTTAGCAATAAACCATAGGGTCACTGCATGTTTAAAAATGGTGTCCACTTTATATAATCATGACAAATGTGTTAGAAACATGCATATAACTTTACTACAGTAAAGTTATATACATGTTTTAGTTTACAGTTTTAGTTCTGTGCTGCTGATGGAGAGCCATGTGATGCGACCCATCCATTGCCGCCTCTAATTCAAAGGCACTTAAAAGCTAGGTATGTCACTGTAGCTTGAAAGCTAGGTGATGGGAGCGGTTGGAACATGAGACTTGGCTAACTAGGGGCATGGATTCAGGATGAGTCAAAACAGCACAAAGCTTAAATAAAGATATATTACTACGTTGATGATATTCAGGTTTCTAACAAATTTGCCAAGAGATTATATGTAAAGCATCCGACCAACTTAAGGAGGACAAGTAGAAGAATGCTTCCCCAAGACACAGTAAAAAAGCCCCTTTAATAGGGGTTGTCCAGCTCCTTTCTATTACACCCAATCTGACACTTGCACAGAGTAACAGTTTAACCCCCAATGATCTGATAAGATCCTAAGAATAAGCCATCAATTTTAAAGAGCTGGAAACTTGATTGTGTATATTACCAACATTGTTTACTCCAAAACAAAGAGAGTATAATATTAGAGCATTACAATACTGTCTGGTAGAAAAATATAACTTGGATGTTATTTCATATACACATATGGATCTACGTAAGAGGAATCATTTATACTTACTGTTGCATCCTGTGAGTTTCCGTGTGGCACTTCTACTGCCCGTAATTTTAAATCTATAGATAAATGAGCCCGGGTCACAAACTGAATTACTGAAGAACTATCCTGTGGAGCATAACATATTATAGTTAAAGAATCATATTAGTTTACATAATGTTACACAATATATAGGCACCGTGAGATTTTGTCTATAATAGTGCAAACATTTATTACATACCTCCACTTTTGAGATCTGCTTAAATGGTATGAGTAGCTATGGAATCCATTTCATTAACATGACTTGGAGAAGAAAATCACAGAAATATTTTCATATAGGGAATAAAACTGACATCCGTGCCCAGGGGCTGTGTGCATGATACAGTAAGTGGACAGGACCTGAGGGCCCATTGGCTGAGGTATCCCAGATAATGTATCTCCCTTGTGAATAAGAGGGGACAATTGGTCCATGACAGCAGTTTCTTAATCTACCCCAGAAAATGTATTACTAGCACATACAGGCCCAGATTTAGTTGGTCTGCGCCAAAAATCTGTCTAAAATGTGGTGTTAATTTGGGACACCTAGGATTTAAAGCCTTTTTTTTTCGACATGCTTAACAAGGGGGTAGGTCTTAGAGGAAAAGGAAGGGCTTAGCAGGAAAGGGTTGGGCCTAAGATGCGCCATTTTGCACCCAATTTAATTTTTGTATACCATTGTTAGCTTCTTTAAAATTTGCTGGGCAAATATGTCAAATTAGAAAAGAATTTTGGCTATTTGTTTAAGAGGCAACAGTGTAATAAAAAGCAAATTGTTATTATTCTGCAAGTTATATCTGTTCCAAACATGATCTCTCCAAGACTGTCTGTCTGCCAGTCTACTGTTCATATTTATTCCAAAGCAGAAAGTATAACTTTGCTCCTTTAGATATGTGTAGAGCTGTAGATATACAGAACAAAAACGGTCTTTTTCTAATGAATTAGCCAGTTTGTCCCATTAACGTGTATGTAAAATATGTCATATCAGAAAATATAACTGCAGTTGACAGTTTGATATTTACAATTATTCAGTAAAATAGCTAAATACATATGTTAAAGAATTTCTATATTGGACTAATTTAATGGTTAAATTGTAACTACAATTTCAGGTGACTTTTCAGAATAAACTATTATGTGTGTGTCCGAGTACAACAGAAAAGCAGTATATTTGACCATTATGACTTCATATTTAAAGAGCCGCTGTCAGCATGATCAACCTTTTTAAACCAGGCACACTACCTGGTAGGGTTGATCATGCTGATTAAAATGGGTTGAATCCTTAAAGCACTGTTTTGTAACACCCATGTACTCTGCACACTCCGGTCTGCCCTTGATTGACAGCGCTAGACATCAGCATGCTGGGGGCAGAGCTGTGTCCTTGCATGTACATATCATATACACTACTTACTATAGCCTTACCATGTTGCAAATAGAGGTTTTAAATGCTTAGAAAGCAAATACATATTATTGGTTTATTTATTGGTCCAATATATGATTATAAAGAAACCAGTGATGTGTATTAGTTTCTAAGAATAGAAAACCTATCTCCTCAGTATGATAAAGCCTTATCACATTGAAAAAGAGTGATTTTCTATGCTTAGAAAACTAATACATATTACTGGTGTCTTTATAATCATAAAGACACTATGATTAAACTAGTAATATGTATTTGCTTTCGTAGCGTAGAAAACCTGTATTCTCAACATGGTAAGGCTATAGTACATAGTGTATATAATATGTACAAGCTATGGGAGATAGCTTTGCCCTCACAATGCTGATGTCTAGCCCTGTCAATTAAGGGGAAGGGGGAATGTGCTGCACACAGGGGTGTTATAAAAGCAGAGCTGCAAGGATTCATCATACTAGTACAGGCAAAAAAGATAATAAGTAATGTAAATTATCCTTGAAAAAGTGAAGGTAACTGAAGCAAAAATGCAAGAAATCCATATGTGTTTAAACATTTTTCTTATCTATATATGCAGTACATCTACAAACACTACATACACTGTGCATACACATGCGCACATTGCATAGCCATAGACTTCTTACCTTTTTCAATATCTCTGTATTAAGCAGTGTAAGGACCTCAATATTTTGGGTTTCTTCTTTAGCTAATGATGTGAAGTTACATTCCACTTGTAAACATGGCCAGTTTGACTTGTCGCAGTCCTAAAAGACAGTAAGTGTGTTTTCAACCAGGATGAAGATATAATATACACTACAAGCAAGTAAGAACAGTATAAAGGAAATCCAACATGGCCGGTATTTATTTAGGTTTATTTTTAGATAAGCAGATTATTTATAATGACTTATCTTTTTCCACTAATCCGTCATTCTCTTATGTGCTAATAGTGGGTAATGTCATGTTCTATCATCATGTCATATTTTTAGTATGCAGTATATTTTTTACAGTGTTTTTATAAAACTGTACTGTGCTATGTTCCCTCCTTTTCTTTTGAAATGATTCCAAAAATAAAATGCATATTTCATTTTTACCTCTATTTATGTTCCCTTTATCTTAAAGTGATAAAAATCCAGAACAGATCTGTATATACACGTACATAAACTTCTGTGGGAAACACTTCACTTGATTAGGAATAACCAAACTGTATTGCAGCTATGAATTTAGCAGTGTATTTCAGCAGTGAAATTAGCAGCAGGTATCAACAACATAATTTGATATGCTGCAGATTTAAATGTACAGGTGTATCATATAATCGAAAAATGTTTATTTTTTTTCAGTAATTCAATTCAAAAAGTGAAACCGATATATTCTATATATGCATTACACACAGAGTGATCTATTTCAAGCGTTTATTTCTTTTCATGTTGATGATTATGGTTTATAGCTAAATGAAATTCGAAAAGTCAGTATCTCAGAAAATTAGAATATTGTGAAAAAGTTCAATACTGTAGATTCATGGTCTCACACTCCATTTGCCTAATCAACACAAAACACCTGCAACGGTCATGGGGAAGACTGCTGACTTGACAGTTCTTCAATGACACCCTCAAGCCACAAAAGGCCACTGCTAAAGAAGCTGGCTGTTGATAGAGTGATGTATCCAAGGAAAAGGTGTGGTAAAAAAAAGCTGCACAAGCAACAGGGATAACCACAGCCTTGAATGGATTTTCAATAAAAGGCCATTCAAGAATTTGGGGGAGATTCACAAGAAGTGGGCTGCGGCTGCAGTCAGTCCTTCAAGAGCCACCACACACAGACATATCCAGGACATGGGCTACAACTGTCATATTCCTTGTGTAAAGCCACACATGACCTAGAGACAACATCAGAGGTGTCTTACCTGGGCTAAAGAGAAAAAGGACTGGACTGATGATCAGTGGTCCAAAGTCCTCTTTTCAGATTAACCCCTTCGCGACCAGCGCCGTACATGTACGGCGCTGGGGCGATGCGGGCACATGGCGCCCGCTCGCGGGTGTGGCGGGCGTCATGGCCGGCAAGTCTCTGCTGTTTCTAACAGCAGAGACTTGCCGCTACCTACTGTGTCGGCGGCGTCTTCCGGGGTGACTAGATGCCGTGATCACACGTGATCACGGCATCTAGTTGCATCTAAACCCGGAAGCATTCGCTTCCGGGTGGTGTACAGACACCCCGTGTGGCCAATCGGGGTGTCTGTACACCATATGAAAACTGTAATCCTCGCTGGTGAGGATTACAGTTTTCAAAGTGCAATTCTTATTCTGGCCACTAGATGGCAGGCCAGGATAAGAAATGAACAATTCATGGATTTCTGAGTCTATAAAACCCAGAATTGCTCATAAAGAAAAAAAAAAGCCACAATATATAAGCCCATATTTGAGCTTTCTAATAGTAAAAAAAAATTAAAAAAAAAATGTTAAAAAATATATAAAAAATAAAAAAGATGTAAAAGTTCAAATCACCCCCCTTTCCGTATAAGTAAAAAATAAATACCTAAATAACAATAAATATAGACATCATGGGTATCACCGTGACCGAAAACGCCCGTACTTTTAAAGTATAAAAAAAAAAATTCCAATACGGCGAATTGTGTGGCGGAAAAAAGCGTCCAAATGGCGATTTGCCGTTTTTTGTCGCTTTTTTTTTCTAAAAAAAATTAAATAAAAAGTGATCAAAAAGTCATACACACCCCAGAATGTATCAATAAAAACTTCAGATCGTCCCGCAAAAAATGAGCCCCTATACAGCTCTGTACACATAAATACCAAAAGTTATAGGGGTCAAGATTTGACAAGGAAAAAAAAAAAAAAAAGGGCAACTTTCTAATTATTTTATCACTATTAAAACGCAGGAAAAACTATACATATTAGGTATTGCCGGATTCGTACTGAACAGTAGAATTAAAGTAACGGATCAGTTTTAATGCACATCGAAAGCTGTAAATAAGAAACCCGTAGAACTGTAGCGGAATAGCGTTTTCTTTGCAATTTCACCCGGTTTGGAATTTTTTTCCCGCTTCCCACTACACCGTATGCAATATTAAATGGTGGCGTTGGAAAGTACAACTTGTCCCGCAAAAAACAAGCCCTCATACAGCTATGTGAACAGAAAAATAAAAGCGTTATGGCTGTTTGAAGGCAGGGAGCGCAAAACGAAAATGCAGAACCGAAAAAAGCTCCGGGGGTGAAGGGGTTAAGGAGAGCGTAAAATTGTATTTTCGTTTACGTCCTCACTCCTCGGGTGTCGAGCAGCAGCGGGTAGGAATAATTATTTCCTTGCTGCAAGTTGATCCGCAGGAATGGGCCTTTTCTTTACCGCCTGACTCCCCAAGCTTGCAGTCTGTGGAAGCATTTTTTCAGGCCTTAGGCCTATTATATGAGGAGCCTGACTTGACTTCTGTAGCTGAGACTCAGCTCAGAGACATTCGGCAGGGTAACCGTCCAGTAGAGGATTACTGTGCTGAGTTTAGAAAGTGGTGTGTTTCCTCTGGATGGAATGACCCTGCTTTGAGAAGCCAGTTTAGGGTGGGGCTGTCTGACCATCTTAAGGACTTACTTGTCAGTTACCCTACTCCTGACACCCTAGAGGCGGCCATGACACTAGCCATTAAACTGGATCGTCGAGTGAGGGAGAGACGGAGGGAACGTTCAGATATTCCTCAGGGTGTCGTCCTGCCTGAATCCCCTCTTCTGAGTCCACCTTCTACCAGGGTCCCGGAGGAGTCCATACAGCAATGCCCGAAACTTCTGCCCTCTAGAGAGCTTTCTGCCGGAAGTAAGGTAACCCCAGCGGTGGTAAGGAGGAAAGTATTATTACCTATCTCCATTGCGTACAACCAACTCAGGGGGTCCGGTAAGGCTTTTGTTGATTCTGGTTCTGCCATTAATTTTATTGATTTTGATTTTATACAATCTGTGGGGATTCCGCTAGTTCCTTTAAGGAAGGTGATTGAAATTATCGCACTGGATTCCACTCCATTGAATAATGGGAGAGTGGAGTTTTGTACTCCTGAGGTTGTATTAACTGTAGGAATTACCCATACCGAGACTTGTTCCTTCCTTGTATTAAAGGATTTACCTGCCGACCTTGTTTTAGGTCTGCCATGGTTACAGGACCACAACCCTGTGATCAACTGGTCGGTAGGTGAATTGGAAAAATGGGGAATGAATTGTGACAAATGTTGTAAATGTAAATCAGTATTGCTGTTTGGAGGTACCACTGAGTCTCTTTCCTTGCCCAAGTATATCGGCGATTTTTCGGACGTTTTTTCCATGTCCGAGACTGAGTTCCTCCCTCCTCACCGGCAATATGATTGCGCCATCGACCTTATTGAGGGATCCAAATATCCCAAAGGTCGCATTTATAATTTCTCTACTCCTGAACGTCAGTCCATGAGGGATTATCTCAAAGAGAGTCTGGCCAAGGGTCACATCCGGCCTTCAGTTTCTCCCATGGGGGCAGGGTTTTTCTTTGTTGGTAAAAAGTATGGAGGATTGAGGCCCTGTATCGATTACAGGGAGCTCAATAAAATCACTGTTAAAAACAGATACCCGTTGCCCCTTATTCCTGACTTGCTGAATCAGGTCCAGGGGGCCTGTTGGTTCACCAAGCTGGATTTGAAGGGGGCATACAACCTAATCAGGATTCGTGAGGGGGACGAATGGAAAACTGCTTTTAATACCCCGGAAGGTCATTATGAGTACTTGGTAATGCCTTTTGGGTTAAGTAACGCTCCGGCAATTTTCCAAAACTTTGTCAATTACATTTTTAGACCATTTATTGGGAAATTTGTAATTGTCTATATTGATGACATCCTGATTTTTTCTGCAGACTGGGAAAGTCACGTATCTCACACCAGGCAAGTGGTGGAGGTGTTGCGTGAAAACAAGTTGTTCGTTAAAGGGGAGAAGTGTACCTTTGGTGTTCAGGAAGTGGCCTTTTTGGGATACATTCTCACCCCTTTTTCTTTCAAAATGGACCCAGTTAAAGTACAGGCCATTGTGGATTGGGTGCGACCTTCCTCTTTGAAGGCGCTCCAGCGATTTCTGGGGTTTGCTAATTTTTATCGTAAATTTGTCAAAAATTTTTCAGTGGTAGCCAAACCCATTACGGATTTGACTAGCAAGGGGGCTGATCTGGTCAATTGGCCCCCTGCAGCTATTGAGGCCTTTGAAAGGTTAAAGCAGTGCTTTATTAATGCTCCTGTGTTGGTCCAGCCTGATCAAAGTAAGCCTTTTGTAGTTGAGGTGGATGCATCTGAAGATGGTGTGGGGGCAGTACTGTCCCAGGGGTCTTCCACCTTAACTAATCTTATGCCATGCGCCTTCTTCTCCCGCAAGTTCTCTCCTGCCGAGAGGAATTATGACATTGGTAATAGGGAGTTACTTGCAATCAAGTGGACATTTGAGGAATGGCGTCATTTTTTAGAAGGGGCAGTTCACCGCATTACGGTCCTCACGGATCATAAGAATTTAATGTTTTTAGAATCGGCTAAGCGATTGAATCCTAGACAGGCGAGGTGGGCTTTGTTCTTTACTTGTTTTGATTTTTGTGTTACCTTCAGACCCGGGAGCAAGAACGTTAAGGCCGATGCCTTATCCCGAAGTTTCCAGGCGTATCAGCCTCCTGACGTCCCTCCTGAGCCCATCCTGCCAGCTGATATCATCGTGGCTGCTACCTCATCTGACCTCGCTTCTGAAATCTCGGCAGGACAACATCTTGCTCCCACTGGTACCCCCAATGACAAATTGTTTGTGCCGGCTCATTTGCTGTTGCGACTGCTGGGTGAGTGCCATAATTCTGTTTTGTGTGGACATCCTGGCATCAATGCCACCAAGGAGTTGGTCTCTAGGCAGTATTGGTGGCCGTCAATCTCCAGAGATGTTCAGGCTTTTTTAACGGCGTGTAACACTTGTGCCAGGTCCAAGAATTCCAAGACACGACCTATGGGTGAGTTACATCCTTTACCCATACCTAGCAGACCTTGGTCACATCTGTCCATGGACTTTATCACGGATTTGCCGTGCTCTGAGGGTAAAACCGTGATATTTGTGGTGGTTGACAGATTCAGCAAAATGTGTCATTTTATTCCTTTGTGTAAATTACCCTCTGCGAAGGTCTTGGCGTCCGTGTTCATTGATAATATTGTTAAACTGCATGGTGTTCCTGAGAATATCGTTTCTGATAGGGGAGTACAGTTTGTGTCTAGGTTCTGGAGGGCGTTCTGTAATAAGATTGGTATCTCTTTGTCCTTTTCATCAGCCTTTCATCCGGAGACCAATGGTCAGACTGAACGTCTTAACCAATCCGTTGAGCAATATCTCAGATGTTATGTTTCTGATAACCAGCATGTGTGGGCCAGATTCCTGTCTCTGGCTGAATTTGCAATTAATAATCGTGTTAATTCATCCTCTGGGATGTCGCCGTTTTTCTGCAATATGGGTTTTCATCCACGCTTTGGCTCCTGTTCCCCATCTGCGTTGGTTGTCCCAGAGGTCAATGATTTTTCTCAAGAACTGTGCACAGTTTGGGCACAGGTTCAGTCGAACCTGGAAAAGGCCCAAGGAGTTCAAAAAGCTAAGGCTGATAGAAAACGTTCTAAGGGTGTGAATTTTAAGGTTGGGGATAAGGTATGGTTATCGACTAAAAATCTCAACATGAGGGTACCATCCTACAAGTTTGCACCTCGCTTCATTGGTCCTTACAGGATCACCAAGGTAATCAATCCGGTTTCTTTTAGGTTATGTTTACCCGACTCCCTTCGTGTTCATAATGTTTTTCATGTGTCTTTGCTCAAACGTTATGTTGCTCCCGTTGGTCCTGAGGAAAAGTCTCCTCCTCCGGTTGAGGTAGCAGGACAAATGGAGCATGAGATTGCCAGAATTGTGGATGTGAGAAGGGTCCGGAATTCCTTCCAGTACCTCGTACATTGGAAGGGGTTCGGTCCTGAGGACAGGTCTTGGGTACCGTTGACCAGGATGCATGCAGACTCGCTCATCCGAAAGTTCCATCTGCAGCATCCCGATAAGCCTGCTCCCGCTGGTAAGGGTCCGGTGGCCCCTCGTGAAAGGGGGGGTACTGTCACGCGAGGTCGGCGTCGCGCTCCCTCTGCACGACATCGCCGGACCTCTCCGCCCCCCTAGAGACGAGCAATAGGGAATTGAAGTGCTGGTCTTGTCAGCCAGCACTTCATGAGTCAATTCTCTGTTTGGGTTTAGCCATGTGGTGCTGATCACACCACATGGCTACTTTACATATTGTTTGGACAGCTTGCTCCGCCTCAGGTCATGTGATGCTGGCCACATCACATGATCCTGGGCGGGCTATTTAAAGATGGCAACTGCCTCACTCAGATGCCTGTGATTAGTTTATACTTTTGATCAGTGCTTGTGTGACCTTGTGTTTTGGATTTGCTATTTGGACTCTGACTTTGGACTTGGACCTCTCTTCTCTTGACCCCTGGTATTTACGCTATCTCCTGTGTTTGACCCGGCTTGCTGACTACTCTATCATTGGTTTGTTCCGTCTGTGTTTTGTCTCTCCCTGTGTTCCCTTTCCCTCCCTCTGCACCTACCCAGTATAGGG
Organism: Rhinella marina; assembly: GCA_900303285.1. Lineage (NCBI taxonomy): Eukaryota > Metazoa > Chordata > Amphibia > Anura > Bufonidae > Rhinella > Rhinella marina. The sequence continues at coordinate 196,081 of ONZH01014219.1, forward strand.
AACGTTTTCGTGGTTGTCCGCGGCCGCCTAGGGCCGTTTGAGGCAAGTAGGTAGGGAAAGAAGGGGGGTTTCAAGTACAGGGCACACCTTCCCTTGTCTCCCCCGTGACAGCTTGTTTTGCAAAAAATAAGCCCTCACACAGCTCAGTCAACAAAAAAATTATAGCTCTTAAAAACCATGACAGAAAATTCCATTTTAGAAAATCCAGATGCCGCTCCTTCCCTTCTGAGCACTGATGTATCCCCAAATAACCGTTTATGACCACAATTGGGGTGTTGTGGGGGGATATTCTTCTGTTATCTTTTGTGAAAAAGAAAGTTTGGGCCTAACGCACCATTTTCTTGTAAAAAAAAATTAATTAATTTAATATTAAAGTAATTTCTTTTTCACAGCCAACTGTTATAAATTCTATGAAATTCCTGTAGGGCCAAGTGCTCGCTACACCCTTTAGAAATTCCCTGGGTGGTGCAGTTTACAAATTGTGGTCACTTTTTGGGGTTTTCACTGTGGGGCTACCTCAGGGTCTCTTCAAATGCAACATGGTGCCCAAAAACCATTCCAACAAAATCTGCTTTCCAAAAATCATACCATGCTCCTTGACTTCTGTGCCCTGTCGTGTCCCCATACAGTGGTATTCGGCCACATATGGGGTGTTTCTGCAAACTGCAGAATCAGGGTAATAAATATTTAAGTTTTTGTTGTTAACCCTTGATGTGTTACAGGAAAAAAATGATTAAAATTGAAAATCTGCAATAAAAAAGTGACATTTTGAAATTTCACATCTATTTTGCTTTAATTCCTGTGGAATACTTAAAGGGTTAACAACATTTCTAAAAACAATTTTGAATAGTTTGAGGGGTGTAGTTTCTAAAATGGGGCCATTTATGGGTGGTTTTTATTATGTGAGCTCCTTAAAGTGACTTCAGAACTGAACTGGTCCTTAAAAAAGTTGATTTTGGAAAATACGTTGAAAATTTCAAAAATTGCTTCTAAAATTCTAAACCTTCTAACATCTTAAAAAAATAAAATTACACTACCAAAATGATGCCAACATGAAGTAGACATATGGGGAATGTTAATTAATGAATATTTTATGAGGCATCACTATCTGTTCTAAAAGAGAGATTCAAATTTAGAAAACAGTGAATTTTTTCAAATCTTCGTTAACTTTTGGTTTTTTTTTTTAAATAAAGGAAAACATAATTACTCAAATTTACCATTAACATGAAGTACAATGTGTCACGAGAAAACAATCTCTAATTGGCTTGGATAAGTAAAAGCGTTCCAAAGTTATTACCACATGAAGTGACACATGTCAGATTTGCAAGATTAAGCCTGGTCAGAAAGGGGGTAAAAAGGCGAAAAAAAATTACTTATACAGTATAACCGTATTGACAAAAGTTATGGGTTTCATCGATACCTGTGCTTAAAGAAAAAAAAATAAAGAGAAAATTTGGGCCTGGTCAGAAAGGGGGATAAATGCCCATGTCTAGAACTAATTAACTATGCACCAAATTTATCAATCATCATGCAACATCTAATAAATTTGGTTAAAATTACTGCTGCTCTGAGTAATGGTTGCAGCTCAATGCAGGGAACATTTCAGCATGAAGGGCTGCCTTTGGGGGCAGTTGTGTGTCTGGAACCTGTTGGATTAAAAAAAAATCTTTTTCAAGTGATGCTGCCAATAAAAGCATCGACAACGGTATAAAAAAAATCACAATAGGATATTAATTTTTATGTCACTACTCAGAAAACACATACCCTTTAAAGGGCATCTGTCAACAGATTTGTACCTATTAAACTATCTGACCTGTTGCATCTGCGCTTTGCAGCTGAAGGCAACTGTGTTCATATGTGCCAGTGTTTTAACCCTTGCTCGATATGTGAAGCAACAGTACGTCACATGTCAGGTCTTTAAAGATGCCGCCCCCTCCGGAGCAAAGCAGACACCATAGCAACCGGGTTAATGTCCAAAGTTGGTGGTAATGAAAATCGGGACTTTTAACCCCTCAGATGTTGTGGTGAAATGTCAAATACTATAATAAGCAATCAGATTGCTTCTCTCATAGACCCTAATGCATTATCATTGGAGTCTATGATTATTACATTATGTTCCTATGGAGCCCTACAAAAGGAGCTTATGTATGGCAGCCTCAGATCATTCAGGAGCGCAAAGGCTGCCACACTCACCATCCGGCTCCCCCATTCCCCACTAGGGGGAGCTGGTGTACACCCAGAACCATGCACTTCTGGGTTTTTGTGTTCCCAGATGTTTGACCATGGCATCCGAGGGTTTAAATGTATGTGATCGATGTTACTGAATAAAACAGCAGGCAGTCAGCAGCTATGGTGCGCATCGCGCTTGCAAGCAGGTGCCATCTTTAAAGACCCATACGGCGCTGGGAAAGAAGGGGTTAAACATAGATTTGCCATTTATAGTCAATGAAACAATTATTCCTAAGGGAAAGTATCCACTATACTTTAAGTTTCGAGTTGTTAAAAAGTGACGTTTATTTAAGTGAAGTTAAGCTGAGGTACTGGAAACTACACAGTAGACGGAGACTTATGTATACTTTCAGGCAGTAGAGGATGCCCAAAACAGCTAATAAAGGGGAATGTTGGGTGTCAGACCCCCCCCCACCAATCTGATATTGATGACCTATTCTGAGTCCCAAATAACCCCTTAAATGTACAAAAATGTAATACCACTCACTCCAGTTTTGTAATGTGTGTGGAAAGTGAGTGAGGTTAGCTATGTTAATGAGTTTCACTCCAGATTTATCTCTGAGACTTTTAGAAAAAAATGTCCCCAAAAAGTTGCAATTTCACTCCAGTAGGAGGGTGCTGTATGAAAACTGGAGAAATAAGGGCAAGACAAATTTATCAAACAACATGTGACATTTGATAAAGGGGGCATAAGGTAAGACAATGCAGACTCAAGCAAAACCGACTTCAAACATTCCTCTCATGATAAATTCTTCCCTTAATCTAGAACCATTTTGTACTTGAAATATTTAGTAGCATTTAGGGACGAGCGAATTGATTCTAACAAATTGATTCATCTCATTAGCCTTAGTTATTCAGCTCTTCAAGTATTCTTCAACTATTTGCAAGTTTTCATCTCTACTGCCTTTGTGACTTACACTGTGAAAAGGATGAATATAAGGAAATATCTACAAAATGGCTAGCTTTATTGTGTGAATAACGCAAGTCAGTATTAACATCTGGGGAAACCACGTAGCTCATGCCCTTTGCTATGGGGCACGCATACAAGTGTAAAGCTGCGGTTTCCAATTGCAATGATAACATCTCACACTATGCCCTTCTAACACTATGCCTGTACTACCTAATATTGAAATATTTTGACATGAGGATAACTGATGTTGTAAAAATATACACATTTTACTTCTTAAAATCTCAGAAAAAAGTAGGAACAGGAAGAACAACATTTAAGGACTACAGCTGAGAATAGCTAGCAGGCCTGACATATTTTATTATTTCAAACTACTCATGAGAGTGAAGAACAAATTCTCCACTGTGTCTATCCATTGCAGTCTAAATATTACTTGTTAATAATGGCAAATAACCATATGAAACAGTCTGGAAGGGAAAAATATGAGTTCTTGGGCTAATGTGCACACAAATTGTCATATGAAGTTACAGAAATGTTGACTTTTTCTAATGATCATTATACCCATTTAAAAAGAATCACTAGAAAAATGTGACTTTCCTAGTACTTTGTTATTCTACTGCTCTAACCTGAGCGGTTTATAAGATCCACCCGGCTCATAATAATTATTCCTTAAACAGTACATAAAGTATATCTCCAGCCAAAAATGACCCAACTTCCTATGAGTAGTACCTGTATGCAGTCTTTCACAACAGCAGCCTTTTGTGTTCTAGAAATCTACCATATTCAAAGGACAGGAAGTATGTGACAATTACTTCCTGTCAGCCATATAAGCTATCATAAAGGAAGCTGACTGTTACTTCCTGACAGCCATATAGGTTATCATAAAGGAAGCTGACTTTTACTTCCTGTCAGCCATATAGGTTATCATAAAGGTAGGTGACTGTTACTTCCTGTCAGCCATATAAGCTATCATAAAGGAAGCTGACTGTTACTTCCTGTCAGCCATATAGGTTATCATAAAGGTAGCTGAGTGTTACTTCCTGTCAGCCATATGAACTATGATGAAGATAGCTGACTGTTACTTCCTGTCAGCCATATAGGCTTTCATAAAGGTAGCTGACCGTTACTTCCTGTCAGCCATATGAGCTATCATAAAGGTAGCTGACTGTTACTTCCTGTCAGCCATATAGGCTATCATAAAAGTAACTGACAGGCTCTTCCCCTCTTCCAGCATTCCCTTAAAATCAATTACAGACAGAAAACCCATCACCTCTACGATTGCAGGCACCTGCCACATACTACAGTGTGAAACAAAAAGTTTCAGGTTTTATTTAGCAAGTTCAAACACTAGGAATACTGAAATACAGTAGCTTAGTCAGAAGAGGGGATAACCAGATTCCCCATGGGGGCTTAGTAACAATCAGCCTGGGAACCAACTTCAAGAAAAAAGGGTAACATATAAGATTTTCTAACAAGCAAATGTTTTGATTTTATTGTACACCTTGTAGAGTCTTGGTACTTTATGGACTGTCACTCTGAAGGGGGCTTTACACACGTAGATAATGTGTGTGATTTGGATCATTTCGATTGCGACTGTATTAACATGTAAATACTTGAACGTGACTACTATAATTTACATGGTCGAAGAGTAGATCTTCAGATATGTGTGTAAATTAAATAATCCATCTAGACCAGGGATGCCCAACCTGCGGCCCTTTAGCTGTTGTAAAACTAAAACTCCCACCATGCTCTGCTGTAGGCTCTCCAGGCATGCAGGGACTTGCAGTTTTGGAATTACTGGAAGTGTGTAAATGCACCCTTAGATATGGGAGATATGGAGCAGCTGAGTGCATGGCTGCTTTTATATCTTCAACAGACAATAAAGCTGCAGGTATTGTGATACTTCACACACTGTTTATCGGGTTACTGTGGAGTGTGCTGTTTGCACTTAATTTTCATTTTTATTCCTTCATTTATGTGACATACAGCAGAAGATGTTCTCCACTATGAAACATAGAAGTTAAGGCTCACAAACCAACCTGATGTTCATTCATTCATCAATAAAGAGTATAGTAAAAAGAAAAGCTATATATTTAGATCACAGTGGAGTGCATACAGCTCACTGAAACATACGGGAAATCAATCCCAGCCATTTGGCATCCCCTTAAAATTATCTCAGCAATAAGAAGGCATGGAAGAAAGATGTGTGATGACTTTATACTGCACTCAGCATACAATTATTACAATGAATATAGACAATTATGGTATTGTAAATCTACATGAATATAAGCACGATGAACAGACTGTCCTCATATTACACAGATACACACAGTACACACATATCATATTCCTGCTAAGCAAGTTTAACTCGCAGTGAGATGAGAAATAGTCTGTTACTGCTCAGCAGAGAGATAAGAGAGTTGCAATTGCTTCCCTTTACATGAGTGGGCTACAATTTTTCAGGACAAATGGTTGTAATAAAGTTTCACATTCAGGCTACACGAAAGTTGCAGTCTGTACATGATCACATATGCCAACATGGCTAAATTTGTCGGAGCCAAAACCTCATAGACAATAATACAGAAGCTCATGCAGTAGATGAAGATTACAAGGGTGTATGTCAACATTCTAGTAGGAAAAAAGCTAAGGTTACACTTTAACAAATTTTACAAATCCTAAAAAATTCCAGAGACATTCATTCATGGATGGATGCGTAGGCTGGATTTATGTTTTTGGGGCCAATAAATATTAAAAAAATATTTAAAAGAAAACTTCAGCAGAGAAATATAGACTTTGAATGGAGCAGAAACCAGCTTGCCCTCCACTCCATTCAAAGCCTACTCATGTCATGTAAGACTCAAGACTCCTGTTGTAGTGATGAGTTGGGGTCCCAGTCGTGAAGCCCCAAGCTTGGATATCTGATAAATGTACCTTGAGGGAAAATGTATTTGAGCTTGCAAACAGGTCACAGACAATCCCAAAGACTTTTTTTTTTTTTATAATTGTATGTTTATTAAATATCCACAAGTGAACAGAGAGAGATCCACAAACAACAAAAATTCAAATTGAATAAGATACAGATCACACAATTTGATGCACAGCAACAGTAATATGTCAGAATCAAATAAAGTATATCTAATCAAAAAGAGATCAAATTTGAGTTGTGGAATCATTGTTGTTTCTTTTGGGTATGTAAGGGGTGTATACCACATGAACACAATCTCAGATATCAAGGCATAACTGAAGAACAATTACAAGAGACTAGAGACAAAGGACAAGAAAAAACATGGATAAAGGGGGGAAGGAGGAGGGAGGGGGTAATAGAATCAATAGGAGGTCGGGAGAATCAAGGCTGATGCATAAGCCAATAATCGTCCCACACGTCCCATATGGCGTGAAATTGATCAACCTTATCCTGGTAAAGGGCGGTAGAGTACTCCATGGTGCGAATCTCAACCACCCTAGCGTATAAATCAGAGAACACCGGCAAGTTAGTCTGCTTCCAGAACCTCGGGACTAGGCACCTTGCTGTCGTAAGGATCTGAGTAATTAGTTTTCGAATATGGGTCCGAAGGGTACTAGGGAAAATGTTCAAAAGAAATATAATAGGGTCCATGGGAAAGGAACAATTAATAATGTCTTTAACCCCTTCACCCCCGGAGCTTTTTTCGGTTCTGCATTTCGTTTTGCGCTCCCTGCCTTCAAACAGCCATAACTCTTTTATTTTTCTGTTCACATAGCTGTATGAGGGCTTGTTTTTTGCGGGACAAGTTGTACTTTCCAACGCCACCATTTAATATTGCATACGGTGTAGTGGGAAGCGGGGAAAAAATTCCAAACCGGGTGAAATTGCAAAGAAAATGCTATTCCGCTACAGTTCTACGGGTTTCTTATTTACAGCGTTCGATGTGCATTAAAACTGATCCGTTACTTTCATTCTACTGGTCAGTACGAATACGGCAATACCTAATATGTATAGTTTTTCCTGCGTTTTCATAGTGATAAAATAATTAGAAAGTTGCCCTTTTTTTTTTTTCCTTGTCAAATCTTGACCCCTATAACTTTTTGGTATTTATGTGTACGGAGCTGTATGGGGGCTCATTTTTTGCGGGACGATCTGAAGTTTTTATTGATACCATTCTGGGGTGTGTATGACTTTTTGATCACTTTTTATTTAATTTTTTTTAGAAAAAAAAGCGACAAAAAACGGCAAATCGCCATTTGGACGCTTTTTTCCGCCACACAATTCGCCGTATTGGAATTTTTTTTTTATATTTTAAAAGTATGGGCGTTTTCGGTCACGGTGATACCCATGATGTCTATATTTATTGTTATTTAGGTATTTATTTTTTACTTATACGGAAAGGGGGGTGATTTGAACTTTTACATCTTTTTTATTTTTTATATATTTTTTAACATTTTTTTTTATTTTTTTTTACTATTAGAAAGCTCAAATATGGGCTTATATATTGTGGCTTTTTTTTTTCTTTATGAGCAATTATGGATTTTATAGACTCAGAAATCCATGAGTTGCTCATTTCTTATCCTGGCCTGCCATCTAGTGGCCAGAATAAGAATTGCACTTTGAAAACTGTAATCCTCACCAGCGAGGATTACAGTTTTCATATGGTGTACAGACACCCCGATTGGCCACACGGGGTGTCTGTACACCACCCGGAAGCGAATGCTTCCGGGTTGAAACGCAACTAGATGCCGTGATCACACGTGATCACGGCATCTAATCAACCAGGAAGACGCCGCCGATGGCGGTAAGTAGCGGCAAGTCTCTGCTGTTAGAAACAGCAGAGACTTGCCGGCCATGACGCCCGCCGCACCCGCAAGCGGGCGCCATGTGTCCGCATCGCCCCAGCGCCGTACATGTATGGCGCTGGGCGTGAAGGGGTTAAGCAAGGCATTCACAATCACCCAGAACGGTTGTATAATAGGGCAGTCCCAGAAGATGTGATACAGAGTCCCTGTGCAGGACTGACATCTCCAACATTTGTCCGACACCGATGGATGTAACCTATGCAGAAGAGCTGGGGTATGGTACCAGTGCAACAAAATTTGGTACTGATTTTCCTGAGCAAGAACAGACATTGAGGATTTAGCAGCTCTTCTCCATATGAGACTCCAGGTCGAGTCCGGAAGTACTCTACCTAAATATTCCTCCCATTTAATCATATACGAGTGCCTAGACAATCTATCCGGGTATGGGTTGACCAGTATGGAGTATATCCCAGAAATAAGGCCTTTGGTGTGTAACCCTGTTCTACATATCCTCTCAAAGGCGGTAGGAAGAGAAACATGAAGCCCCAAAAATATGGTTCGGGCAAAGTGTCTGAGCTGCGAGTAAAAGAAAACCGCCTCCGACCGCAGAGTGTACTTTGTTTGTATAGCAGAAAAAGATAGGAGCTCCCTAGTATACGGGTCCACTATATCTGCAAACTGAAAGACCTTAGCCTGGAACCACACCTTTGTAGCTGCGCCTGTGAGACTAGGTGGAAGCGAGGGATGATACAGAAAGGAGGTCATTGCCGAGTTACTGGAAGCCAGGGGAAATTTAGCACTACAAGTACCCCAAATCCTTCTGGTCGTTCTCATAGGACCTAGAAGATCTCTATCTTGGATAGTTGTACAAGACCCCGTCCAAAGCAGAGAGTTAGGATGGACCGGAGCCAGCCACAACCGCTCAATTTGCATCCAGATAGAGAAAGGATGTAACGAGGCCCAGGCCGGTACGGAGCGCAATTGAGCCGCCCAGTAGTACTTAATAAAATCTGGTACTCCAAGTCCACCCTGACCTCTACTAGCCAAGAGGACTGTTCTGGAGATTCTATGTCTTTTGTGAGCCCAGATAAATTTGAGAATATGGGACTGGAACGCACGAAGATCGCTCATAGGGACCGGAATGGGCAGTGTCTCGAAAAGATATAAAATCTTCGGTAAAATGGACATTTTTATAGCCGCAATACGTCCCAATAAGGAGAGTGGCAATGATTGCCATTTGGAGAGAAGGGATTTAATCTCCTGGAAGATAGGAGGAAAATTTTGTTTATAAAGGTCCACATATTTTGGGGTAATGTTGATCCCTAAGTAGCGGAGGGCGTCAGTCTTCCAGTGGAACCGGTAATTATTCCGTAAGAGTGCCAAATGAGTTCCCGGAATATTAACCGGGAGCGCCTCTGTTTTAGCAGTGTTCACCTTGTAACCTGATAGATGGCCGTATTCTCGCAGGACTTTCTGAAGATTGGGGAGAGATATATGGAGACCTGTGAGGGTAAGGAGGACATCATCTGCGTAGAGTGACAACTTAAACTCACTATCCTTTACCTTAATGCCCCTAATGTCCGGGTGAGATCGGATCTTTGCCGCCAGTAGTTCAATACAGAGCGCGAACAGCAGTGGAGACAAGGGGCAGCCTTGTCTAGTTCCGTTAGAGATGCGTATCCGTTCTGAATTAGAGTGGGATAACTTGACTGTCGCTGAGGGAGAAGAGTAAAGCCCCCCTATGGCCTGTAGAAACTTCCCATCTATGCCAAAAGCACGTAGAGTGGCAAATAGAAAAGGCCAACCAAGACGATCAAATGCCTTTTCGGCATCTAGGCTAAGGAGCAGTGACTCTTCCCCCGAGCGAGCAGCCACTTCTAGAAGATCTATAGTGTGTCTAGTATTGTCACTCCCCTGGCGGCAAGGGACAAAGCCAACCTGGTCCTTGTGTATGAGAGAGGGGAGAAAATTATTTAAACGGTTAGCTAAGATCTTGGAATAGATCTTGAGGTCAGAGTTAAGCAAGGCAATCGGCCTGTAATTCTGCCGATCAAGATGATCTTTGCCCGGTTTAGGTATCAGGGTCAGGAAGGAGTGAGTCATATGCGGGGGTATAGCTCTTCCTGACAGAAAGCTGTTAAAGAGAGACAACATATGTGGAAGCAACAAATCTTGAAATGTTTTATAATACTTATAAGTGAACCCATCAGGTCCGGGAGATTTTGCTTCAGGGAGATGTTTAATCACCTCCGATATTTCTTCAGCAGTAATCGGCTCATTAAGGGCTATCTGGTCAGAAGTTGAGAGCGTAGGAAGACGACATGTCTGCAGGTATGATTCCAGGAGCCGATCTCGGTCCTGGGGGTTCTCAGGCAGGTCACTATTAAGGTTATACAACTCAGAATAATAAGAGGAGAAACATTTTGCAATTTCCCTAGGATCATACGTCACAGACCCATCAGTTCTTTTAATAGCCCCAGGGCCCAACTGTGAGGAGGACTGTCTGAGTTGCTTAGCAAGTAGGGAATGAGGTTTATTTCCCCACGTGTAATAACGCTGACGAGTGAACAGTAACGTTTTGTCCACTTTGGCATGTGCAATCCTATTCAGTTGGGCCCTAACGTCTACAATTTGTCTAAGGGTCGAGACTGAGGGACCGGTACACATACGCTCCTCTAACCTGCTCAAACGTGACCTGAGAGCTCTAGCAGTCTCCCGGGAGTCCATTTTTATTCTGGAGCCCAACGCAATACAATACCCCCTCATAACCGCCTTATGAGCCTCCCATAAAGAACCAGGGTCCTCAACCGATCCTGTATTAAGGGCAAAATATTGCCTTAAACAGTCTCGAAGTTCAGTACGGGACAAGGTATTTTTTAGGAGAGAATCATTAAGACGCCAATGGCAGTTACGTGTACAGCCCGGTCCACCACCCAGTGCAATCCTCAGCGGTGCGTGATCAGACCAAGTAATGGCTCCCATATCCGCCCCTTGCAGGATCCTTAAAGTAGAGATTGTCCCTAAGAAATAATCAATGCGGGTATGCGTCCCGTGTGGTGCCGAGTAGAAGGAGAAGGATCTATCTGTTGGGTTAGCTATTCTCCAGAGGTCATAAAGTGAATATCGACGGACCAAACGGCGGAAATCCCTCGCTAACCTCTGTTGTGATGAATGTATTGGTTTCCCGGGTAGTGCTAGCCTGTCCATGTTTTCAGAGAATAGAACATTAAAATCCCCTCCTATCAATGTAATAGGATCCGAGCGTTTGAATACCTTAGCTAGGGTTCTGCTCAAAAAATGTACTTGTGAGGAGTTGGGGGCATACAGGTTACAAAGTGTTATAGGAAGGCCTCGGAGCGTGCCCCTCAATATAATGTACCTACCCTGGGGGTCTATGACAGTTGAATTCACCATGAGTGGACAGTGAGCAGAGATGAGAATCGCAACTCCTGCCTTACGACGCGAGTGGCACGCTGTATAAATACCGGGGTATAAGTGGGAGAGGAACTTAAAAGAAGAGCTATCCTCAAGATGGGTTTCCTGTAGAAAGACCACATCTGCTTTCAGGGACTTCAATTCGAGCAGAAGAAGTTTCCTTTTTGCGGTGGAATTAAGTCCCTTGACATTCAAAGTTACGTAACTCGCCATGGCAAAGGAAGAGATGCAAGCACAGAAAAGATGCAAGACTCACCAACCCTCTGAGGAAGAAGAGGCCAAGATGCACCACGGAGAACACCAGACCGCAAAAACAGGCACCTGAACTTATGAAGGAAAATCCGCCAATCTGGGAGGTCGGAGTTCTGGAAGTATGTGTAAGGGGAAAAAAGGAAACGAACAGAAGGCAGGGGGAGACAAGACCACATAAACACACAAACAATCATCCGAAATAGGCAGCAAAAAACAATATTCCAGGGAATCAAGACCCTGCTGGAGACTGAAAACAGAGCCTCCCTTGTGGAGGCAGTGTTAGAAGCAGACTGAAAGACGAACAGCCCACTTCCGAAATACGACAAGAAAATCTTATAAAGTGCAACTCAACCAGAGATAATAAACAGGAGTAAATAAACCATATGGGTGAAACCCAATTAGTGGCACGTAGGCATATATCTGAGACGGGGAGGCCCTGAGGAAGGTTAATGTTCCCCACAATACGCCAGGGACCATTCAAAGACCTGATAAGCAAAGACAAGAGCTTAGGCATAAAAGTAAACTATAAACTATAACAATTCCTTCCATCCGGAGGAAAGACAAGTGAAGCAGTTCAGTCCGTCGGTCTCTGACTCATGGAAGGTGAATCCCGCCGGGGTGATGATGACCATCTAGAGAGCCCATCAGGTTGCCCCGCCCGCCTCTTACGGATGACAGGGGTCCAGACACGCAAAGGTGGTGAAGCAGGCACCACTAATTCCCAGTTCTCTATGTTAGGTAGCAGGATATCCATTGCTTCACAAAAAGGCTGGAGATCTGCAAATAAGCGTAGAGTCGCCGTCCTGCCCTGACATCTGGCAGAAAGAGAGAACAGAACGGGAAGCCCCATCGGTACGGGATTTGACGGTCTCGCAATGACGTGAGGAGCGGTTGTAGATGCCTCCGTTTTTGAAGCGTTATCCAGGATAAGTCCGGGAAGAGTTGGATCGGAGCTCCATCAAATTCAAAATTGCGGAGATTACGAGCCTTAGTCATGATCGCCTCCTTAATTGAGAAGTCATGTACGCAGCATATTACGTCCCGTGGACGTGAAGGAGGGCCTTTAGGTTTAAGAGCTCTGTGTGCGCGATCCAGCTTGATCCTATGGGAATGTGGCTCCCCTAGAATGAGATTAAAGATGGCTTCCAAGGTAGCAAACAGATCCTCATCCTCTCGAGGAGAGCCCCGTGAGCTAGTTTTCTTCCCCATCTTGGGTCTCAGGCTGATTTAGCAGGCCTTTACAGCAGAGCTCTGGTGGGAGCAGCGAGGCTAAGCGGCCATCTTAGTCGGCGTCCAGACACGCCCCCCCCAAAAGACTTTTTTGATTTACGACACTCAATATAAGCCCTAAGGGGGACATTTATTATGGTATTTATGCTACTATAATGGAGTAAAAATGTCACACATTTTGGTGTGTGACTTTTCCACCTTTTCTTCTGAAAAGGGGTGTGGTGAGAGCAGGGGGGTGAGGCCAGAAGGCCAGGGCACATATATTTGCCTTCACACCATCTACGCCAGCTAGAAGGCTGCTGTAGATTTTATTCCATTACATAGCCTAAGGAAGGGTGCACCAAATTTACGAGAGGCTCTTCAAAAATTTGGCAAGTCCTCTGGTTCTGCAGAGGGAATCAAGACCGGCAATTAAAAAGGACCACATCTGAATGGAGTTTGTATGTTATCCCAGAGTTTATGTGGGCTTCCTCGAGGTACTCTTATTTGCTCCTAATGTTAAGTTATTAGGCTTTCTTCTGTACTAGCTGTAGTGTGAAAAGGTTTTTTGGTGCTAAGTCCAAGTAACCTATATATTATAGCATTATTCTGCCACCCAGGAACCATAGCAAATGCTCTCTAAGAAAGTAATGTACTTACCAACACCTTTCGTCCTGATTTTTTAAAGAATGAAAATATTGTGTGGAAGATGTTCTCCTTTTCCTGTGGGATCACACATGGAGCAGGGTTTTTGTGGAATGCACATTGTGCTTTCTCTTGAGAAATCTAAAGAAAGAAAGACAAATACATTGCAATGTTTAGCTTCTGTTCTAGAGTGATGGGGTGAAACTTTACTATGACCAGTCATAGTCTGCAGGATTTCCAACCCTGAAAAATTGTAAGAAGGAATAAAACATAACATATTCAAAATTATTCCACCAGGGTTTTTTTTGGCATGATCAGTTATAATACTATATGTAATATTCATGGAAGCATGCTGAAATACACACATACAGTTATTGGCATTTTATTGTTTCAATTTTATTGCAGTAAACTCCGTACTAACTTTTTAATCAAGTTTGAGTTTTTTAATCATTTTTTTCATGTGTATTTAGTCCCAGCTTAAAACATGGATAAAATACATGCTTTATAGAAAAGGAAAATATAGATGATGCTTATTTTTTAAAGGCTCTATTGACTTCTGTTAGGATACATTGTAAATACTGTGGCCTCCAATAAGGCATACTGTGTATTTAGAAATGTACATTGATTATAGAAATAAAGCCTAGCGAGTAGCTCTATTAAATAGCATTAGCTCTATGCCTTCCACATATGGAACTATTACAGGTGCCATATGTGTGAATTAAGGTGGTCATGCAGATGAGATAGCTAGTCTGATAGGCAGCTTTCATGCAGCAGTCGGTTTTCAAGTGAAAATTTTATTCCAGAGATGCAACATTTTGGCTAAACTTACTCTTTTTAAGCATAACAAAGCAGTGACCATGGTGACATCAAGTTAAGACAAGATGACATCATCAAAGCTTGAATTTCACCAACGAAAAAAGATGTATAAGTCATACAGATATAACATATTAGCATAATTTTTCATTCCCCAAAATCACAGATGGGAACGAGCATGGTAGCGCATGGCACCTCCCACCATGACATCTGGTATTGGTCGACCTGTTCCACAGGGAGCTGCGATACGATGCAGTTAACCCCTCAGGTGCGGCACCTGAGGGGTTAACTACTGCTGATTGCAGCTCCCTATCATACAGGTCAGGTGCCGGCTATGTGATTCTGCGCCGGCGACCGCCTTCTGTACTTGTATTAAACATAGTTACCATCACTGGTGGCGCAGTGCGTCCTCCCCAGTAATAAAAACATTGGTGGCGCAGCGCCCCCACACCCCAGTATTAGTCATTGGTGGCGCAATGTGCCCCCACCACCACTATAATAGTCGTTGGTGGCAGTGGCCACAGGGTCCCCTCCCCCCCTTCCCTCTTCATTGGTGGCAGTGGCAACTCTGATCGGAGCCCCAGCAGTGTAATAGCGGGGCTCCGATCGGTTACCATGGCAACCAGGCCGCTACTGAAGTCCTGGCTGCCATGGTAAGCTCCCTGCTGCTGTGTGCACAAAGCCCAGGGCAGCAGGGAGAGTGTAAAGTCCTATTCACCCTAATAAATCTCTATTAGGGTGAATAGAACAAGAGTTCTAGCCCCTAAGGGGGCTAATAGTAAATAAAAAGTAAAAAAAAAACAAAAAAAAACCACACCAATATATTAAGTTTAAGTCTAACTTATATTCAGCAAGAATATTACAATAAGGAAATGCTGCAGGATCACTAAAGCAAAAGTTCAAGTGCGAAGCCCCGGTAAGCACTAACTGCAATCAGACCACGTGTGACGCCGACTTCCACATCGCATCCAGCGAAAGCACGGCTGGGAGAGCGCGATCCACACACAGGGCTCCAACAAAGCAATCCACATAGAGGTCTCCAACAAATATATCGATCCAAAGGTCTGAGTTATACAAATTTGACATCATGTGGGATGCCACTGATGTCGAATAAAAACAGCAAAACAGTGAGTATTTACTCCCCCTGGGACATTATAATAACTACATAAGTTTTTTTCTGGCACAATAATCTACATCAGATCGTAGCCTGGTCTATGCAGTCCAGATAAAACAGAGGATATAAAGATTAATGTATGGCTCAATATTGGGATTGATATAACATCTCTCAGGAGGCAGTAACACTAAATGGATACAGAGGATATTAAATATATCAGAATATACTTATCATCTGGCAATAAATGAAGATTTTCATTAACTCATTATTCAAAGTGAGAGTGAACTAACCCTCTGTTGCTTCTTTATAATGCTCTTCTGTAGCAAGATTTATCTAATATATATATATATATATATATATATATATATACACGTTTGGTCATCAATAGAGACATTTTCTCGCTGACATATTTTCATGTTGATATATATCTTGGAGGATATTATATTACCCTATTGAATTAAAACGGTTACTGTATACTCTATATGGTTATGACAGTTGGAAATTGCTGGACATTAAAGGGTTTCTCCGAGTTATATATATTGATGACCTATCCTCAGGATAGGTCATCAATATCAGATTGGCGGGGGTCCAACACCCGGCACCCCCGCCGACCAGCTGTTTGAAGAGGAGGCGCGCGCCGTATCAGTGCTGCCTCCTCTTCACTGTTTACATGCTGGCCGACACGGGGGTAGTGGTGAGCAGGTGTAATTACACCCAACTGCCCCATTCATTTCAATGGGAAGAATCGCTCCCATACAAGTCTATGGAAGCGATTCTTCCCATTGAAATGAATGGGGCGGTGAGGTGTAATTACAACTACTCACCACTACCCCGGGTCGGCCAGCATGTAAACAGTGAAGAGAAGGCAGCGCTGATACGGCGCGCGCCTCCTCTTCAAACAGCTGATCTGATCTGATATTGATGACCTATCCTGAGGATATAACTCGGAGAACCCCTTTAATACCTAAATGCGATCTCTAGGCCCTTCAAGCCATATTGATTGATGTGGTTGTTTATATAAATTGTGTGAGGATTTTTATATCTTTTTTATATATCTTTTTATGCTTATTTTAACCTATATATATTTTCTGTTTGTCTGGGTATATAGTCTAATAAATAGTCAATTGCTTTATCTGTAAACACCGGATGGAAGTGCCTGCCTATCATATTTTGTTTTCTATTATTTTACACTAAGATTGGGTGAATCTACTTGGCAAGTGCTCCAATTCTATAGCCAATTGGAGAGAGAGCCGCCTTTTCTACTTTCTATAAATGTAATATAACTACCGACTTTGATAACTACTGAGTAAAACAATTTAACACCACCTTTGCAGTATGTTGGCGGTGCCTGTGGCTGAATGGAGAAACAGAAAGGGAAATCATGCCATTTACTTTATGGTTGGTCCTTTAACAGCAGAGAAATTCATTGGATACATCTGACGCTATATATAGTAGTAAATTAACTTTTGGAATAAAATGTGTAACACAAATGAATACAATTTGCATTTTTACATTAAGTACTCCACCTTTAGAGATAGCGGGGAGCTTAGTACAAAGTAAATAAACAGAAACTACAAAAACTGCACAGTAAAATTTTAGTCCAGCATCTGATATTGTTGGAATTCTGGTAATCTAGTTTCCAGAATAGAAATGTAAAATAATCAAGATCCACACAAGACCAAATTCTAAAGACCGAAAAGAACCCTAAGAAAGGGTGCTCTGCTATAGACCATCCATCCCTTGACAATAAGGTGTTCACAATGTCTTCTTGTGCTGGAACCCCCCAGCGATCTATCTCTGTGGGGAATTCTGGCAGTAAGTGTTCAATTTCCCTGCAGCGCCACCACAAGAGAAATTAAGTATTACATAGTAACCATTCAAATCAATGAGATGTCTGTACAACGCAGTACAGGTCCCCCACAGTGAGAGTTGCTCTTTGTAACAGCTCCTCACTCTGACCAAAAGATCAGGATCTGGAACATGGAATCCCCTCTATTAAATACAGTGGCGTAACTAGAAATGATCGGGCCCCACAGCAAATTTTTTAATGGGCCCCCCTCTCCCAGTAACTTTATTGCAACTCCCAAATCTTGTGCAACCGGCACTCCTGAGGCTAGTCAAGATTGTGTTCTCAGACAAGACCCAACAGCCAGTTCATCTGTTCCCTACAGTGTATATAATGTCATTGTATGAGTGGCCCTGACAATAAAATCTTTTAGTCCTCCTCCAAGATGGGGCCCCTTTTGAGTTAGGGCCCCAAAGCAGCCGCTTCCCCTGCTTCCCCTATAGCTACGACCCTGATTAAATAATAATTTCTAAATAAAGATATGCATATGGGTTTCCTAAAATGAATGACCCCTTGAAAGAAAAAACAAAAATGTTAGTACTATAGTGTAAGCATTTTATTTTGAATGTTGTTCTACATTCAATCTACAACTACATGTTCTACAGTACACTTTTGACAACTAGCCCATATATGATAATATTTGAAAACATGGCAGATGCCAAATACTAATTCTTGATTAAAGGGGTTTCTGGGACACAGCAGGTATTGCAAACACACCTTAATTACACATGATCATATATAGAAGAATTATTCCTCTTCCTGATGCATGTGAAATCTAGAGGGATAGTTCTGAGCCCAAAGGAACCAGATTCCAGTAAGGCCAGTCCATACAACTTCAGGAGAGTAAGTATGTTGCAGACATTCTTTTACAGGCAAGTTATGTGTAATTAAAGGGGGTTTGTTTGCCGAGTCCCTTTAAATTAATGTTTAATGATTGTTCTTGTTAATTGATGGTCACTTCAGATTTTGCGATTGCCTATTATTTGCTGAGGTGTTATGGAAGCCCAGGTGGCTTTGATAGTGGCCTTTAGCCCGTCATTGTTGGGTCTGGTGTCTTTCATCTTCCTCTTGAAAATAGGTTTAGGTCAGGCGACTTTGCTGGCCAATCAAGGACAGTGATACCATGGGTATTAATCCAGGTATTGGTACTTGTGGCAATGTGGGCAGGTACCAAGTCCTGCTGAAAAATGAAATTAACATGAAAAGGGAAGCAGCAGTGCTCTAAAATTTCCTGATAAATGGCTGCACTGACTTAACACAGTGGATCAACACCAGCAGATGACATGGCTTCCCAAACCATCACTGACTGTGGAAACTTCACATTGGACCTAAAGCAACTTGGATTGTGTGCCCTCCACTCTTCCTGTAGACTCTGGGACCTTGATTTCCAAATGAAATGCAAAATTTACTTTCATCTGAAAACAGGACTTTGGATCACTGAGAAACAGTCCAGTTCTTTTTCTCCTTAGTCCAGGTAAGACGCTTCTGACATTGTCTCTGGGTCATTTGTGGCTTTATACATGGAATGTGACAGTTGAAGCCCATGTCCTGGACACGTCTGTGTGGCTCTTGAAACACCAACTCCATCTAAAGTCCACTACTTGTAAATCTCCCACAAATTCTTGAATGGCCTTTTCTAGACAATCCTTTCAAAGATGCAGTTATCCCTATTGCTTGTGCACTTTTTCTACTAAATTTTCATTAATATTCTTTGATACAGCACTCTGGGAACAGCCAGCTTCTTCAGCAATGACTTCTTGTGGCTTACCCTCCTTGTGTATGGTGTCAATGACCATCTTCTGGACAACTGTCAAGTCAACAATCTTCCACATTATTGTGAGGCCTACTGAACCAGACTGAGGGACCATTTTAAAGTTTAGGAAACATTTGCAGATGTTTTGTGTTGATTAGCCGACTAGAGTGTGACACCATGAGTCTACAATACTGAACTTTTTCACAATATTCTAATTTACTGAGATACTGACTTGGGTTTTCATTAGCTGTAAGCCATAATCATTAACATTAACCCCTTAACGCATAATGCCGTACATGTACGACATATGCGCCCGCATTTGTATGGAACAGGCTGCTGCAGTGAGTCCACTCCATACGCAGTGGGTGCTAGCTGTATCATACAACTGGCACCCAGCCGCAATGATGGGGGAACAGCGATCCTGCTGAACCCTGTCATTTAACCCTTCAGATGTAGTGATCAATGCTGATCGTGCATCTGTGGAGTTAGGCAAAGGGATGCGGCTCCCTCTGCCTTCCAACTGGAGCCCTAGCAGTGAAATCACAGGGCTCTGATAGTTTACCATGGTAGCCTGGATGTTGCTGAAGCCTTCCATGGCAAGCTCCCTGCTGCTGTGTGCAGCAGACATAGCGCAGCAGAGAGCATGTGGAGATCCTAGTCACCCTATTAGATTTTTATTAGATTGAATAGGACAAGGGGTCAAAAGGTCCCAGGTTCCAGCCCCCCAAGGGGGCTAATAGTTAATAAGCAAAATAGTAATACATAGATATATATATATATATATATATATATATATATCTACTATATATATATATAGTACAGACCAAAAGTTTGGACACACCTTCTCATTCAAAGAGTTTTCTGTATTTTCATGACTATGAAAATTGTAGATTCACACTGAAGGCATCAAAAGTATGAATTAACACATGTGGAATTATATACTTAACAAAAAAGTGTGAAACAACTGAAAATATGTCTTATATTCTAGGTTCTTCAAAGTAGCCACCTTTTGCTTTGATTACTGCTTTGCACACTCTTCTCCATCCACACCCACAAAACCTCAGTTAAGAACTTGTGACTCCCTATCTGGTACGTTGTGGTCGCAGTTTCAGATAAAATTGGTACTAATCTAATTCAGAAACTCACAGTCCATGTGTATAACAAAACTATAATCCTACTGCACTTTCTCTAGTGTCTCAGCTCAAAACTACTAGTGGGTTAAATGGAGATATGTCGGCTTAACTGTCTTCTTCTAAACAATTCAAGCTGTTTTAATCAATACAGATACACTCAGATTCCTTTCAGACATCTAAGACTTTGGCTTCTTTCCAATAACTAATCCCTTGTTAAGAGATTTTCCAAGAGACCTTATAATGCCTAAAAAAGAGACCATCAGAGCTATTCCTGCTTCCAGCCTAGAGTATTTTTTTTTACTATAGTTATGCTTTTACATTTGCTTCATTTCAAACCCAGTTGTGAAACTCCACAGCAAAACAAAAAGAAACAGCAGGTAAATTGCATACAGACAGACGAGAGTGCTGAAAAACATCTCTCACGGGGCACATGAAGTTTTAATAATGAACATTAATAACCCATATCACAATATATTACTGTGGATGAAGCACCATCTGTTTACAATATGGTCTGAACACAGTATGGTATAACTTATATTTGCATGAGTGCAGATTAGTTTCACAAGGAATAATGCACATGTAAGATAAAAATCCTATTTTGTACAAACATGGCTTTTAAGTGGAACTTAGAGGACGGTCACTCATAGAAAGGTTACTCCATTAGTAACTGGTTGCAAATGTTTTCTTACATTTCTTAATAAAGGATCATAATTTGAAATCATGGATAAAGTTAAGGTGCACCTTAGACTTATTTGAAAGTCTAAAAACAACCTACATTTTGGACTACTCAATTCAGAATGGCCTGGAATAGTTTTGATGCTCTGCTGAAGTTCTGACACAGTCCTCCATTGTGGCCTACCATAACTCTACCATGCGGCTGTCTGTCTATGTCTGCATTTGCAACAACCAAGTACCTGAATTACTGGTCCTTCAATCTGTCATACACGAATATAACATAAATGTTCAGTCATTAGGCTACTAAGAAGGTTGAAAAAATACAGCAGACATATTGTTTCTGAGTCTGATGTATTCATGAGGAGAGGGTTTCCCCCACCCCACCACTCACAGCAGTGATTGACAGGCTGCTGTGCATGTATACACAGAAACCTGTCAATGTCTTATAAAGGGCAGCATATTAAGAGGGTTTCCAGGAGTTCAATATTGATAGCACCCTCGACGATCAGCTGTTTGAAGAGGCTGCGGCACTCCAGAGAGCGCTGTATCCTGTATATCAGCTGTGCTTGTTTTTGCAGCCCAAGCCCATTCACTTGAATGGAACTGAGCTGCAAACAGGCCATGTGACCAATAAACATGACGTGAACATGAATACTAAACACCTGGAAAACCCTTTAAGCTGATAGAACTGAAGCATGTTTTGTAGTAATTAGATTGTTTGGCTTTTATGTGCCTACCACACTACTGGACTTGCTGTTGTAGGGATTGTTAACATCTACACTACATATTTTCATTGTTCTGCTACTGGAAGAACAGGACAACAAACATATTAGAGGCGCCGGGCCATTTCATAAGTGGGGGTCCATAGGGGTTCTAATCAATGACTAGGGCTTCTAATGTGCTGATACGTTGTCTGTCCCATCATTCGGTTGTTGTATGTTATACTGTTTTGCGGATATGGTAATAGAATATAACTGCTGTAGACTGGTAAGGACATCGTCGTGTGCCATATTCAGGCATGTCACTGCTGCTGTTTGAAAACAGCTTCAGGAGTACTGGATGAGTGCCCCAGAGAATGGGGATGGCGTGAGGGATGAGTATGTAATTTTTTTCACAGATTTTAGCTGTTGTCCAAGAATTTTAATTATTTCAGATAATCACTTTAACATATAATTACATTAAAACACTATACTTACAATAACGTCTTGGATAAGGAACATCTCAGCTCCAGAAGCAGACAGATGATTAGGAAACAAAATTGTTATGGACGATCCAGGCAAAGTGCTAGGTCCAGCATTGTAAACCTGAAATAATTGATCACATTTTTTAATATTAATATCCAAGAACTGTATAATTTTATTATGAAAGGGGTTGTGCCATAAACCACTTTTCACTGTAAAGTTTTCATCACTTACTCCTTCCATAGTTTTTGTTTATTTTTTAAAATTTACCTCATTTGTAAAATTTCTCTTATCCCGCATGCTTGAATTCTGCTTTCTGGTTTGTCATGTGTCTACTGTCCCAGTGAAATGTGTCCTGACATCAGCAGGATATATGACACTAACTATGCCCCTTGTTCTTACCAATGACACTTCCTACGTCCTACATTACAAGGCTCCAATGCAAAACATAACCTACAGAAACTGAATATCAAAACACATTTGCAACAGGGTGCAGTGACAGCCTAATAACTTAGAATACGTCAGTTTTGAGAAATGGTGGTATTTAAGAGAAAGCAATTTAACAGCAATATCTATTGGACATTTATATTAGTGGCACAACTACTTTAAGCTAAATTTCTTTCTGCTAACATGAATTACGCAAGTGAAGATAATCCAACAACCACAAGTGTACAATGAACCTACATGATACAATACATGGAGAACACTAGCCAATCAAGCTTACCATCTAAAAGATTTTGTCATTTGGGGAACAGAAACTCTTATTCTTTAACTTCTTCAAGAAAAGATCCATATGTTTCATGACTTCTCAAAAACAATCAATTGAATTGTATTCATAATGCACAGAATGCACAGAATGCAGAATGTAATGCACAGAAGAGGGTCTACAGCACATATGGTTTTGACCATAGGTGATGAAAAACATATTCAAATGCTTGGCATTCCTGCCTAGTCTAACACCCCAGATTGTGGTCAATTGTAATGAAATTGCTGGTAATTCATCCAATCCCCTGTTTACTATGCAGCAATAAAAATATGTTTAGAGGCTAGTTTATAAAAAGTGGTATGGAAATGAATGTCTGACCCAACAGCTATGATCCTGGAAGCGTTAATACAGTACGCAGATAAGTACAGTATCTAAAACCCACACAATTGGGCACATTTACTAATCCTATCCCAGAATCAAGCTAGACTAGCCAGGTAGAAGCTGCAGCAAATTTATCAGAATGGGGCACACTGAATTTCATGCAACCTGCTAAACAAGGTAGACACTTTTATTTATGCCACCCCATGGCATATTTACAACTATTGTTTTACACCACAAATGGCGTATACCTCTATTTGTTATCATTATTTACTTGTATATTTTACACCACCTCTTATTCACAACCTTTATCTACACACTGTTTAGAAAGGTGCAAAAGTATCACATCAGAAATTTGGCACACACAATTACTACCACTTTTGGTGCAAATTTACTAAGTTTTTAGACACTTTTAGACACATTTACTAAGTTTTTAGACACTTTTAGACACATTTACTAAGTTTTTAGACACCTTTTGTGACTCGTCCAACAAAGGAATGTGGCTTCACAGGACGAACTGTGGCTTAAATCTGACACTGTGCTGCAACATAAGAGATAAAATTTTGGCGTATGGTTCTGCTGTAATGTAAAGCAACTAATAGATGGTGTAAAGTTAGACTACACAGTTATTGTCCAGCTACTGAGATAAATCTGGACTGTTTGAATAAGAATATTAATATAGGAATAATAATCTCTATTTATATATCGCCACCATATTCACAGCGCTTTAAAATGCAGAGGGCACATGTAAAAATCAAAGTAAGGTCCTGCTCACCAGAGCTTACAATCTATGAGGAAATGGAGGTGACACAAAAGGTACAATTGATTATAAGTGGTCCAGCCATATGATGAAGAGCCTGAAAATGGATTGGAGCAAGTGGATATGGTCTATGGATGTGCACCACCATGTTTTAATCTGAATTTAAATAAAACTGGATATTAATTTTTGATCTTTACAGGGTTGAACTCTACTCATTGTCTGTCTGCAGACTTTTAGGGATTGGCAGTAGCAGAAGTGAATGCACCTCTATTTAAAATGATTGCATGTATCACCAGGTATTACTTTTGTTACATTTTAAGTTGTTTTCTATAATTTTAAAGAGTGAACATATGCTACAATTTCTTCAGATTCTTCCAATGCTGGGAAAAAATTCCTGTGGTCACTACTGTTTGGTAACATAGCTTAAACATTGGACACGTTCCCTTGCCTGTTCCCCAGCCTCAACTCATTCTGAAATAATACGTACTTGTTTTCATTATGAATTTTGCTTGTGTGCCTTTGTATACCTATATGCAAAGGGTTTATTTCATTGCAGAATACCCCTTCCTACATTCAGACAAATGGTGTATGAGTGTAGTAGAGTTATCTTTACCAAGTCTAGTGCCTCATTCATGCAATTAGTTTAATGTTACTGCTTGCCTCATGGAATCTAAGTATAGGGCTTTGCTCAGTTACTTTTTACTGTATATTTACAGTGCTGTAGTGACAATTAGGAAACCAGACAGATCCGTTATGCAGGCCCATAGACCTCTATTATGATGGATGAAAACGGAATGCCTCTAAAGGTTTCCGTTTGGAATACTGTTATTTTCCGTTATAACCATGTTATGACGGAAAGCAATAATGGAATTCATAACGTTGATGTGAACCCGCCATAACTATACAGTCCCCTAGTGCACATTGACATCTCTGCCAGTGTCAAGGTGCTGTGTAGATGTCAGGATGAACAGCAGCAGCAAATTTATCCACAGACACAGTATGTGCAACTAAACTAAAGAAAATCTCTTTCACTGTATTTGTCACAAATATTACTAAAACATAAAATAAAACAGACCTGAAATGTGAAATTAAGAGGCTGGAAATGACATTCCAGATCCTGAAGGAGAATGAAATTCGAAGCATCCACTGTATCACCATACACAAAAGAGGATGGGGACACAGTCCTGAATGAAAGAACAAAAGACTCCAATGAATACCCGCTGTGCACTGCAGTCATGAAATACCACTACGTGAATAACATTAAATGAGTACATTTATATTACACTCACCAGTGGTGTGTACTGTACCTGCAAAGCCTACAGATGTGTCCTTCCTTACCTTTGCTCTCCTCCCTTGTGGAGCAAGATCACCAGCTTGGGAAACCTGATTTTGTGATACTCTGTCAGGAGATGTGTGGCCACCCAGTGGTTGTGATGTGCATTGCTGCCTGTTGAAGGTTTTGCTAACATATTGCACTGAATTATGTCGTGATAAACTGGAGTTATAAGCAAAATTTGGGGAAGGTTAAGGGTGGACACATCTGTAGATCACATATTTTAAAAATATGTTGAACTTATGCTATGGTTTAAGACAACAACATATTTATCTGCAATACTGGAAATATATCAGTTTCACTGGCATTTAAATGTGCATATAGAAATAAACACGTTCAGGAGCACAGAGGTCATAGTTAGGGTATGTTCACAAGGTTTAAATGGATTCTTGGGGAATTATTCGTTTTTCAATAATTCTCCCCACCTCACCGGTCCCCCACACTGTGTCTATGTTCTGGTCCCTGCAGTGTTGACACCTGGCACAGTATGAGAATGATCACATACTCCGCTGCAGCCAATGATTGGCTTCAGTGGTGACATGCTGCTTGTGGCCACATCACCGCTGAGGCCAGTCACGGACTGCAGTGCAGCATGACCATACCTATGCTGTGCTGGTTGTGAATACTCCAGGGACCGGAACATGGACACAGTGGAGGCAGCATGGAGGACTAGAGTGACAGGGAGCAGGTAAGTATGAATATTCTGTTTAGAGAGGCGGGCTGCATGCACTTGCTAAAAACAAATTATTCTCGAAGAACCCCTTTAAAGTTCACTGTGATTCAGTGCATGAAAAGCCTGGCCAATCCACATCACATTGTTTACAATGGAAATCTTCATTGTTGTTTTTATCACCAGTTTTTCTGTGCAGATGTGATCAAAAAGGGACATGTTGGACATGAAACCATGTGCGGGCAGCCACATGTAGATTAACTTTATTGAATGGGGATAATCTACAGTTAGTTCTGCAACATAATAAACTATAAATCGGCAGCAGAGTTTAAGGGTCAATCTTGGATTTGTGCTGCAGATTCTGTAGAGGTACACAGAGGCGTACATATTTCTAAAAAAAATATCACACTATATTAATGTGTTCAGATAAAATAGTGTTTTTTCTTCATCTTGCCTTTAAATGCCTAATTATCATATTTTCCCAAAGACTTTTAAGGGGATGTATACATGAAATGAAAGATACAACCTACTGTGTATATAGTAACATAGCAACATAGTAACATAGTTTGTAAGGCCAAAAAAAGACATCTGTCCATCCAGTTCAGCCTGTTTTCCTACAAGTATATTCCATTAAAATTCATTGGTAAAATATGACATATGTGCATCTAAGGGCAAGGTGAAACAATTCAACATGGTATGATAAAATAAAGGGATTATTTCATGATTCATGTAAAAAATGAAAATCAGACAACATATAGTACATGACAATCTCTTTGTAACAAAGCTATAACCAGCCCTGTATTTCACATGGATACAGAGATCTACGCATTAATTGTTCAAAATGCTCTGCTAGATGTATTTAAATCTTGCAGCTCAGGAGGGACATATCCTTTCTTAAGGGGTGTGTCCATTCTGCTGTAGCTGTAGAAAGTTGAAGGATGGCACTGGTTTGAAATATGTTGAATATTTCATGTGGGACAACCCTTTTAAGAAATAAACATGCCTCTGTGTGCCCATACAAGACTGCAACCAAGAGTGTATCTAGCTAATGTAGGAAAAAATAAATAACACTACACTGAGCAAAGTACAAGAGTGTACATGTTATATATTGTTTTTACAAGGCAGTGGAAATTTGTAGCTCTAACAAACCTATAGTGCACAAAAGATTTATAAATCTGCATGGTTATGCAGAGTTATATGCAGAGTTAGATTCTGCAACTATGCAGATGGAAAGTCGAGTGAAAAACATTATGGCAAAAAAAGGTCAGGATGATCACATACAGCAAGCTTTTTTGTGTGAAAACAACACAGTTTTGTCACATCATTTGTCAATAACACTGCAGCCAAATGTCACCTTAAAGTCTGGAATGAAATATAAAACATTACACACAATGCATTTTGGTCTGTGGTGTGTTTAGGTCAGAGACATTTTTAAAGTAAAGAAGCACAGGATATGGCATTTTCCATCCTTTTTTATATAGATTTTACTATAGCATCTGGACAACACCAGGGAAGAAACGTACAACATTTTACCATATTAATAAAAGCATTGTAACATCAGCAACAAATTGCACAAAAACTCAAAAGACACACAAAAAATACTGGTGTTTTAAATTGTTGTATTTTTTTTCCATGCGTTTTAAAACACCAGAAAAAAATGCTATGTGAAGCAGCCTTTAGGGAAGAATCCGAGGCAATTTATTTTCTATTAGATTTTATAATGAATTTTTTTTTTATTAGTCAATAACTTTGATCTTTACAACAGTATGGAAAAGGTTGAATGATATTGCTTTACAGTCCCACTGCAACATACATGAAAAGTTGGGAACTGTTGATCTTATCGTTTTCCTGAAGTTACTACTTTGTGATGAAATACTGTGCATCAACCTAAATGTTAACCATTCATATTAACACTAGCTAAATAAATAGATGTATTTTATTCTTAGAGGAAATAGTTGTGAACTTGGCATCAAAGATAACTGTAATATATCCTGTTTTTACAGCCTGAGAACTGATGATGAATGAAAGCTGGTGCTGGAAAGTTTAATATATAAACATGAAAAGAATGTGATTTTCCACAGGGATGAAAATGGTACACTTCCTTTTATTAGAGTAAGGTGCCAGGTTGTCCCTTACCCTGTTACTGACGAGTCCACTTCATGCTTTAGGGGCACTGCCAGAATGAGGGTGTTGTCATGTAAAGACTCAGCTCGTTCATTATTTCCACTGAAAGAGGATGTACAAATAGAATGAAAAAATTATTTAATGTCCCATATATACAATACATTTGGAAAGTCTTCACATTTTGCTATCTTGTCCTAAAACAAATAAAAATCTGCTCTCAATATCCTAAAAAGAAAAAGTGAAAACAGAATTTTAAGACATTTTTGCTAATTTATTTAAAAGGAAAAACAAAAAGTTCACATGGATGTAAGGCTTCCCGCCTCTTGAAATTTAGCTCTGGGAGCCAGCCATTTCTCTTGATCATCTCTGAGATATTTCTACACCTTGTGACTCTTCCTAGAGCTGGCCACCCCATCAAACTAAGTAATCTGGGCAGAAGGGACTTGGTAAGATAGAATGATCAAAAACCCAATGTCATTCTGGCTGAGCTCCAAAGATCCTGTGTGCAGATGACTCAATTCTATGCGTCACATCTGGAGGAAATTGGGCACTGCTTATCACCTGCCCAAGGTGGCAGGTGATTGCAGCACCATGCTGTGTGTGTTTTTCAGTGGCTGGGACACAAAGACTGGTCAGTGTTGAGGGAAAGCTGAATGGACCAAAGTACAGAGATATTCTTAATAAAAACCTGATTTAGAGTGCTTCAGACCTCAGACTGGGCTGAAGGTTCACCTTCCAACAAGACAATGAGCCCAAGCACAGGGACAACTTAGGAGTGGCTTAGGGATAACTATGTGAATGTCCTTGAGTGGTCGAGCCAAAACCCTGACTTGAAACTAATCAAACTTCTCTGGATAGACCTGAAAATGGCTGTCCACTGACGAGCCCTATACAACTTGACAGAGCTTAAGATGATGTACAAAGAAGAATGGCAGAAAATCCCGAAATCCAGGTGTAAAAACCTTGCGGCATCATAGCCAAGAAGACTGAAGGCTATAATCGCTGCCAAAGGTGCTTCAACTGAATACTAAGTAAAAGTTTTTCTTCTTCAATAAAGTAGCAAAGATTTTGAACATTCATTTCACTTTATCATCATGGGGTATTTGGTGCAGAATAATGGAGGAAAATTTATTTTTTTCCAGATTTTGAAGTGACCTGCTTCAGACATTCCGCTGTGGATTTACTGTGGATTTTTCAGTGGATTTGCTGCGGTTTTCAACATTTTCTTTTCAAGGGGTGAAATTTGAGGTGGAAATACTCAGCATAGCCTTATGTACACAACCATAGTTTTGGTCCAAGACTGATCTGCATTTTTTGCAGATTGCACCCAGTCCCATTCATTTCTATAGGTCTGCAAAAAATGCAGGCAACACACGAATGTCATCCACATGCTGTCTGCATCCCTGTCAATTAAACATGTCCTATTGCCGATTTTGCAGAAAAGAATATGCATTTTCACTAATGAGAGCGAGAAAATTGTGGAATGCACATGGCCAGCATCCGTATTTTGCAGATTCAGGGTTTGCAGACCGCAAAATGAATATTGTTGTTTTTTTTTCATTTAAATTTTTATTTTTATTTGTCAATTTTTATATCAAGACAAAGGGCAAGACAAGCACAAGGACACTATTGGTCCAAATAGAAGCCTTAGCACGCAGGCCCGGCTGAAATAAGCAAGTCATATACAATGGGTAGCATAGTAGACTATAACCCAAAGTGAGACTAAAATCTCACTTAAAACATAATAGAACCAAACAAAAACAGTGGAATGATAATACTTTCACATAAGATAATAATTATAGCCCATGAGGGCAAGAATGTTAATATTGTTGTGTACATGAGGCCTAAACTGATAATCTGCAGACTTAAAGTCAGATTTAGCATTCCATGCTAAGATTTTTTTTTTGCATTGTGTGGATGAGATTGCTTAAAGTGTCATCCACTATACTTGCGCTGTAAAATTCCAAGTGGAAAATCGATGTAGTGTACATGTTGCCCAGAGATGTCTACAGAGAGGGGAAGGGAGAGGAGGAGTAAATCTCTCCATCTCAGAGAATGTTAGTTTAGGAGGGGGTAGGCAAGACAGTTAAAGAGTTGTTCAATGTAAAAAGCGCCATTTTCACTAAGATATATTACAAAGTCTCATAGTCACATGTATTATTCATTTATGCAAAGTTGCGTGAAAGGTTGAGACCATTTTAATAATTATGTATTGTTAATTTAATGGATAACTATAATATGGATATATAATTTATACTAAGTATACTAAAGTGTATGTATGCTTTTGATAAACCTTTGACATATCAGAAACATGTCAAGATTTTTCAAAGGTATGTCTTTAGCATCCCTACCAATGTACCAAAGTCCATAATTAGTTTGGGGATATTCTGAAATGTGGAGCTTTGATTTTTCACATAAATACTGTGACTGCATTCTACAATTCTTTCCATAAAATGATCCGATCTCAGTGCCAGTATTTTATTGTATAAACATCATGATAAACTGGATATTTTGAGTCACAGTAAATATTAATTTACCTTTGGGCGGTGACCAGGAACTGAAGAATATCATCTTCACCAGATAAGTGAGTGGTATCAAAGATCACACTGAAGTCATACTATAGGTAGAGAGAATACATGTCAATATTCAGTTACATCAAACCTGAATTTCAGATTACTGGTTCAAATTTATTAAAAATTAGCTTTTCTCTCAAAATAAAAATCCCTTGCGAATATAAATGAAGCTTCTGTTTCTAATAAGGCTTAACTACTTATTAGAAACACGGTCCTCAGAAGGAGCATAGTTCGGGTTTTCACGGACAGTGCTCCACGGATGTCTGAATTAAGCCTAACACAGGTAAAAACAAATGTGACCAAACTGCAGGCAGGCAGAAATTTCCTAGAACCAGATGTCAAATTGATTTCAACAATGTACCAAGTGATGTCAAGGAAAAAGCAATAAAAACAAAATGATGTGCATGGATAGTAAACACTGTGAGGTCATAAAGTTTTGCCAATATAACCAGTGATGTTGCACTGTGGAAATAAAGCACGTGATGACGTCACAGAATAAGGATTGAAAAAAAATGGTGATGTCAGAGCTAATGGCCAAGGACTACAGTGATGTTGCAGTATGAGAATACACACACAATAATATCACAGAATAGGGACAATTAATAGATGGGTAGAAGCAGCACTGCTATACCTGCAATGAGGTTTTAAGTGTCCATATTTATATCCTCCTCTGAGTGGGATTCAGTGGTGCACGCAGAAATCGGGTCCTGGCTTTGTGGTCCCGCAGTAATCCAAAGTTAATTTAGTAATCCACAGCACTCCTTCAATTGTTGCAAACCAGTGTGATCTTTATTGCAAAACCATCATGGCAATTCACAGCAATTCAACAGCCATTGCTGTGAATTGCCATGATGGTTTTACAATAAAGATCACACTGGTTTGCAACAATTGAAGGAGTACTGCGGATTACTAAATTAACTTTAGAATAGGGACAATGACACACGACACACTCGGGTGATAAATATAGCAATATCACAGCTAATGGCTAAGGTCCACACTGATGATAATAAACACAGCATAGCAATACAAGATGTCACAGAACAGGAGTAAGAAAAAGTTATTTCAGGCACAGATTGCAGTACAATGGTTAGTTGCTCCACAATCTTCGACTTTTGAGACTCGTCTTATTCCTCATTTTCTACTCCCGTTTTAGGCGTAGCTAGGAATCTGGCTTACATTTAGACTGGCGCTGGATGCGCAGAAGTTATGTAGAGGCCGGCGTCCCTTCATAACTTCCCCCATATATAGGGGTTATTAAGACCAGTGTCTAAAACGCCAGTCTTAATAAATGACCCCCATAATCCCAGATATCTGAGTGTTGTATGACTAGGTAGATTTGAGGTTGAAAACTGTAGGCAAAGTGGATAAGAACTCCCTGGGTACAGTAACAGGGCCCACATCTTTCCCAGTAACAGATATAACAGATATATGGTAAATAGGATATATATGTGTATATATATATATATATATATATATATATATATATATATGTATACACGCTGCCTTGTGAAAGTATTCGGCCCCCTGGAACTTTTCAACCTTTTGCCACATTTCAGGCTTCGAACAAAAAGATCTAACATTTTAAATTTTTGGTGAAGAATCAACAACAAGTGGGTCACAAATGTGAAGTGGAACGAAATTTATTGGATCATTTAAACTTTTTTTGTAACAATAAAACTGAAAAGTGAGGCGTGCAAAATTATTCGGCCCCCTTGCATTAATACTTTGTTACGCCACCTTTTGCTGCGATTACAACTGCAAGTCGCTTGGGGTATGTCTCTATCAGTTTTGCACATCTAGAGACGGAAATTCTTGCCCATTCTTCCTTACAAAACAGCTCGAGCTCTTTGAGGTTGGATGGAGAGCGTTTGTGAACAGCAGTTTTCAGCTTTTTCCACATATTCTCAATTGGATTCAGGTCTGGACTTTGACTTGGCCATTCTAAGACCTGGGTACGTTTATTTTTGAACCATTCCATTGTAGATTTTGCTTTATGTTTGGGATCATTGTCTTGTTGGAAAATAAATCTCCGTCCTAATCTCAGGTCTTTTGCAGACTCCAACAGGTTTTCATCCACAATGGTCCTGTATTTGGCTCCATCCATCTTCCCATCAATTTTAACCATCTTCCCTGTCCCTGCTGATGAAAAGCAGGCCCAAACCATGATGCTGCCACCACCATGTTTGCCAGTGGCGATGGTGTGTTCAGGGTGATGAGCTGTGTTGCTTTTACGCCAAACATATCGTTTTGCATTGTTTCCAAAAAGTTCGATTTTGGTTTCATCTGACCAGAGCACCTTCTTCCACATGTTTGGTGTGTCTCCCAGGTGGCCTTGTGGCAAACTGTAAACAAGACTTTTTATGGATATCTTTGAGAATGGCTTTCTTCTTGCCACTCTTCCATAAAGGCCAGATTTGTGAAGTGTTCGACTGATTGTTGTCCTATGGACAGACTCTCCCACCTCAGCTGTAGATCTGTGCAGTTCATCCGGAGTGATCAGGGGCCTCTTGGCTGCATCTCTGATCAGTCTTCTCCTTGTTTGAGATGAAAGTTTAGAGGGACGTCCGGGTCTTGGTAGATTTGCAGTGGTCTGATACTCCTTCCATTTCAATATGATCGCTTGCACAGTGCTCCTTGGGATGTTTAAAGCTTAGGAAATCTTTTGGTATCCAAATCCGGCTTTAAACTTCTCCACAACAGTATCACGGACCTGCCTGGTGTGTTCCTTGGTCTTCATGATGCTCTCTGTGCTTTAAACAGAACCCTGAGACTATCACAGAGCAGGTGCATTTATACGGAGACTTGATTACACACAGGTGGATTCTATTTATCTTCATCAGTCATTTAGAACAACATTGGATCATTCAGAGATCCTCAATGACCTTCTGGAGTGAGTTTTCTGAACTGAAAGTAAATGGGCCGAATAACTTTGCACGCCCCACTTTTCAGTTTTATTATTACAAAAAAAGTTTAAATGATCCAATAAATTTTGTTCCACTTCACAATTGTGACCCACTTGTTGTTGATTCTTCACCAAAAATTTAAAATGTTATATCTTTTTGCTTGAAGCCTGAAATGTGGCAGAAAGTTTTAAAGTTCCAGGGGGCCGAATACTTTCGCAAGGCACTGTATATATATGTACACAATGCCAGAAGCCTAGCTAATAAAACTGGTGAACTGGAATTAGTGATGTGTGAGGAGGACTATGACATAGTGGGAGTAACTGAGACATGGCTGGATGATAGCTATGACTGGGCAGTTAATGTACAGGGTTACAATCTTTTTAGAAAGGATCGTCAAAACCGGAGAGGGGGAGGGGTCTGCCTTTATGTAAAGTCATGCCTAAAGCCCACACTCCGGGAAGATATAAGTGAGGGACATAAAGATGTGGAGTCACTGTGGGTAGAAATAAATGGAGCCAAAAACAATAATAAAATACTAATAGGGGTTTATTATAAACCACCCAATATATCAGAGACCACAGAAAATCTACTTCTAAATGAAATAGACGAGGCGGCAAATCATAATGAGGTCGTTATTATGGGGGACTTTAACTACCCAGATATAGACTGGGAAACTGAAACCTGTACATCTCATAAAGGAAACAGGTTCTTGGAAATAACCAAAGACAATTACCTTTCCCAACTGGTTCAGGACCCCACTAGAGGGACGGCCATACTGGACTTAGTATTAACCAATAGACCTGACAGAACAACAGGTGTGCAGGTTGGGGGACACCTGGGAAACAGTGACCATAACATAATAACCTTCCAATTGTCATTCAAAAGAGCGTTTCTTCAGGGAGGAACAAAAATACCAAACTTCAAAAAAGCTAAATTTAGCCAACTAAGAGAGGCCATAGACCTAACTAACTGGGACAAAGTCCTCAAAAATAAAAATACAGCCACAAAATGGGATATTTTTAAAAGCATCCTAATATCTAAGGTACATACCATATAGGAATAAAATAACAAGAAACAAGAAAAAACCAATGTGGATAAATAGAACTGTAAAGAAAACAATAAATGACAAAAAGAAAGCATTTAAATCACTAAAACAGGAGGGGAGTGAGGAAACATTGAAAAATTATAAGGAAAAAAATAGAATATGTAAAAGACACATAAAAACAGCCAAACTAGAGACCGAGAGATTAATCGTCAAAGAGAGTAAAACTAACCCTAAAATGTTCTTCAATTATATAAATACTAAAAAGTATAAACCTGAAGGTGTCGGCCCCTTACAGAGTAATGAGGGGGGAGTAGCAGAGAGCGATGAGGAGAAAGCGAAGCTACTAAATAACTTTTTCTCCACTGTAAATACAATGTCAGATGAAATGCAGAGTATAAAAGTAAATTCCCCTTTAAAAGTGTCCTCTCTGACCCAGGAAGAGGTGCAGCAACGTCTTAAAAATATTAAAATAGACAAATCACCAGGACCGGATGGCATACACCCCCGTATCCTAAGAGAATTAAGTAATGTAATCGACAGACCCTTATTTCTGATATTTAAGGACTCTATACTGACGGGGAGTGTTCCACAGGATTGGCGCATAGCAAATGTGGTGCCAATATTCAAAAAGGGTCCAAAAACAGAGCCTGGAAACTATAGGCCGGTAAGTTTAACTTCTGTTGTGGGTAAACTGTTTGAAGGTTTTCTGAGAGATGCTATCTTGGAGTACCTCAATGAAAATAAGCAAATAACTCCATATCAGCATGGCTTCATGAGGGATCGGTCATGTCAAACCAATTTAATCAGTTTCTATGAGGAGGTAAGTTCTAGACTTGACCGCGGCGACTCAATGGATGTCGTATATTTGGACTTCTCCAAGCGTTTGACACGGTACCACATAAAAGGTTAGTATACAAAATGAGAATGCTTGGCCTGGGAGAAAATGTCTGCATGTGGGTAAGTAACTGGCTTAGTGATAGAAAACAGAGGGTGGTTATTAACGGTACATACTCAGATTGGGTCACTGTCACTAGTGGGGTACCACAGGGTACTGTATTGGGTCCTATTCTCTTCAATATATTTATTAATGATCTTGTAGAAAGCTTGCACAGTAAAATATAAATTTTTGCAGATGACACTAAACTGTGTAAAGTAATTAACACAGAGGAGGACAGTGCACTGCTACAGCAGGATCTGAATAGACTGGAGGCTTGGGCAGAAAAGTGGCAGATGAGGTTTAACACTGACAAATGTAAGGTTATGCATATGGGAAGGAATAATGCAAGTCACCAGTACATACTAAATGGTAAAGCATTGGGTAACTCTGACATGGAAAAGGACCTAGGAATTTTAGTGAACAGCAAACTAAGCTGCAGAAACCAGTGTCAGACAGCTGCTGCCAAGGCCAATAAGATAATGGGTTGCATCAAAAGAGTCATAGATGCCCGTGATGAGAACATAGTCCTGCCACTTTACAAATCACTAGTCAGACCACATATGGAGTACTGTGTACAGTTCTGGGCTCCTGTGAACAAGGCAGACATAGCAGAGCTGGAGAGGGTTCAGAGGAGGGCAACTAAAGTAATAACTGGAATGGGTGGACTACAGTACCCAGAAAGATTATCAAAATTATGGTTATTCACTTTAGAAAAAAGACGACTGAGATCTAATAACTATGTATAAATATATCAGAGGTCAGTACAGAGATCTCTCCCATCATCTATTTATCCCGAGGACTGTGACCGTGACGAGGGGACATCCTCTGCGTCTGGAGGAAAGAAGGTTTGTACATAAACATAGAAGAGGATTCTTTACGGTAAGAGCAGTGACACTATGGAACTCTCTGCCTGAGGAGGTGGTGATGGTAAGTTCACTAAGAGAGTTCAAGAAGGGCCTGGATGTATTTCTGGAGGGTAATAATATTACAGGTTATAGTTACTAGAGATGGGTCGTTGATCCAGGGAGTTATTCTGATTGCCTGACTGGAGTCGGGAAGGAATTTTTCCCCCTAAAGTGAGGAAAATTGGCTTCTACCTCACAGGGTTTTTTTTGCCTTCCCCTGGATCAACTTGTAGGAAAACAGGCCGAACTGGATGGACAGATGTCTTTTTTTCGGCCTTACAAACTATGTTACTATGTTACTATGTTACACACAACATACGCACACAATAAATGTAGAATTTACTGACATTTCTAGACTCCTAATGCCATTATCACCTTTAAAATGAGCTGAAATATCCTTTGCTGTTACTTTGCAGTGTTACTTTTACAAGTATTTCACACACGTATTTACATTCTTTTAATGAACTAGGAATATTGCCATACAGTAATAAGCCATTAAAAGGAACTAATGTGCTATGTATACATCTGCTGACACATGCATACTTATTCATTACGGCAAAAAAAAAACAACAGACTTCTCCGGCAACAAAGCAATAAAATCTATCAAGACTCCAGGGTTTCTGTGAGATCTCAAGCCAAACTGATACATTTCTGTTACTAAACAGAATTTAAATAGAAGCTATTGAGCAGACTGTATTAGTAAAATACTATATGTACTGCTCAGTTCCAGAGAAACTAAGCTCACGCAACTACTGATAATCTGTTATGCTAGATCCACATGATAATGAAGAAGTCCTTTACATCTATAATCACAACTTTCCTAACTACCTAATGAGACTGATATAAATTATCAAATATATGCAGAGTGACTTCATAGATGGGATTATCTAGATATGACAGTCTGTGCTAGAAAAAAAGAGTACAAATTAAACTACTGTATTTTTGAAACTAAGAGATATATTTTAGCAAGACAATATCCTGCCATAATGTCCTTGCATCTTCTAGTCTGCAGTCCTACTGGGAAGGCCCAGTAGTATCACTTCTCTGTCTAACCATTGAGAGACCAGAGTAGCTGCTTTTCCCTCTCCTCCCTCAGTATGACCAGATCAGGGTAAAAGGAAAAGCTGAACAGGATGTCCACACTGCTTTCAGCTTTCTGTCATAGAGAGTACAGTGCAACAATTCATAGCTGCACAGTTCTCTCTCTCCCTACTCACCAATGATTTGTATAATCAGCTCTGGGCAGGAGGAGAAGATGAAGATTATGGGGGAGATTTATCAAAGACCAATATTTTACACTGGTCTTTGATATCCCCTACTCTGCCAGAGGATTTGCCTAATTTATGACAAGACGTAGGCCTCCTCCTATATTAGCTATATCCAAAACATTCTAGATCAGATTTCCATTAAGAATATCTATGTATTTGTTCCATTCAGCTTTCCTTCAACCCTGACCAGTCTAGCTTTCCCATGATGCCGCCACCATCAGAGATTCTTGCTTCTCACAATCTGAGAGTTCCAGAGTATAAAGCGGTCCCTCAAGTTACAATATTAATTGGTTCCAGGAAGACCATTGTATGTTGAAACCATTGCAACTTTATTAATCAGTTCCAAAGCCTTAACATGTCATCCAACATAAGAGAAAATGAAGATTTAGGAAAGATAATCAGATATCTAAGACAGATAAAACAAGTCCTTATATACACTGTATACATTCACAATGAAGTAAAAATGTGTGGCATTTCTGCAACAGGCAGGCCATGAGCTTTTGCAGGATTCCTATATAGACTCTCTACTTTCGCAAGGCACTGTAACAGTCAGGAATAGCTGCTAACTAGCAACTAAGACTGAGTTCACATCAGTGTTCATCCTTTCCGTTCTCCTGCTCTGTCATAGGAGCAGGAGAATGGAAAGGCTGAACGCTGATGTGAACTCAGCCTAATACAGCTATTTTACCAGAGAAGTGGCCTTGATTGGTTGGATCTGAGTCTGAGGCATTGTATGTTGAGTCTAGTTTCAACTTACAATGGGTCAGAAAAGATAATTGTATGTTAAAAATATTGTATCCTAAGGCCATTGTATCTTGAGGGACCACTGTAGTGTGTAGTGAGACCCAATAGGAAGCTCTTCAAGTGGTAGCAACCAGTCCTACCCACATTCTAGGACAGGTTGCTAGCAGCTATTTTAAATCATACCCAGAGAACCCTTTTAAGGGGCTAAAATAATGAAACACTGCGGGTATGTTGGGGTTATTTACTTCATTAGTGGGTGGTGGGAACCAGTTTTCCAATTGTTGAACCAAACAATCCTTTGTCTATAGTTCTACTACAGTTCAAGAAGACTTCATCCCACATCTGTAAGTACAGTAAACCTACTTTAATAGGCTTAATGGGGTTTACACTTTTTTAATCAAGCCGTGTCCTCTGCACATAGAACATATGGTTTGATTGTGAAGTGTAAACTTGTTTTTTTTTTTTTTTTATTTAAAGGGGTTGTGCTTCAGGCCATGATCAAAGATCGAAACATTGGCTATTCATGTATCTTGTGGAGTATATCTCTTGACCTGTTGGTGAAAATGCCAATAAAACACTACCTTTGTTT
This sequence comes from Rhinella marina, assembly GCA_900303285.1. Taxonomy (NCBI): domain Eukaryota; kingdom Metazoa; phylum Chordata; class Amphibia; order Anura; family Bufonidae; genus Rhinella; species Rhinella marina. The sequence goes on from ONZH01014219.1 coordinate 234,978, forward strand.
ATCAAGCAACTTTAGAGTGCTGTAGTTTTCTATACTAGATACTGTATGTAGAAGTGCTACCATACCAGAGTGCACCATCAGTTTACACCCAGGGTGCCAACTATATAGAAAAAAGAATGATTATGAGGCAGCTATAGCTAGACACATAAGCATATTTAAAAAGTCTGATCAGTGGGGGTCTTGGTGTTAAGTCCACAAATGACTGCTGAAATTAGGGGTCAGAATTCTTTAGCTAAGCACTCTGACCCTTTAGCTGTGAATGGTTCTGTTTGGCTTACCCAGCAGATGAGAAGATAGAGTTGTACAGACCTACTATGAAACCATTCAAATATGGGAAAGGAGCATTCCTAGCAACACTTGTTACACATAATTGCATTTTGTAAACTCATTTGTTGGGTGATTGTATCTTTAGTTAGAGTATGGCCACACTCGGGTTTCCTGATGCAGTTTTGGAAGCCAAGATCAGGAGTAAATTAAAAAAAGAGGAAAAATATTATCTGTCCTCTACAGTTTTCCTCCTGTTATGATCCTCTCCTGATTTTGGCTTTGAAAACTGCATCAGGAAACCTGACCATGTGGCTATACCCTTAGGCACCATAAATCATAATTTCTGGAAATACAGGGATCTGCTGCCCACAAACCACAAATCTGTATGGGGGTAAGAGAGGAGGGATCTCAGGAGGGATCTCATACAGGGTGGATGAATGCTGCATGTAAATAGAGCTTTCCACACTTCCTGATAATTATTCAGTACGCCCTTGAATAATGAAGAAAAAAAATCCTTTCTCCAACTTTTTAAAAGTGCCATATTTATATTATATTTATAACTTTAAAGGACTTCCGTTAGCTTCTGAAATTAATTGGAAAAATGTTACAAAGTTATTACCCACCAACCGTAAGTCTAGGGGTACACAATAATTCTTGGTAATGCCATTGGACTTTTTGCAATAAGGTTGTCTATGACATTGTCTTCCACAGGGAAACGTTGAGGTTGCACTGCAGTCATGATATTCCTGCAATTTTACAGCAATTTGTCCAAGGCTAAGGCCAGTTTCACACTGGCGTTAATGTTCCCAGCAGGCTGTGTCGGCAGGGGAACAACCTGCTGGCTCTGCAACTACCATGTGCAGTTGTGCTGTGCCCAAAGTCTGTTTGGCTCATTCACTATAATGGGGACCGGCGAAGATCTGTCAGCAGCACAGCAAATATGCTGAGAGGCGACAGGACAAATACCGCTGCACAAAATGCGGTAACTAACGCATGCGTAAACAGAGCAGAGCAAAGGTTTTATACCTATTTGACTTTTATAGTTCTGTAACCGATTACGGTGGTTTCTCACATTATCCAGATGTGTGATTCCCACCATATACTGGAAAAGTCATAGTTAACACAAAATAGTAGAAAATATTCATTGTGAATCAATAAACCCAAAATATTAATTAAAGTGCAAGTAGGGACTTCTTTATAAATCCCTTAGGAAACTTCACAAACAATGACTTCTGCAGCTGCTATAACCTCCTCCCACACAGGCAAATTATGAGAGAAGACCATCATTTTCCATGTGTCTGATTAATCACCCGTTACCCCTGTAAACAGCTGGGAGGTCCAGCTCTAGATTTTGGAACACGTGAAAACAGAAATAATCATACTGTCTCGCATCACTTTTTATGTGCTACTATTTTTAGTTAAAAGGGTTTATCTTGGCAAACATTTTGTAAATGAATAACTTAGCTACATTATCTGGACACGGACAACAAGTAATGATTTGGGATATAGAAATAGTGGACATGATCAAAGCAGACATAAATACATTAAAAGGGTTATCCCAGGATTAATGTAAAAATGAAAATCAGGCATCATATAGTACGTCAATATTTTTCTAACAAAGCTAGAACCAGTCCTGTACCTCACATAGATCTAAAGCCATCCCCATTCATTGTTCCAGTTTCTCTGCTAGATCTATATCAAGCTGGCAGCTCAGAGGGCATTCCATTTCTGCTGCAGCTCTCTCTTTATCACAGTTCAGGAGGCAGTTGAAGCTTCCTGCTTCAATGGCTCAGATTGGGAGAAGAGCTGATGAAGGTGTTTTAAAGCCTTAGATGTCACTGTCAATAGTGACCAAGAGTTTCAGGGGGAAGTTGTTCCCTCTGTACCCCATTGGCACCCCCACAAATTTGAAGGCACGGTGTCTGTCTTTATACTGCAGCTGAGTGTCTAATGAAGGCATAGGCATGGTCTAATAAAATACTTGTCATTTTTCATCATGTATTATGTAAATTATTAAATGACTTCATGTCAAAGTCCCCTTGTAGACTAATAAGTGGTATAATTAACATATTTTTAAATCAAGTTTTATTGTAAAAAAAAGTACACTCTTTTCCCTAGGTAAAAAAAATATTTTTAATGGAAAAAAATGACAAAAATGCACATATTTGGTGTAGCCCGCATCTGTAAAGACCCAAACTATCATTGGCTGTTTTTTCCATATCTGTACCCGATAAAATGAATATAGAGCAGTTGAAAAGCTTTATGTATCCCAAAATAGTACAAATTAAGACTTCAAGTCATCCCACACAAATCATGCAGCTCCGTAGAAAGAAAAATAAAAAAGTTATGGGTCTTGAGATGCGACAATGCAAAAATATTTTCCTTTATTAAAAAAGGATTTTTACTGTGCAAATGTGGTATAACTTTTGATTATATATTTGGTATCACTGTAATCGCACTGATCCCAAAAATAAAGTTATCATGTTATTTATTAGTGGTCCGTAAACAGAATAGTAAAGTAGTTAGAAACACACCAAAACTACATACATACAGACATAATAAACTGCTAGACCAATGACTTTTCTTATAAACAAATAACCAATTTTATTATAGTCAAAACAATAAGGTGAAAACTATTGATGCGACAAACAGGGAGCATTCAAGATGTTCATCAAAACAGGAAAAAAACATAGCTGGAATCAAGCAGATTACTCAAAACCATGGAAAAAGCCATAAACAGACTAATGGTGAATTTATCATAAACCACCATTTCACGCTGGTCTATGATATCCCCTGTGGTACCAGAGGATGTGCCTTTATTTAGGCCACATTCACACGACCGTGTGAATGGGGCCGTATCTATTTCGCAATATTGCGGAATAGATGCGGCCCCATTCACCTCTATGGGAACGAGGAGCCGCCGCACGGAGCTAGCTCCGTGCCGCGGCTCCGCTGAAAAATATGACGCATGTCCTATACTTGTCCACATGCACAGACAAGTATAGGCATTTTGAATGGGGCTGCCCGGCGTGTGTTCTGAGCGGTGCGGAACACACGCCGGGCGGCACCCATATTGTTGCGGGTCCGCAATAATGCGGAGGTCTGAATGGGGCCTTATAATGATGTTCAGCAATCTGTGCACCTAAACAGAAATCTACTTCTGATTTAATTGCGGGAAACCTACTGGCCCCACCCACTCACCACACCCCCTTTTTGGAAAGTGGCAAGGACGGCGTACAGATGCTATTTGTTGTCACTGTGGCATTTAAAAGGTTGCAAACATGGGGTCTTCAAATTGCTTAAGCCAAAAAAGTGGTGTGGGGAGAATTATAAATTTCTCTGTAAGTTTTACAGTCTAAGACTAAAATCCTATGCAAAGAGTGACAAATAAACTGTCCCAAGCCTACAAGGCATAAACAGATAATTATATAAATCTGTAAATACAAGAAGGCAAGTACCATAAGGAACACATCACAAACATCAGCCAGTGATCTGCATCAGCCAGTGATTGGCTGAGAGGTGGTTCCAAGTCATTTCCTGTGCGTCAAACCAGGACCAGGTAGTGGAAGTGAAATATGGCTATTTCACGCTGGTCTATGATATCCCCTGTGGTACCAGAGGATGTGCCTTTATTTAGGCCCCATTCACACTACCGTGTGAATGGGGCTGTATCTATTCCGCAATATTGCGGAATAGATGCGGCCCCATTCACCTCTATGGGAGCGGGGAGCCGCCGCACGGCTTGGTATGGCTCCTAAATAACATACAAACCTTGATAACATGTTGTGATATAAGCAGGGGCATTCTAACTCAAAACTCCATATTTACTGCTTTCCTGCACACAGTCATAAGAGTTCAAAAAATTGGCTTCTGACATTACTAATATTTGCCTCAGAATAACATAAAGCAGGTATTAGTGAATTAGTGATAGCTACAGGAAAGTACAATATATAAAAGTGGGATGTGATTCTTTGCACCTGCCTACAAAATACAGTAGTTGACATACTCTAACCAATGCAGAATTTTAAGCCGCTTACCTTAGACCGTGATCTCATGAATGGAAATCCAACACTACATTTAAGATAGTCATCTTCCAATAACTCACAGGAAATTCCTTGTTCTTCCTACAAAAGGAGGAAAACATTGTCTTAACAAATAAGTCAAGTTTCTGCTTTCAAATGTAATGCATTAGTGATGTGGACACACAAGACTTCATAATCCTAAACACTATTATTTATTCCTGATATGTAGAAAATACCATCACATTTAACACAGAGAATGAGGTTGATGATATCTTTATTGTTGGGCTCAAAGTCATAGGAACCCAACCATGAGGAGAACATTGGAGCTTTATACAGATGTTGTCATATTTTTACCAAGAATATAAATACTGTAAGGTAATAGAGATGACTACTGAACTGCTATTCTGCCATGCCCATTAATGACATCAGCATATATACAACCCATTTTAATTTGTGTGATATTAGGACTGTATATGGCACCATATCAAAATTTAGAGACCGTTCCACGTATCAATTAATTTTATTGTATTTATTCACACATCATTGTTTTTCCACTGACCGTTTTTCACTGATTCATTAGAAAGGTTTGAAAAAAGTTTAGTTTTTTTTTTCTTTTGAGGGGGGGGGGTCGCACACTGACAAAAACATGGAGGCACCTCATTAACTCCAAACTTTGTGGATGCAAAACTTGGCTGCAACATGGTCTTTTTGTGGGAAAGCAAAATATTGAATGGCAAGTAACATGTCACATCATGAGTCTAGAGTCATTATTGCATTACCCCTTGAATTCAAACACCTATGGTCAGGACTTGCATCTTAAGGTCCTTTTACACGGGCCGATTATCGGCCGAAAAATCGTTCCTAGGAATGCTAGTGCCGATAATCGGCCCGTGTAAAAGTGGCCCTAATCAGCCGACGAACGAGCAAAACGCTCGTTCGTCGGCTGATTGGATCTTTTGTAGAAACCAAAAGATCCAATCTGTCGGGCGCACATCGCCCTGTGTAAACAGGCCATGTGCGCCTGACAGTATGGAGCTTCCCGGCCACACGAGCGATACAGCGATCACTCGTGCGGCCCGGCGCTCGATTCGTCGGGCCGTGTAAAGCCTCCCTGCCCGAGCGCCGATATCGCTGATTGGCGCTCGGGCAGGGAGAATAATCGGCCCGTCTAAAAGGGCCTTTAGACACAGAGAAGAACTGATTCAAAAAAGGTGTGAAAGAAGTTATTCATTTTAAATTAGAGAAACCAAGCTTGAATAGAGATGGAGGGATGCAGCATCTATTTTCTGCCACTTACAATGCCATTCTCGCACCTCTCCAAAGGAAGTTTTATCACACCTAATAGCTTCAGTCATGCAAATTACAATCAACATCTTACCTCCATGAGGTCCTTAACCTTCTGTCGAAACAATTGAAATTGAAATGAAACAATCAAGCTAACTGAAACATGAGTCACCAGTATTTAGAGGCAGAGAATTCTTCTCGACATCATTCTGATTAAGAAAGCCATTCAGATGACTGGCAAAATGTCTTCAAGAGAAAATTAGTCCAGTTGCTCTGAATTATTAAAGGGGTTTTACCATCTAACCCTATTTTCAATATGCCCTGCAAAGTGATCCACAAAAATTAAAAAATACACTCCCCTGTTTACCATTGCTCCATTCCTGCACACGGCCTCCATTTAGTGCTCTTTCCAGACTGGGCATGTGAACTTCCAAGTAAGATCATATGTGCTGCTCCCCCGAGTCATTGGCCTCGGCAGTGACATGCCCTCACAAGGGATGTGACCCAGCAGTGATGTGCCGCTTAGGAACATGTCACTAATGAGGCTGTTCATTCAGAAGTTTATAGACAGGTACTGGAAGGCCAGTGCAGGAAGCTGGAACAGAGCAGCATGGAGTAAGTTAATATGGTTTTTGCACAGGTACAGCGGGGTTAAAGTTTTAAAAAAGTAAAAGAAAAAAAGTTGGACAACCACTTTAAGGTGGTTTGTTGCACTTTTATCCCTTTTTATGCTATAGGCACTGGAAGAAATGTGCCTAGAAATGTACTTTCCCATGTAAAAACAAGAAGAGGAAATCACACTTCTTGTTACCATAGTGTGCAAACACTTCAACAGTTATTTCTAGCACAAGAGCCCAATTGACGTCATTATCATCATCACCAATTCTCCTTCATTTTGACACTCAGAGGAATTAAAATAGTCCACATAACTGGTTAAAGATGTCAGGCCAAGTCTTGTACACTTCACATGAATTGGCAAAGACGTATCAAAGAATTAGACGTTAAAAGTGATCAATGAAAAATCCGTAAAAAAAACCCCACAAAACATTCATGTAAATGTCATACCAAAATGTGTCCCTGAATTGTGGTATGTTTAGAAACATGTATTTACTATGACTATGTTCTCACTTCTCAACTGATATTACCATCCACCTGCTTGACTGGTCCCAAGCTGAATTTGCCTTTCACATTACATTCACAAATTGCACTATACGCTCAGCCATTGCACTCAATATTAAATGCTCATTAACATATAAGTACTTCGTCTTTAAAAAAGTGAAGAAAAATCAATCCATGTGTACAGTACATTCATTCATCTATCCAGTACGTAGATGTGGACTCTGAGGGTCACGTACATACAGTATGTAAACAACCAGTGTCACCAGAATTTGCATGTCAGCAACAAATTCACAGTGAAAACTATCATTCAACTATCATTCATGACAACACAGTTACTAATGCAATTATGCCTAGTATTTTGCATACTTTTGCTGCAGCAAAAAGAATAATCCTCTGTGCCTCACTCAATGAGCTCGTAGATCTTAGTGGAAATGGATTGTTAAAATGCGAAAATGTAAGCAAAACCTTTATCAAAATTAAGCACCAAATTTTGGCATGAAGTAAGTCAACCAGTAGTTGGTGTAATGTTAGACCAAAGTGTCTAGTCATGCACCAAACGTATTAACATGCCTGAGCTACTGTGCACACGTTACACTGTCTACAATTTAGACAGGATTAGCAAATCCTGCCATGTAAAACATTACTGTACAGGCATCCTAATGCATTTTCTGCTAGTGCACATTTACAAATGTAACAGTTGATGACCATTTTATTGCATGCTAAATGACATACAGTACTGAGCAATAGAATGCTTTCAAAAATAGAAGCATTAATAATTTTAATTCAAATTTATTCTGCAGCAGGACAACAACCCCAAAGATACAGTCAATGTCCTTAAGAACATTAAGCATTTAAGAACAAGGAGTCTTGGAAGTGATGTTAGAGCCCTGATCTCAACATCCTCAAGTCTGTCTGGGATTACATGAAGAGACAGAAGGATCTGAACAAGCCTAAATCCACAGAACATTTGTGGTCAGTTCTCCAAGATGTTTTGAACAACCTCCCTGCCAAATTCCTTCAATACCTGTGTGCAAGTGTACCTAGAAGAATTGATGATGTTTTGAAGGCAAAGGGTGGCTCCACAAATATTGATTTGATTTAGGATTTCTTTTTAGTTCATTCACTTTGCATTTTGTTAATTGATAAAAATAAACTATTAACACTACATACACTACTTACCATAAGTAACCTATGAACCTAACTCTAGTTAGTGTTGCTCATCACACAAAGATAATTAAACTCACTTTACTAAAGCCTATATTACACAGAGCGACAAATGTCGTTAATGCGAATGAAATCGAATGAGCCTCGCCCATCGTATGGGCAATTAATGGACAAGTGAGGAATCAGTCGTTTCTTGCCAATCATGATCTTTCATCCTGCTAAAATATTACTGTTCCTCGGTCCCAGAGCCGTTCATATAATATGGAGTTGTCTACTCGCTTACAGATCTAATAGAGGCAAAGTACTTTGTAGTGAATGATTAACAAGCAAAAGTACTAACGAACATCTATGTAATAAGCACATTTTTGGTCGCTAACAAGTCTCAGAATCTTCAATCTATAACCGTTATCTGCAAGACATCGGCTGGTTTAATACAAGCCTATGTCCACCTCATCTGACATCGCTGCATTTACATTCATATAGAAGCATATTTCCCCTCTAAATTCTGAATGTACCTGCATATTGATTGAAGTAGTTTGCTATTCTAGCGTCTCAACCACTATGAGCACATTATTCAGTATTATACGGCCCACGAGTTTTGGGCATTCCCAACCATCACATAGGAAAAGCATTGATGGAAGTGGTATCTGTGTCTCCTTTGATTTGTTTGTGTGCATGATTTACACGGCCTTTCATCTCATAGAATGAACAGGAAAGGGTAGCCTCCTGGGAGGAAAAAGATAACTTCTAGTGAAAAAGTCCTATTCTCTCATCCGGCATATCATGAGCTATTATTTAGGCAATAATTACCAAGGCTGGAGTGATTTGGTCAGTTATTTTCTTTCCTGTAATTGACTAATATAGACAAAGGACGCGGTATGCAAACATTAGTCACATACTCAGTAGCATAGATTACACTATTTCAACTTAAAATAATACCTGCTGCAGTGTACACTGCCTTACCATATGACCGACTACAGATACAGAGACAAAAATACAATCTATTAACAAAGCTGCCTTGGATCCAACCCAACAACAAACAAATATGGTAATATGGAATGTGGATTTTGTCAGGTAGAAGACGAAGGATCATTTCATTTATTGAAAATAAATATGTATGCTCCCTAAATCTAACAACTTTTTGTGCCAGCCTTAGTAGTCCCAACTGCCATCAATTGATAGTAATATTCTGCAATGTAGAATTTCTCTAATTCAGCTACATTTCAAGCATGAACTGCCCATTTTAGGTCTTGCCAATGCACCACTCTGACTTGCACTTGAGCTGTCATTCTCCTTAAGAATTCATGGTTCCATCAATTATGACAAAAAATTCAGGCTCTGGAAAAGCAAATCATCTCCAAACTATCACACTACCACCACGTTTGACTGTTGGTTGGACAACATTGCGGAATAGATGCGGGCACATTCACACGGTCGTGTAAATGGGCCCTTAAACTTAATATATTGGGTTTTTTTTTTACTTTTTATTTACTATTAGCCCCCTTAGGGGGGAGATCTATTAGGGTGAATAGGACTTCACCCTGTCCTTTGTGCACACGGCAGCAGGGAGCTTACCATGGCAGCCAGGACTTCAGTAGCGTCCTGGTTGCCATGGTAACCAATCGGAGCCCCCACTGCTGGGGCTCCAATCGGAACTGCCACCAATAAAGAGGGAAAGGGGGGGACCCTGTGGCCACTGCCACCAATGATTATTATAGTGGGGGGGATGCACTGCGCCACCAATGACCAATACTGGGGTGGGTTGGGGGGGGGGCGCACTGCGCCACCAATGTTTTTATTACTGGGGAGTGTGCCACCTGAGGGGTTAACTGCAGCATATTGCAGCTCCCTATTATTCAGGTCAGGTGCTGGCTATGTGATTCTGTGCCGGCACCCGCCTCCTGTAGTTGTATTAAACATAGTTATCATCATTGGTGGCGCAGTGGCCACGGCCCCTCCCCTCCACCGCCCTCTTCTCGTTGGTGGCGCAGTGGCCCTAGCCCCTCCCCTTCTCCATCCCCTCTTTTCTCATTGGTGGCAGTGGCAGCAGCAGCACATGGAGGAGGGAGAGACTGCTTCCTTCTCCCCTGTGCTGCTGAGGGAACATGGAGCGCGCTGAGAGCAGCGCGCACCATGTTCTCTGATACTAGGCTGTGCAGTAGTGCAGCCTAGTATTGGTAAATGCTGGTCGGGTCTAGGCGCACACTCTGAACAGTGTGGAAGGGTATTGGAAACCTGTGTTTTTATGAAGGTCCTTGAGTAATTTCCAGGAACATCGGTGGAAAAGGACAATCTCTTGAAAAAGCAGCACAGATCTATTTGTTTACATATAACTTTTAACAGAAAGTGGCGAAAGTTGTTGCTAAAGTCTATGCCAGCCTGTAGCTTGTGTACACTTCAATATCTGGTGCATGGGGAGAAGGAGGTTAATTTTCCAGCCCCTTAGAGACAGTAGCTTGTTTGGGCTGGTCTCACCCCTTTTGCTAGCAGCTGTGGCTGCAGAGAGTGAGTGTGAGTTGGAAGGAGAAGCAGACAGGAATAAACTAGCCTGTGAGCCAAGAGCAGCCAGAAAAGTGATTGTCACATGTGGCACCCCTGAGGTACAAAAGACTTGAACCTAACAGAAGGTTTAGTGGCTATTTCAAAGAAAAGTGCATGGACAAAAAGTAACTGAAGGTAAAGCATGTATCATGGCTGTGGACGTCACTACGTTTGGTTGGGGATAGAGGTTTCATCTCTTTCAATTATCTGTCCATGTAAAAGGTCCTCAAACAAGTGCAGAACGACTTGCTATATGGTCAATGGGCATTCATAAATGTAAAAGGTTCTTAGATAGTTACATGTACATTGTGCCAGCACTTTAGAGATGTGGTACAGTAGATGTACAATCTTAGGGGGTTATTTACTAACCAGAAATATGCCTAGAAATAGGCCGATTCCTCGATCCACTGCCAGCTATAGGGGCTATTAAGACCCTTGTCTCAAAGGCCGGTCTTAATAAATGACACCCTTAATCTTTCTAGTAATCTCTTATTTTCTGGTGAAATCTCTTCTTCCATTTTCACTGACATCAAGCCACTCTCAGGCATGGTTACTGAAGGCTAAAGCCATAGGGGCAATGACACAGAGTAGCCAAAAACCGTAACCATTACTATTGGCTATGTGGTTTTATGGGTGAAATAGCTGGCTCATGAAAAAATCATGCAGTCATGTACTAATCAATGTGAACAATTAACTGAAACAATTGAACAACTAAACTAAACTGCAGCATGGTGCTGTGGTTTTAAACCTCATAACAGCTGCGCCAGTGCTGCCCGATTTGACCTTACCATAATGGCCATTTATTGCCATATGGTGATGAGTGAAAATAGATACAGCTAAAACATGAATACAGCACCTACATTTGAACTCTGCACTGTTACAAGCCACACCATATATTGTCTGTGTCAGCACATAGACATAAAATAAATGACTGGTGAAAAAAAGAATAAAAATATACGATACGCTCAATGTGTTCAGCACGGACCGGAATTATCTAAATAACTAATCACAAGTAACACTCTGCCAGCAGTTGTGGAATCCCAAGAGAAACTTTATTGATCCCCACGGTGTCTACAACTTATCTGATGCATTGTTGCATATTTATATAAAAAGCTCTCTATGCATTTCAAATACTGTACAGCTTGGAAACTGGAGGACTGTTTCAATCAACTATTTATACAAAAGGCTTTCAACCCTTGGCAGGCCTGTATATTATTTTAAACCAAGTTTAGAATTGTATAAAATCCTAATTTTTTTCTTGCTTAGTGAAATGTGCAAAGCCTGAATTCTGTGACATCTAATTTACTAGCTAACACAGTTTATTTTCCATAAAATGGGAGTACAAAGAGGCCTCATTTATGTCAGATCTTACTATATGACAGGTTTATGGAGGCATGTAATATTTACACTGTATAAAAAGTTTAATGGTAGTTTTAGATTAACATACAAGGCTCATTAAAATACTACATGAAGAACTTTCAACAAGCCAAGAAATCAATATCTAATCACATGTCTCATACTGCTTGATAAAGAAATGGTAAATCAACAAAAAGTCACAATCTTGCAATTATAATCATCTTCAGTTACTAGCAGGATTACCTTTATAAGGAGTAGATTAAAAGTACCTGTTGGTTCAAGTGAATGTTGAGACTGAATTGCTGGGTATGTACATGTGAAGTGTCTTACTGTTACATCATTTGTAGAAAAGAGGGTTTAGACTGCACGATGTAGCAGCCGATTGTCGGGAAGGAAGTGTTTTGTCTCGTCAGTTGTCGGCTCGTTAAAGGGGTTCTGCAGTTCTGTAAAACTGATGATCTATCCTCTGGATAGATCATCAGCATCTGATCGGCGGCGGTCCGACACCTGGGACCCCCGCGATCAGCTGTTTGAGAAGGCAGCGGCGCTGCAGGAGCGCCACGGCCTTCTCTGTGTTTTCCTCAGGCCCAGTGACGTCACAACTAGTTTTTCTGGCCTGGGCGGGGCTAAGCTCTGTTCACTTGCATGAAGCTTAGACCCGCCCAGGCCAGTGATGCTAGTCGTGACGGCACTGGGCCTTCTCAAACAGCTGATCGGCGGTGGTCCTGGGTGTCGGACCGCCGCCTATCAGATGCTGATGATCTATCCAGGGGATAGATCATCAGTTTTACAGAACTGCAGAACCCCTTTAAGTGAGGGAGACCGTTGCATTTAGATGCAGCAATCTCCTTCACAGTATGATGACGAGAGTTCACTATTGCGATCCCTCATCCCCATACAGAATCATTGTTCCTGGGTGGCACATCGCTGTTTAGACAGCACGATCTGCTGCGTTGTCATTGTGTGTTCGGCGGCACAATTACACAAGCAGTTTGTCAGGAATGAGCATTCACAGGAATGGTAGTTTCCGATAATCTGCCCGATAATTGGCTGGTGTAAATGTGTGTTAAGACATTTTCAGTGGTTCCGCCTCTCCCTTACAGGCTCTGTAGCTATCAGTTTTTCTTGAGCTCAGCTGCAGAGTGGACAAAGGCTAGCTGCAATGATATCTTCCATAAACTGAACATAAAGATGAGATTCTGGTCCCCTGTCTTTCTGTAGCATGGTAGCATGGAGGACATTATACAGCAGTACTGAACAGAGTAGTTTTATCTATTTATTTTATGCACTTATATAGCGCTACTATATTCCGCAGCGCTTTACAGACATTGCCATCACACTGTCCCCAATAAGGCTCACAATCTAAGTTCCCTGTTTGGAGGCCGTGCATGGTTACTGCAGCTCAGTCCCATACAACAAAAAGGGGAAAAAGTTGCAGTAACCAGTAACGGTAACTACACAGTGGATGGAGGTGTGCCTGATTCAAGTATGCAGAATGCTTGGCAATCAGCTGATTGGCCTGGTGTTGGGAATCAAATTTCTGTCGATCTGATATTGATGACCTATCCTTAGGATTGAATATCCAAAAATTGACTTCGTGGCACACTGCAAGTTAAAGCTGGATGTCGGGTTCCCACCCCGTTTGTAGTGAAACGAAAAACTCCAGCACATCAGAGCATTTGCAAGTGAAGATTTTATTTAGTATGCGGCCCAATATAACCAGTTACGTTTCGGCCTTTCTGGCCTTTCTCAAACTATGGCACAAAAATATAACAACAGATACATAAATCGCATGTCCAGGGCGTGTGTCAAATGTACATAGGATTACATAGTGACATAAGATTACATTGTGACATAAGATTACATGGTGACATAAAATTACATGGTGACATCAGTATGGTGTGAGGGACACATGTTTAGGGATACTCCTGAGTAAAAGTTCAACCATTCATTTGTAGTTTGATCAAATGAGTTATCTTATTATTCAGGATAAGGACCAAGTAGTAGTTAGGTTCGTATCTAAAACATTGCATATTTTATACACAGATGTATTCCCCTCTGTCCCCTCCTAATTTGTGAATTACCGATCAGAAAATACAATAAATATTTACATATATACATCTATATACACAAGGTGAGTGTCTCAGTTGCAAAAAAACCCATCAGTTGTAATATCTAGCCTTAGGATTGGTCACCAGTACAAAAGTCCCTTGAAAACACTTTAAGAACATTGATCACCACAGGTAGGCTAAAAATGTATGAGTTCGGCCAACCGTCTAATGTGTATGGTGGCTTGCCCCAGATGACTGATGTTTGGGAAGATAAGGATGGGGCATGTTGGATTTCAAAATGTTTTGTTAGTGAGGACATACGCTGATGCCAGAGAAGTCTGGCAGAGGCTTTCTCACCATTCTCATTCACTTCATGTAGCTGTCAGTCAAACAAGTGTTTGGACAATAGTAATCTCTATATCATTCAGGCAGAACTAAAAAAATGACTGCACAATTACTGCATAATTGAGATAATTAACAGATTAATAAAAAAGGACATAAAGGCATTTAGTGTCCTTGTAAACAATTTATCAATGTGACGTTGTTGCAGCATGCCCACAATGCATTCTAATTTAAAAGGCTATCAAAAAAATGATTGTTTAAAATAGGCTTTTTATAAGAGCTTCCAACAGCTACAGAAACATATTTTGGTAAAGCTCTAGCCAGAAACACCTCGGAAAAGTAGCTCTACAATATCTTAAAGCTTGAAGGAAATCTCAGCAACAAAATAAAATACACACACATATTTTGCCAAGCTGGTAGTTGGAACATCACTGTTTACACAGAAGGTACTTTATGACTTATTAGTGTATGCTGTCATATATCCAAGGAACACTGTCCTGTATCTGAACTCACTGTTTTAAGACTGATAAATAAACTGAATACTGGAATGCTTGCATTAGTAAACATTTTTACAGGTTGAACTAAGGTTAAGGACTCAAGATTTCCCATAAGACAAATACAATTCAATTTCACGACATGCTAGAAAAACCATTGACAGAGTACACTTCACAATGCAACCATTGGGTGGCCACACACAGACACATACAGGATAGATATCTCGTGACACTCTATTGCAAAATCATCTCAGGATATGCTGAGGCAAGGAAGGACACATCTGCACATTTTAGGCAACCCCAATCCAAATGCCCATTTAGTAAATGTTTCCCTAATTTTACCCTAGAAGTTTGACTATCCAATATTTATTTTTATAATCCAAATAATCCAGAAAATCTGATAAACCTCCTTAGAACTTGAGATAGCTGAAATTCAGACATTTATTGAATGCATTTCTATTTATACAAAAACGTCTATGAGAGATCAGCTTTAAGTTTAAAGAGGCTCTATCAGCTTGATCAACCCTATTAATGCATATACAAATGAGAAAGTTGTAGCACCCCTGTGCTCTGCACACTCCCCATCCCCTTGATCTACAGGGCTAGACATCAGCATGCTGAGGGCAAAGCTGTGTCCTAGCATCTACATATCATATATACCACTAGCTATAGCCTTACTACATTGAGATATGCTTAGAAAGCTAATATACATATTAATGCTTTATTCACAGGCACAATGTATGATTTTAATGAGACCATTCTTTTCTATGTGAAAAAGCTAGATTTGAATCTTGTATCATCTTGTATATTTGAATCGTGCTTATGAATAAATCAGTAATAGGTTTTAGGTTTATAAGCAAAAAACAAAAACAAAACAAACCAAAAACACTATTCTCAATATACTAAGACTGAACACTTATTAATAAGCCTTTCCACATAGAGAACAATGGTTCTTTGATTCTTAGACACCAACACTTATTACTGGTTTTATAATCATATACTGTGCTTGTGAATAAAGCAGAAATATGTATATTAGCTTTCTAAGCATATCTCAATATGGTAAGCCTACAGTAAGTGGTGTATGTTATATGTAGATGCTAGAACACAGATGTGCTCTTAGCATGCTGTCTAGTCCACTGAATCAAGGGAAAAGAAGTGTGCAGAACCCAGGGGAATTAGAAAGCAGTGCTCAAAGGATTCATCCCCACACCCTGGTGCTCCAATTTGCGTATTGGCATATACAGTAAATAAAAACACAGATATCTCTGCAGCTGTTTAGCATACAGACAAAAGAAAGGTATCGTTCTAATCAGTATGATGATCCCTACCAGGGAGTGTGCCTGGTTTAATAGGGTTGATCATGCTAACAGAGCCTAATTATCATAGATGTTGACAGTCAATGACACCTCTGCCAATCTCTGACCAACACAGGGATGGAAGGATTTGTCTGTTCTTTTTCATCTATCTATTTTCACTGCAAAGATCTCTTACCAATTTGTGGAATATTTGAGTGTGATATGCAATGCATAATATTAAATGAACAGATCACAGCATTGCACGCTCCAAATCTTGCTCCAAACGATTTATTATAGCAGGTACATCCTCGACAAAAGAAATTGTTATGTTTTAGTGGAAAAACCACCTTTATCAAGCATCTGTTAATTTATTTCGGATTACCTAGATGGTTTGGTAGTCACAGGCACAGTGGGTTGAAGTCCTAGTTTGCCGATCCCTCCTTTGTCCACTAAAGACTCATATAGACAGACCTATTCTTTTATCTCTGCTTACTGTAGCCAGTAAGGGGTTCAATACCCATTATTAAGCCAGGCGTATTAAACATATGACTGTAAAAACAGATGCAGGCATAAAATAATGATAGATGTAAAACAATTACTAGCATTTTGTAATATAAGAATCACGGCCCAAACCACTATGCATGTCTCCTTGTTCCCTAACTATGCATCTACAAGTATTAATCACTGGAGTAGCTATAGGGTTTGCAGCGGTCGCAGTTGCGACCAGGCCCTTAAAGTGCTCACCCCTCCTCCTGCTCGCACTTCTCAGGGCCCGCGCTGCTGTGTCCTAGCTGCCTGACCTGACACTGCAGGAAGTCAGGTGACTGCAGTGCAGGCCTTGAGAAGAGAAGACAGCCAGGACCAGGAGAGTGGCGGCAGGAGAGGTAAGTTACTTTATTATTTCACAGTTTGATCTGAGGTCTGATATGGGGATCTGAAGGATCTAATGGGGGACTGGAGGTCTGACTGGGGGTCTAGAGAGGTCTAATTGGGGGTCTGGACAGGTCTAATGGGGGTCTAGAGAGGTCTAATGGGGGGGTCTAGAGAGGTCTAATGGGGGTCTAGAGAGGTCTAATGGGGGGTCTGGAGAGGTCTAATGGGGGGTCTGGAGAAGTCTAATGGGGGGTCTGGAGGTCTGACTGTAGGTCTGGAGAGGTATGACTGGGGGTCTGGAGAGGTCTAATAGGGTGTATGGGGGACCGGTCTGAAATCTAATGGGGGTCTGGAGGTCTGGTCTAAGGTCTAATGGGGGTCTAGAGGTCTGGTCTGAGGTCTAATGTGGGTCTGTAGGTCTGGTCTGAGGTCTAATGGGCGCCTGGAGGTCTAATGGGGGTCTGATATTGCGGTGGGGTCTGGTCTGAGGTCTAAAATTGGGGTCTTATATGGGGTCTGACATAGAGGTTGGGGAGGTCTCATTTAGGGTTTTATATGGGGATCTGAGCTAAAAGGACTGGCGCACAATATAAAGGGGTGTTTTTGTACTGGTGCACTATTTGTGTGATACCAGTATTTTCAGGGGGACTGTTTCTGCAGGATAGTATTGGAGGGCACAGCGGACACGGTATTGCGGATGGCAGGATGGGGTGTTGAGAAGGTTGGAGGATGATGGAAAAGTAGGAAAGTAAGATGTCTGTTTGTTAAAATATGCAGAGACGAGGTGCAGCTGAAAGAAGTCACCATGGTGGTCTGGTCTGAATGGAGAAGATGAAAGAGAATCAGAGGAGACGTCACTGGATGTAAGAGGTACACATAAGGCACTGGGTTACCCTGTATGTCTTTAGCGCTGAATGTAATGTTTTCCGATAAAGACTGCGCACAATATAGATTTAGAATTTGGCATGGGGAGGGGGGGCGTTTCAATTTTTGACTTGGACAAAAGAAAAGCTAGGTGCACCACTGAGGGAAGGGAGGGGGGCGCAAGTTGAACTCTTGCACCAGGGCCCATGAGCTTTTAGCTATGCCGCTGGTATTAATGTGAATACAGTTTCTTCTGTTACTGTCCTTGCCCACATGGATATTTCATATGCCATTTTCCTGCATATAAACTAATACAATTTTGATTGCAAATGAGTTTTTTAGCACAAAAGTTAAGGGGGAAGTGGGGCATAAGGTAGAACACAGAAAGCACATGGGGATATATACAGTAATTTCTAAGTTAGGCTTATGTACCTAGGGCTTCACCAGTTGTAATACATCCTTACTTCAACTATCACTCACATTTTACACTGCATCACCCGAGCTAGGGAATTTAAAGAACATATCAGATATAACCAGCTTTTACTGAGTTAAATGAATTACGCAGCCCACTGAATGGACAAACAGCAGAATCATGTCGTAATAAAGAAAAAAATCTGGCCTGCAGCTCTGCATGAACACATGGAATGTATTTCAAGAGGCAGTTTTCTCTCGAGGATCATATATGACATCATAGTAATGCCTCTGCTTGTGCTTCTTTCTCATAAATGATGCCATTTTATTATGACTTGCTTGTTTTGTAGTTAAGGTATTACATTAGGGGAACATCCACTAAAAAAAAGTAAAAAAAAACACTACCCCAGCAAAGAGCACACAGTGCCAGATGTTTACTTTAGTTTATGGAGAGACAGCACATGGATCCAGGAAAAAGTACTTGAGATCCAGGACTAGTAGGATTTGCCATTGGAGGGAGTATGAAAAACAGAGAACTACACTGTGTAATTCTAAAGCAGCTGAATAGCAATCACATCTGTGGCCAGAATATATTCATATTCAGTAAATTTAAGGGGAAAATAAAGTCAACTAAAAATGTCAAGGAAAACTAAATGGACAATGGCCTTTATTTTTTTCTAGCTCCTGATGCCTTTAGCTGGTACAGTATGTTGTATCTGTAAATGTGCCTTGTGTTTTTATGCAATATCAAAGCACAGATGTATTTATCCAAATAGTGGAGGCTTTCTGCAATATTTTCTTCTAGTTATTCATTCCGGGAATTCAGAGGAATATATTCCATCTCTGGTATAAAGATCAAGGCTCACTGGATATAACTTCTAAAGTGCATGGACCGCCATACTAAAGAATCACTTTCCCTTCTGTATGAATAAGGGTGTTGAGTGACTGTTTGCATTTCTGAGCTCAACACTACTGATTAAGTGTATAGTTGGAGAGTCACTTCAGATCCCTGTCACTTCCCGATCAGACTGACACCAATTTAATGTGAGATCTGCCATTAAAGCAGATCATTTTTTGTGCTTTGGCTACACAAGTCATTGTTAGCTAGGTGGAAATCTACAGGCTGCGGTTGACTAGGGGTTAAAACTTGGAGGGGTTGCCAGCAGTCTATAAAATAGCTCTATGTTTGCCGATGTTCAGGGAGTCTGGTATAAAAGTCCATAAGTATTCTTCTTTCTTCTGCACATGCACAGCAACCAGTTTTCTACCCTGTGGCTGCCTCTACGAAGCTTCAGCTCCCAAATCCTCCTCCAGGAAGGACAGTAGCTAAAAGTACGTAGAATACACTTATGCTGGGCTGGTTGACGTCATGCGTCTTACTCTACTCTGCCTCAACCAACGGCAATCCAGACATTAATAAAAGTTCCAGTAGCTTAGGGACCATGTTCCAGAAGATTCAGGAACATTATGTAGCAAGTGAATGATCAGTTCTTGAAATGTATGTGTTGGAGGCAGGAAAAATGGGCAAAATCTAACCCTGATTCTATATACTGCACATGCCTTATACACACGACCATATGTGATTTGCGGTCCGCAAAACACAAATCCTCAAAATACGAATAAAGTCTGTGTGACGTCTATGTTGCATCCGTTTTTTAGGGGAGCCCCATTCACTTCAATGGATTCATGGCCCGCATCCATGTGTTTTCCACATCCGAAGAACATGTCCTACACTTGGTTACAAAAAGCAGACCACAGATTGAGGTAAATGGGACCGCAAAAAAACGGATGCAACATAGACGTCACACCAACGTCACTTGTATTTTGCGGATCCTTGTCTTGCAGAACCCAAAATGGATATGATTATGTGCATGAGGCATAACGAACTATATGCATAAAAAAAGTTCCAGCAGTATACAGATTTCTGGAATACAAATACATTTTTTAGGTCTGAAGCATGAGTTACTGAAAGGCTGACGTGTGGGTCATATTCACTGATTTAGGAGTGGTATAAAAATATTGGGGGCCATGTTTTGGGTGACGCTTGTATAGGATGATAGCTTTTATACATATGGCACCCTATGGAGCTTGTATGGTCGCACATGGAGGCCACATGTTTCCGTACTAGGGAGCTATAAAACGCTGATTATGTTTGAATTTAATTATTTAATAAAGATATAAACAATTATGAAAAACGATGGCTTTCCTGTTTCTACTATGAGAATAGTTCGGATATCTCCAACAGCGCTGGAAGAAAGGAAATTAGCCACATGACGTTTTCTTTGGCTTAAGGCAGACTTTTCCTGTCATATTCCATGATCTCATTAGAAATGTACACACCCTGTTTTCACCAGACGCTGTGATACTTTCTAAACACTTTAAACTACAGAGCTTGACATATTACTAGAAGCATAGCTATTTATGGATCTGAAACTTCACATATTCATCGACGTAAAGGGGCAAGTTTATATAACAGCATCACAATATCAGAAAAATCAATTAGAATCATGCCCTAAAACTCATGTTATTTCTAGCACAATTCTGCAGTAATTACTGCTGCTCTGCAATGCACAAGTTAATTCCAGGCTGACCCTTCTCTACATATAATGCAGCCCTTCTTTCTCCCTCTAGACAGACTGACTACACCCTGACTGAATTATAACCACGCTCTTCCTATGGTATAACACAGCTGTCGGTTATATAGTAGGTGTATGGAAGGGAGGAAGTGAGCATGATACAATGGATATCCTGTATGTGCTCAACCTTATCATCCTCATACTGAAAGTGCTTTTCTCCACACCAAACTGCTATAACCTAAAGTGGGAGCTAGAAATGTGTGTATATATAAACTATAGTGGGACATTTTATGATATTAAATATTAACTTCATTCTCTGCACGCACTACGTATATTTTTATATGAAGCTGCATGAACTGATAGCACGCTAGAGAGAAATTTATTAACCCACTGTGAATCCAGTAGTCAAACCATGGAGAAGTGAGGGGTGCTGAAACATTTAGAGCACCACATCTTCTCCAGAAATTGTCTAAAGCAGAGATCTCAAACTTGTGGCCCTCCAGCTGTTGTAAAACTACAACTTCTATCATGCCAGGAGAGTCTACAGCTATTGGGGCATGCTGGGAGTTGTAGTTTTACAACAGCTGGAGGGCCACGAGTTTGAGATGCCTGGTCTAAAGTATAACATAAGAAGGCATTGTATAAAAATGTCAAATTTAGTCCAGTTCACCTGCTAGGAGGCACGGAAGCTTGGAAGACGCATAAAGAAATACCAAAGAACAAGAGGGAAATCCAGCGTCCAATAAAACATAGATTTTTATTGAAGCATCTTAAAACTGGAAAAACAGGACAGCATAACATTTATGCATTTCAGATCTATACATACTGACCCTTACTCATGACTAAGGAGGATCTGTATGTGTAGATTTGAAATGTGCAGAAGCTCTGCCGTCCCGTTTTTCCGGTTTTAAGATGTTTCAATAAAGATCTATGTTTTATTGGCTGCTGGATTTCTCTCTTATTCTTCAGTAAGAAGGCATTTGTTTAGTATAAATGTAAGAAGCCCTCATTAAAGAGCATGGCAGCCCCTGTTGAATACAACCCAGAGGCAGACCACTGAACTGCATGACAGTAGAAGAGTCAGATATACCACTGTGCATAGTCTAGTTCACAGAGTGGACATTGTATTTTTCCCAGCCTGCACCTATCTGCTGCGAACATGTGCCCCAATCTCCTGCTAGCGGACAATTCATCATGAGAAACCCCAAAGACAGCACTGTTGCCCTGCACTACTACTCACCATACTCCTAACACTAGTCAGTGCCCCAAATCTGAGGGTGGGAAAGACAGATTACAGCTCAGTGCTGATATGTTCTGAGACCACTTCTAAAAGTAGAAGCTCACTTCCCCACACTCAAGTGGACAGGACCTGGCAGCTCCATATAGAAGTCTCTTCAATAAACTGCACAGTTTATAATTATTTTTATTTTTTTTAATGATAATGGAATGGTTGGACACATGCCCAAAACTAATGAAATGCTAATAAGGAAGAGAAATGGGGGAAACTTATGATTTATGGGAAAAACACATGCAAATTTCTAAACATCTAAAGCGTGTCCAAGGTGGAGGTTCAGGGTGATAGGAGGATATGTTACAGTATATGCCTTTTTGCTTGTTCTTCTGTCTCCCTTATCTTGTATAACTTAACCCCAGGGGTGCACCTAGCCTTTCTGCTGCCTGAGGCGAAAACTGAAATGGCGCCCCCCCCCCTGCCAATTTCTTAACCTAACCCCTTTGCCACAATGAAAGCTCTCATTGCCCATGGCCCTTTTGCTGCCACCCTCTTGCCCCTTCCTGGTGCTGCCTGAGCCGATCACCTCAAATGGCCTCATTGGTGGTGCACCCTGCATAACCCTTAATGAAGTAAAAAAAAAAAAACAAGTAAAACATGGTGACATACTGGTAATAATAAATTACAGCAGAAACCAGATTCTGAAAAACCAGAGCGGATACCACAGACCACATATGGAGATCTGACCCATCTTATTTTTGTGTCAATGATCATGAGTCTTTGGTGTCTATAGTATCTCATAACAGGACAGAAACAAATCATAGAAAGTTTAGGTTATGTAACTGATGGGCTTTACATCCAGCCTTTTCTCCACTTCACATTTCTTATCTATAACTAGAACTGCTACATGTAGTTACAACTGCAGCACACCCAGCCAATCTGTGCTTTAGTGAATGGCATGTAGATCACGTCACTTTCTGTAAGATGTGCCAGAAGGTTAATCTTCTAGAATCTCTTACTCGTTCTTTGGGTCTTTTTTCCCATTAAGTGAGAGCAGAAAACTGAATTGGTAATAATGGCATAATAACTTCATGGGCATGTGAGAAACTTTATACCAATGTCGCAGCAGTTGCTTTGAGTGATGAAGTTTGCTCCCTTTGCTTACAGTAACATTCAATTAATTGCTAAGAAACATGAACTATTATCAACAAGAAAATGGCAGGAGATCAAGCTCAAACTAAAAAAGGACAAGAGTTGGTTTACAAAGCTGTTCTAGGCACAGTTAACATTTCATAAAAAATGAATGCTGGAAATTACTGAGAAAAAAGCTGCACTGTAATGTACTGTATACAAGAGTCAACACACTGGAACAGTCACTGATATGTTGCCCTGTCACAATTACACTAATAGAGAATGTGGCTAATCTGATGGTACAACTACAGGAACCTCACTCAAATAACTTTATAATGCAATACTACTGGTAAGGAAATATTAAAGGTGTTATCCAAGATTTTTTCTACTGATGACCTTTCCTCTGGATAGGTCATCAGTATATGATCAGTGGGGGTCCTTGGTCTCATTCAAACCTAGGTCCCCAGTGCTGCCATCCAACACTTGTAACCACTAAGCCACAATGCTGTTCAAAATGATCATCTACTTTTATTCAAATAAAAGTATTTGACAAGTGAATAACAGTATATATAATACAATTAGGTCATAATAACATTGGAGGACTGCCACAAGCAACTGTAATGCCTAAGAAAACCCCTGTGGCCACATGGTAGTAGTCCTGGGATTTTACAATGACCCGTCTCTCAGCCTTTAAAGACTATGTACACCTTCGGAGGCAATTTTTGTTTATGATTCCATTTTACTCATTTTGTCTAAAAATCATATTTTCAATCGGTCTTTATTGAAAATATTGAGCCATTCTGTCACAAAGGGCTAACTGTTCTAGCTATGTGACTGGTACTTGAACTTTGTGCTGGTCTTCTAATAAAACTTATCTCTAAACTACTAAGAGGTCATAAACACTTATTTAAGCCACATTCTTATCAGTAAGATAAGAACTGAGCTATAATGAGTGTTTATATTGTCAGAGATCAGAGATAAGGAGCCAGTCAGCTCCCCAAAAGACAGAAAATCACAGGCTGCTACTACAGCATCTCAGCTATGTACACAAAAAAGACCAATAAAAAAATGATTTTTAGCTCAAAATAAGTACAATGCAAAATAAATACAAATTGGCCCCAAAGGTGCACATAGACTTTAAAGGGGTTGTCCAAGTTATTTTTTTATAATTTGTATGTTTCTAACTAATCAAATAGAACACTTTGTGCTTCTAAACTTGCTGGTTTCTCAGATTTCACTCAGGGTCACATGGCCTGTGATGTCAGCTTTTCTGCCTGCTCTTCTCATATTTGTGCACAAGCAGATAAGAGTATGTACACAAGACGTCACTGTGCTGGCCACGCCCCCCTGCTCTGCCGGCTCCAGCTGTCTGCTCTCTCCATGGATTCTTTCAGATAAAACATTAACTCCTTCAGCCAGAACACACACAGGGCTCAAGGCTTTACAACAATAGCTACAGGCAATGAAGAGACATATGATCTGCGCTCCTCATCCTGTAGACACAGAGCTGACACTGGAGGAGATCTGCAGAGTATTGCACAAGAAAGGTAGGGGGAAGTTCCTGTGTGCATCAGTAATGTCATTGTACAGCTGAGACTTGTAGTCCTACACATACAACATGCTGCTGAGTATCCTAGTAGGTAGACATGTCACTCAGGGCAGACTTATTCACTCCCTTTGCAGAGCAGGGAGTGGGAGTGGCAGAGATTGTTATTATTGCATGTAAACAAAGAGCCAGAAGAGAACCATGGAAATGAGCAAATATAGATTTTTTTTGCCTAAAACTTGCTTAACTTACTTATATATTAATGCCCATCAGATTTACAGTACTATACAGTAGTCCCTCAAGATACAATATTAATTTGTTCCTGGACGACCATTGTATGTTGAAACCATTGTAAGTTGAGTAATCGGTTCCAAAGCTCCAAAATGTCATCCAATATAAGAGAAAATGAAGATTTAAGAAAAATAAGCAGATAACTAAGACAGATAAAGCAAGTCCTTACATATAACAGTCAGAAATAGCTGCTAACTAGCAACTAATACAACTATTTTACCAGAGATGGGGCCTTGATTGGTAGGATCTCAGTCTGAGGCATTGTATGTTGAGTCTAGTCTCAACTTACGATGGGTCAAAAAACACCATTGTATGTTGAAAATATTGTATCCTGAGGCCATTGTATCTTGAGGGATCACTGTATATATATTTTTTTATAACTCGGACAACCCCTTTAACCACCTAACTGTTTTGCCGGACTCCAGCTCCGGCAGTGGGAAAAGTACTTAAAGGGGTTGGCCACTCTAAGTATCAAAAATCCAAAGTTCCCCCTAAAAATAGCCAACACTATGAAGTATTTCTCAGGTGACATGTACTGGCTGTACGTCATTTATCTAACCTGTTCACCATGACACACTTCCCTGGAGGAGCTCCCTCAGACAGGCTGTGTGGGAGGAGCAGCTGCAAAGTGAAAGTAACAATCCCAGCATGCACTGCAGCAAGCATGTCTAGAGGAGAGTCACATGACCTCCTGTTTTAAAGCTGACATCCCATGCCTCTTTCATGCTTCTAGCTGCTACCAATCAGGAGATATCACTGTTAGAAATCAAGTCAGGAATAATCGGGGATAAAACATGTTCTTACTTTCACTTTCACAGAAGCAGCAGTTTCAGTGCAGGGAAAACAACTAATTAGTATATGCTTTCTCTCCCTTCAAATTCTCCTGTTAGCTCAGGCTGATAGGAGGTAAAATAAAGTTTGTGAAATGTATTCTTGATCCCCCTCGCCTCTCCTTCTTGTGTGCCCTGTCTCTCCCTGCTTGCTTCAGTAATAAACCTCCTCTTCCTGCCTTCACTCTGAATGTCCACGTGATGAGTGCCTTCACTCTGCCTTGTCTGTGTGCTCCCTCTGTCTCATATCCCCCATACCTTCAATAATAAAGTGTTCCTTGCTCCCTGATGTTACCTGATCATTGGCTGCCTCCTCTGCATGTGTTCCAGTCACACACTGTACATATAACAGGATCACTGTTAATTAGCCATATAGCTTTCCTTCTGCATGATCCACCACCACCACCACCACTTCATTTCCTGTCTGACCCCTCCATAAACTAGAAAAAACATGACAATTGTCCAGTTATCTTCATTCCCTTCCATTATATCTCCTCCTGAATTCTATCCTCAGCCTGGCTGACAGTTCAAATTTTAAAATACATTTTTTATACAGAATAAAAAATATGAATTAAATTAAATGCTATCATAAATGTTTCCTAGAAAAACTATAACTTATCCCAGTTAGCCAAGGTCTCATATAGATACACTGAAGAAAACAATAAAACAAATTTAGGAAAATTGTAATGCAATTAGGGAATGTACTGTTCCTTAAAGGGTTATTCTCATTTTAGACAATGGGGGCATATCGCTAGGATATGCCCCCATTGTCTTATAGGTGCGGGTCCCACACCTATTTCCAGAACGGAGCCCCCGAAGTGAATGAGGGCGCACTGCGCATGCGCAGCCGCCCTCCATTCATTTCTATGGGGCCGCCGAAAATAGCCGAGCGCTGGCTCGGCTACTTCCGTCGGCTCCATAGAAATGAATGGGAGCGCACCGCGCATGCACGGCCCGGCTCCCATTCATTTCTATGAGCGGCGCGGGGAGCTGCGCCTGGTGGTGGCCGGACCCCTGGAAACCTGGGGTCCTCCAGGCGCAGCGCTCCCCGCTCCGTTCTGGATATAGGTGCGGGTCCCGCACCTATAAGACAATAGGGGCATATCCTAGCGATATGCCCCCATGGTCTAAAATGAGAATACCCCTTTAAAGGGTCAAATTAGCTGGGTAATAAGGGGTTAATAAGCACTTGAGTTATGTGTCAATTGTATTGGCTTTAGACATAAATTCATAATCTACAATAAAAAAGTGACATTTTTGGAAGGGTTTTTTCAATTTTAATGTGACTGGTAGGAGGTTAAGGCCCCCATACACATTAGTTTATCGCTGGCTGATGCTGCTGCCAATCATGAGCATAGCTGAAAATCTAATGTGTATGGAGAGCTCTGGACTCTCCCCCAACAGATGAGAGGAGAGAAGGATCGGGAGAACGGAATATGTTCGTCTGATCCTTTTGTTCTTCCAGGAGATAAGCTGACGTATCTCCCAGAGGCTTTCTCCTCTGTTACCACACATAAATGCTCAGCTGAAACGAATTTGTAAGTCAAGAGAAATAGCTGTCAGCCTAATGATCGTTTGGCCAACAGCTACTGAATCTGTATAGCCAGCTTTAGAAAGAAAGGACTGAAAATGTATAAAAACATAGTGGCATATGTAAACACTAAGATTTGTCCATAAAGTGTTAATGTTTAAGATCTCATATTGTAATGTGTAAACCACAAACTCTGAAGCCACACCTCTGTAGCAGGTCTGTCCCACAAGCCTGACAAACCCCATTTTACTTCAATGAGTTTTCTGGGAGATTCCACAGTATAGATCATCAATATCTGATCAACAGGAGTCTGACACCTGGCAACTTCACTAATCAGCTGTTTGAAGAGGAGGCGGTGGTCCAGTGAGCTCCGTAGCCTCTTCTTAGGCCAGTGACTTCACTTTCATTGGTCATATGGCCTAGGTGTAGCTCAGTCCCATGTAAGTTAACGGGCCTGAGCTGCAATACCAAGCACAGCTACTATACAGTGTACATTACTGTGCTTGGCTCACCAGAGCACTGAGGCCTCTTTAAACAGCAGAGAAGGGGGTACGCAGAGTTGGACCCCCACCAATCAGATATTGAAAACCTAACCTTAGATTAGACCATCAATATCAAAATCCCGGAAAACCCTTTAAAATGAGATCTGTAGGGTTTTGCCAATTCATGGGAAAACTAGCTATTTTTCCTGTAAAAAAAAACCAAAGTGAATGTGCACAGAGCCTAATATGATTACATAAGCAATGTCTTGCGCATTGTTTATTCACAGATACAGTCCGTGGTAACACTTGCCATATAAAGCCATATCCTGCTATGTACGTTTATCAGTAGGATATTATAAATCAGGCAACTCGTTTAGTTTCTTTAGACAAGGCTAAGCTTAAAATGGCTTGTTGAATACTGCTATTTCTAGAAAGATATCTCACTGTTATGATGAACATAAGCAGTAAGGTTTTGTGAGGTGAGAGAATTGGCATAGAGTAGTAGTTATGTGAGCATCCATCACTGCCTTCTCCGTTTTGCCTACTTGATGGTTAAGGAGTCCTTCACACATATTTTTTATGTTTTTTTTTTACTCAATGAACTATTTGTACAAGCAATTTTTTAATTCAGCTTTTAATATTATGGGGGAGATTTATCAACTGGTGTAAGGGAAAACTGGCTAAGTAGCTCATGGCTCTCAGCTCTGAAAAATGAAAGGTGGAATCTGACTGGTTGCCATGGGCAGCTAAGCCAGTTTTCCTTTATACTAGTTTTGATTAATGTACCCCAATATGTTTATTGCTAAGGAACTGCCCTGCAATTTCTTCAGTGTTCAGTTTTAAGTGTCTTTCAAATTAAAAATTGCCCGTTACTAATTACTATTGACCCGAAGAATGTCACAGCACCAATAAAGTGCAGGAGCCACAACTTCGATTAAGGGGCCCACACACATTAGTTCCCTTTCATCTGAATGGCGCTTGTAGAAAACCATGTGCTTGTTGCCAAAACAACTGCATTCAGATGAATGGAAATGATTTTAAGTCACAGAAATTTCAGTAACAAAATCTGCAGCATGTGAACACACCCTTACTACCCTGGCACGACACCATTCCAAACCCAGTCTTTTGCAAGTACTCTACCTCAGTTCTACATACTGTGCCTTGTTGGGTGGAGCACTGCTGTGGTGAAAAGAATGTGGCCATGGCATTCTCTGGATCACTTGGTTCCAGGAGTTGGACCCCCACCAATCAATAAATTATGTTGTATTACAGCCATATTTTATATATACTGAAAGTATTCTTATTTAAGGTAAAGGGAGTTTTCAGAAAGACAGTCCTAAATAAAATGCTAAGATAAAATATATGATCCCTTTATCTCTCCTCATTCTTCTGTTCTCCAGCTCACGATTCAAGACAGACTTACAGCTCTGTACTCTTTAACACACTCTCACAAACCTTGGAATAGCAGATGCTATGGATTTCAATTATGATAACATTTATAGATAATGATGATATTATTAATAATGCAGATGTATTTGCTCTCTTTGAACTCTTTAAGGACATCTTTTATAACTTTGTATTTAATATACAGCTCCCCGCTAACAGATGCACTTTAGTCAGGGAAGGATTAAGGGGGCCCCCAACTCCCTACAGCCAAGTGTAGGACAGTATCCTCTTTAGCTGCAAGAGCAGTCCTAAAATATTGTTCTGTCATAAATTAAGCACATCCTCCAGTGGTGCAGGAGATATCAAGAATGATGTTGAAAACATCGGTCTTGCCCTTTTGCACCTTACTTAACAGGAAATGTGACTTTATGGGAAAGGGGACTTCACCAGAAAGAGGCACAGCAGTTCCAATATCTCATGCACTACCTTTAAGATACAAAGTAACCCTAACCCTACAGATCACCCCCACAACTAAAACAATTGCAGTGTAACTTCATATTAGAAATGGTTAGGAATGTGCTAGTCTTTGCAGTTACAGATGTACAAGCTAACTCGATGCACTTGCTGTCCTCTCAGTTTGCCATGTCATAGGTTTTGTCATTTCACCCTCCAGAATGTATATATTTCACAGTGTATTATTATTTAGTTACCCTGACATTCTGCCATTGCTCACAAGAGAGGATTTATGTGTTTATGATCTCCTCACTTGCAGCAGCGCCTTCAGAGAAGCTTCATGTTTCCCTTTATAAGCACAAATAAATGTTCTGATTAAACTGTGTGCCTCTATGCAAAGGTCAACAACAGCTCCAGGAACCATGTTAGTTTTGGACACAACTCTTGAGGTTTTGCTTATATGTCTAGAAATCCAGTTACCTTCTTGTCATTTGGGGCCTTCTTGGTATGTGCTATATATCTGGGTTAGTTCAGTGTGCTGCTTACTATATCTCCTACTCTGAGTACCATTTGGTACAAATACCCATTTTACAGTTAAGAAGTCCTTCTGTATGCTTCACGGCCTAGACTAGTCTAGAACTAGAGAAATGATATATAAATGGAGTCAGGAGTGGATTACAGAGGGGGTACACTACCACCACCTTGGAAACCCAAGGGGCCACCACCCACATTCTCTGCCTAGGCCAGTTAAAATCACAACCAGATGAGTAAGACTGCATCTCCCAGTATACTCTTACCAGTTTCCAAGCATTTTCCTTTTTTTGTCTATAACAGTGTTTTTGTATAGTTATGCCCCTGACAGTCAGTCAGATTTATAAGGTTTAGGGTAAAGCTCATACTAAGATATTTTTGGCTTTATATGAAAGTAACTATAGTGAATGTATATGATGTATGGGGAAGTTAGATTGTGAGATCCAAACTGGCCAGCTACTGTACTGAAAGTTTACAATCTGCAGAATATGTTGGCGTCTCAGAAAGTTGCTGACACAGCTTTCTCTATAGTTCCCATTACCCATCAGACCTCAGATCAGCCCATTATGCCCCATCAGACCCCACATCAGCCCATTGTGCCCCATCAGACCCCACATGAGCCCATTGTGCCCCATCAGACCCCACATCAGCCCATTGTGCCCCATCAGACCCCACATCAGCCCATTGTGCCCCATCAGACCCCACATCAGCCCAGTGTGCCCCCATCAGACCTCAGATCAGCCCACAGTGCCCCCATCAGACCTCAGATCAGCCCACAGTGCCCCCATCAGATCTCAGATCAGCCCACTGTGCCCTCATCAGACCTCAGATCAGCCCATTGTGCCCATCAGACCTCAGATCAGCCCATTATGCTCCATCAGACCCCACATCAGCCCATTGTGCCCCATCAGACCCCACATCAGCCCATTGTGCCCCATCAGACCCCACATCAGCCCAGTGTGCCCCCATCAGACCTCAGATCAGCTCACGGTGCCCCATCAGACCTCAGATCAGCCCACAGTAGTGCCCCCTTCAGACCTCAGATCAGCCCACATTAGTGCCCCCTTCAGACCTCAGATCAGCCCACAGTAGTGCCCCCTTGAGACCTCAGATTAGCCCACAGTAGTGCCCCCTTGAGACCTCAGATTAGCCCACAGTAGTGCCCCTTCAGACCTCAGAACAGCCCACAGTAGTGCCCCCTTGAAACCTCGGATCAGCCCACAGTAGTGCCCCCTTCAGCCCTCAGAACAGCCCACTAGGCCACCTTAAGAATAAAATAAAAAATCCCTTACCTGTCCTGCGCCGCGGCTCTGCTCCAGGTCCGCCACTCCTCAGTCTTCTTCTCCTGACGCTGTACGCAGTCAGGTGACAGTGCAGCACGGCCCCGGAGAAGAAGAGGAGCACCGGACAACGGAGCGGAGCCGCAGCGCAGGACAGGTGAGAGATTTTTTTTTATTTTATCTGGCGGGCGCCATTTTAGGAAAATCGAGTTCACGATTTTCCTAAAAAATAAAATCGTGAGGCTTTCAATTGGCGAATTAATCGAATTCATTTGATTAATCGCCCAGCCCTACAATAAATATATAAAGGCAGTTTAACACAGTATAAGTACACATAATGATATAAATCACAGTGCAAATTAACCCTCCAAAGTGCAAAAAAGTAGGGAGTTGATGGCTTTGCATAGTATTTAATTAAGGGCAAATGTTAACAAATGTTCATAATCCAAAGTAACCTTGCTCTAGGGTGCTGCACAATGTAAAAAAACACACAACACATATATCTAAGAAACCCATGATAGTTATCCTTCTAGTCTTTTCTATTATCAATAGACAATTACAGGCATATTATTGGGGAGTGGGTTTCTAGTGCACCAAACTGTCTTCCAACCAGAGACAAAACAGCCTAAAGCTATGTCCACATCTGCATAGTTTGTTCAGTTTTTCTTTTCTGTTTTACGGATAGAAAAACAGAATAAAACAGTAGCGCAAGATGGGTCATATGATGTAGACCAACAGCCCTTGTTATTAAATTCAACATTTCTTTTTGCTCTTAACAAACAATTAAGTTCATAGTTCTAAGAGCTATTTCAGTTAGCAATTATCAGTTTTTATATACTGTAAAGTATACAGATTAATATATAACTGGAAAATATGAAGCTCCTAAAATAAATGACATCATAAGACTCCAACACCATTTGCTATGTTTTTCTGTCCACTGCAGAGAGACATCCGGCATAAAAACTGATATGCCAGTTGCCAGAATTATTGCATTAGAAAACTATAGTATCAGTTGAAACATCAGTTTCCCTCTGGTTATTCTGTTCCATGCCACAGGGAAACCACAATGGTTGGCCAGGACTGGGACTACAGCCAAAGCATCTGAGACAAACAGTTTTGCAATCTGGTAGGGGAAAAAAAAACCCTAAAGTCATACTTCGGTTTTCTCCACTTGTTGGAAAAGGCCAAGTTTTATCCAATATGTCACATGTAGAAAAAGTAATGGGGAGGAGCTTTTTTTAAATCTACCAGTTATAGACAAAGCTGCCTAAACTCTACCCTTTTCTGCAAAATCATTGTCCACAATAGAATGTTGGGGAATCTTTTTTTAATTTTTACCCAGTCAGTTTACTCTGAACTCAGTTCCAGAATGGACAGAGACTAGTTGCTCATTAAAGTGTGCCTTGAGTAATGTTTTGTTTGAAAAATTGTGAAAAGTGTAAGAAAAAAGTTTTTTAAAAAACCCCATCAGGCAGCAGCATCTCAGTTGCTCACTATAGTTCTTCACATAGTAAAGTATAATGTAAATGTTTAAGCAATGGAACAAACTTATTGATTCAGGTAACTAGACAAATTATTTGGCCAGTGGCTTGCATTGTAAAGAAAAAACTATTCAGAGTTGGCACTGGCAGTCTGCTTCTTAATGACCTGTGCA
This sequence comes from Rhinella marina, assembly GCA_900303285.1. Classification (NCBI taxonomy): domain Eukaryota; kingdom Metazoa; phylum Chordata; class Amphibia; order Anura; family Bufonidae; genus Rhinella; species Rhinella marina. The sequence continues at coordinate 267,983 of ONZH01014219.1, forward strand.
GGCAATGGAAAAGTGCATTCAGAAGTTGACTCTTAAAACTGAAAATTCAAACTAAAGCAGAATTAATTATAATTTTATGCCAGCTTTATTTTAACAGTGCCACATAGAATATCAAAAGAAAAACTGAGAAAATTACATGAAATGAGAAATAAAAAATAATTTCCATTTCTTTGAGGGAAATAAGTATTTGATCCCCTAGTAAAACCATGACTAATGTTGGCTCCCACAGACCACTGACACACCCTAATCACAGTGAAGTCGTTACCTGGATGAGAGACACCTGTCCCAAATTGTCACCTGTATAAAAGGCCACCTGCCAACAGTCTCAGTGACACTCCAACATCTCTACCATGGGCAAGACTAAAGAGCTGTCTAAAGATGTCAGGGACAAAATTGTTGACCTACACAAGGCTGGAATGGGCTACAAAGCCATAAGTAAGAAGCTGGATGAGAAGGTGACAATTGTTGGTGCAATTATTCGGAAGTGGAAGAAGTACAACATTACTGTCAATCGACCCAGGCCTGGAGCTCCATGCAAGATATCACCTCGTGGAGTCTTATTGATCATAAGAAAGGCTAAAAATCAGCCAAAAACTTCACGGGAGGAGCTGAGTAATGATCTCAAGGCAGCTGAGACGACAGTCTCCAAAAAAACCATTGGTAATACACTGAGACGTAATGGTTTAAAATCCTGCAGTGCACGTAAGGTTCCTCTGCTCAAGAAGGCTCACGTCCAGGCCCACCTCAAGTTTGCCAATGAACATATTAATGACTCCGAGAGAGACTGGGAGAAGTTGCTGTGGTCAGATGAGACCAAAATTGAGCTCTTTGGCCTCAACTCAACTCGACGTGTTTGGAGGAAGAAAAATACAGAATATGACCCTAAGAATACCATCCCCACCGTCAAGCATGGTGGTGGAAGTATTATGTTTTGGGGGTGTTTTTCTTCTAAGGGCACAGGCCAACTTCACCGCATTTACGGGAAGATGAACGGGGCCATGTATCGCAAAATCCTGGGTGACAACCTCCTTGCCTCTGCCAGGGCACTGAAAATGGGTCGTGGAAGGGTCTTTCAGCATGACAACGACCCAAAACATACAAAGGAACATACATACAAGGAAACAAAGGAGTGGCTCCCTAAGAAGCATATCAAGGTCATGGAATGGCCTAGCCAGTCTCCTGACCTCAATCCCATCGAAAATCTATGGAAAGAGCTGAAGCTGCGCGTTTCCAAATGCATGCCTAAAAACTTTAAGGATATGGAGATGATTTGCAGAGAGGAGTGGGCCAAAATTACTCCTGAAGTGTGTGCAAACCTTATAAAAAACTATAAGAAACGTCTGACTGCTGTGCGATGTGTGATGTTTTCCTAGGGGATAAAATACTTATTTCCCTCAAAGAAATGAAAATTATTTTTTATTTCTCATTTCATGTAATTTTCTCCGTTTTTCTTTTGATATTCTATGTGACACTGTTAAAATAAAGCTGGCATAAAATTATGAGACGTTTCATTTATTTTTTAGTATTAAAACTTTAAAAGTCAGTGGGGGATCAAATACTTATTTCCTCCACTGTATATATATATATATATATATATATATATATGTATATACACACATATATATATATAGGTAAAGTAAAAAATGATCTTGTGACGACGGCACCTGACAAATAACTGATTTAGAGCATGTACAAAACTGCAGGTCTTGTGGGGTGTTTCCAGTATGCAGTGGCTAATACTTACCAAACACGGTCCATTAAAGGCAATAGAGGACAATCGGTAAACAGGTAAGAGGGTTATGAGTGCTTAAATCTTGATGTGCGTGGGGAGTGAAGGATTGCCAGGCTGGCACATATTGGAGAAAATGTTAATTTGCTATGTGACTGTGTATGAGTCAGGGTAGCCAAAAAAAGTCACAGTGCTCATACCGCATCTTCTCCACTACCATCATGCACTGTGACACACTGCAAATATTGTCCAGAAGTGGTTTGAGGAACATTATAAAGAGCTCAAGGTGATTACCTGGCCTCCAGGTAGACATTCAGGTGTTTTTCAAGGGGTTCAACAAAATATGCCATTAACCATTTGGGAACTGAATCCATTTTTACATAATCCCTCCATTTTCAAAGGCTTGCTGCCTGATAAGCTTTTCATGGCCATGTATAATCTGTTCCCTTGTCATGTCATGACAAATTAAAGAGATAACAGGCCTGGAGTTGATTCTAAGTTCTGCACTTGCATTCGTTAGCTGCTCATGAGAACTCGCAATATGTAGTCCAAAGAGAGGTCAATGCAAATGAAGGAAGCCATCAAAGTTGTAATTTATTCTGCTGTATTTTTCTGCAATCTAAACCCTAACATAAGTTTAAGAGGTTGTCTGGGATTTTGATAAGGATGGCTTATCCTCAGGATAGGTCATCAATATCTGATTGGTGTGGACTCCCAGCACCCCCGTCTCTTATAGCTTACCATGTACACAGGAATGCAGCAACCTCTTTAAACTGCTGATCAAAGGGGGTACCAGGAGTCTGACCCCCACGGATCAGATATAGATGACCTATACTGAGGATAAGTCTTCAATATCAAAATTGTGGACAACACCTTTAATGAGATTTTTGGAGGTTCTACTTAAACAGCAAAAAACAGAATGGGGCATTTTCTGACAACCAAAGTTTAGCTGTTCTACGTCTGCTATGTTGCACAGTCCCCAAAATATGGGCAGAACAGACAGAGGTGGGTCTGATCCACTAAGGGCTAGTCTAAAGTTATAAAGCATACAGATTCTACTTTCAGAGCTTTTTAATAAAATAATCAAAATAAAGTAACCAAAAATCTATAAAATTACATTTCATATTTCTAATACCGTATTACATCTTGACATAACTGAAAATAAAAATTACATATAAGTTCATTGAGAAAGCCACACTAATTTCCTATTCACAGCTAATCGAAAGGGCACCATATGGAAATTAATACCTCAATGGAAAAAAACTGCCAAAATATTATTTGTAGACATAAGTAGGTCCCAGTAAGCTACTCTTTGTCTGAACAGTGAAGGAAACTGTGGTCAGAATGGTAATAAAAAACATTTTCTTGTCTTTCTCAAAGGCTGATCCAAGGACATTGTGTAACATTCATAATACAGCAACACACAACAACACATACTTAGTTTTTTGAAGCAAGGGTTACAATGCAAGTCTCGTTCAGTCTGACAGTGCTATATGAAACCAATATCACTGAAAAATCCAACAGCACCTTGGTCAAAAATCATCCTTTCTAGGTGAAACATAAAGTGTAAGTAAATGCTAGAAATCTTAAATTTGCCTTGAAACTTTAACTGATTGAGCTTGTGGCAGCTCTGCAAACACCCTTGGCTTTAACCGCTTCAACCCCGGGCCTGTTTTCACCTTCGTGCCCAGGCCATTTTTTGCAAATCTGACATGTCACTTTATGTGGTAATAACTTTGGAACGCTTTTACTTATCCAAGCCATTCTGAGATTGTTTTCTCGTCACATATTGTGCTTCATGACAGTAGTAAATTTGTGGCAAAATATTTCATTTTTATTTATAAAAAAAGATACCAAATTTACCAAAAATTTGGAAAAATTTCCAAATTTCAATTTCTCTACTTTCAAAATACATAGTAATACATCCAAAAATAGTTATTATTTTACATTCCCCATATGTCTACTTTATGTTGGCATCATTTTATAAATGTTATTTTACTTTTTTTGGACGTTAGAAGGCATAGAAGTTTAGAAGCAATTTTTCAACTTTTCAACAAAATTTCCAAAACCATTTTTCTAAGCACCAATTCCGATATAAAGTGATTTTGAGGGGCTTACATAATGCAAACCACCATAAATGACCCCATTTTAGAAACTACACCTCTCAAATTATAAAAAACTAATGTTACAAACTTTGTTAACCCTTGAGGTGTTCCACAAGAATTAAAGGAAAATGTAGGTCAAATTTAAAAAATTCACTTTTTGGTAGATTATTCATGTTAATAATTTTTTTCTTGCAACACAGCAAGGGTTAACAGCAAACTAAACCTCAATATACATTACTCTGATTCTGCAGTTTACAGAAATACCCCATATGTGGTGATAAACGTCTCTATGGGTTTGTGGCAGTGGTCAGAAGGAAAGGAGCGCCATACGGATTTTGGAGGCAGATTTTGCTAGAATAGTTTTTACCCACCATTTTGTGATTGAGAGACCCTGACATACCCCTACTGTGGAAACCCTCAAAAAGTGACCCCATTTTAGAAACTACACCCTTCAAAGAATATATTAAGGGAGGTACTGACAAGCGTTTTACGGAATTTGGAAACACTTGGCTGTGAAAATGAAAAGTTTCATTTCTTCCAAAAAAATGTTGCTTTAGCCCCAAATTTTGCATTTTCATAAGGGGTAACAGGAGAAAAACACCCCATAATTTGTTCCCCATTTTCTCGTGAATATGGCAACACCCCATATGTGGTGGTAAACTGCTGTGGGGACACATGGCAGGACTCAGAACAGAAGGAGCGCCATATGGATTTTGCAGAACAGATTTTGATAGATTGGTTTGTTGGAGCCATTAATTTTTATTTTTTTGAGTTATTGTCTTATGTGGGGGCTCATTTTTTGCGGGATGAGGTGACGTTTTAATTGGTGCCATTTTGGGGTACATAAGACTTTTTGATCGCTTGGTATTACACTTATTGTGAGTCAAGGTGAGAAAAAATAGCTGTTTTGGCATGGTTTTTTAATTTTTTTTTTACAGCAATCACGTTAGGGGGAAAATCATGTGATATTTTTATAGAGCAGGTTGTTATGGACGCGGAGATAACCAATATGTCTACCATTTTTATTTTTATTAAATTTTACACACTGGATTTATTTTTGAACAGAATAAAATCTTTTTTTTGTGTTGCTATATTCTGAGAGCCATATTTTTTTTTATTTTTGGGCACATAAGACTTTTTGATCGCTTGGTATTACACTTTTTGTGAGTCAAGGTGAGAAAAAATAGCTGTTTGGCATGGTTTTTTAATTCTTCTTTTTACAGCAATCACGTTAGGGGGAAAATCATGTGATATTTTTATAGAGCAGGTTGTTATGGACGCGGAGATAACCAATATGTCTACCATTTTTATTTTTATTAAATTTTACACACTGGATTTATTTTTGAACAGAATAAAATCTTTCTTTGTGTTGCTATATTCTGAGAGCCATATTTTTTTTATTTTTGGGCGATTGTCTCAGGTAGGGTCTCATTTTTTGCAGGACAAGATGATGGCTTGATTGGTACCATTTTGGGTTACATACTCCTTTTTGATCGCCTGCTATTACACTTTTTGTGAGGCAAGAGGGAAAAAAATGGCTGTTATGGCATAGGTTTTAAAAAATTTTTTTTACAGCATTCACCTGGGGGGCCATCTCATGTAATATTTTTATAGAGCAGGTTGTTACGAACGCGGCGATACCCAATATGTCTGTTTTATTTTTGGAAAGTTTTTTGGAAAGAAGTGTGCCATAATGCAAATTGTATTTCCTTATTAATAGGAGCCAAAGATAGTCAAAGAGAATTTCTTAATGTCATCATTTAATACAGTGCTCACAAGGAGAGTTATTGTGCACCCATTAATCTTATCATATACAGGTGTACGAAGACATCTGAATAAATGGATAAGAGTGTGGTATGTTGCTAAGAGGCAGGGGGCAAATCTGTGAGGGGTGGGGGTGTCCAACACAGTGGCCATTTTGAAAAGCCGCCATCTTAGAACCAAATCAATATTTTGAAATGGGAAGGGGTGCATGTGACATACAGTGCCTTGCGAAAGTATTCGGCCCCCTGGAACTTTTCAACCTTTTGCTACATTTCAGGCTTCAAACAAAAAGATATAACATTTTAAATTTTGGGTGAAGAATCAACAAGTGGGTCACAATTGTGAAGTGGAACGAAATTTATTGGATCATTTAAACTTTTTTTTTATACTAATAAAACTGAAAAGTGGGGCGTGCAAAATTACTCGGCCCATTTACTTTCAGTTCTGAAGACTCACTCCAGAAGTTCATTGAGGATCTCTGAATGATCCAATGTTGTCCTAAATGACTGATGAAGATAAATAGAATCCACCTGTGTGTAATCAAGTCTCCGTATAAATGCACCTGCTCTGTGATAGTCTTAGGGTTCTGTTTAAAGCACAGAGAGCATCATGAAGACCAAGGAACACACCAGGCAGGTCCTTGATACTGTTGTGGAGACGTTTAAAGCTGGATTTGGATACCAAAAGATTTCCCAAGCTTTAAACATCCCAAGGAGCACTGTCCAAGCGATCATATTGAAATGGAAGGAGTATCAGACCACTGCAAATCTACCAAGACCCGGCCGTCCCTCTAAACTTTCATCTCAAACAAGGAGAAGACTGATCACAGATGCAGCCAAGAGGCCCATGATCACTCTGGATCTGCAGAGATCTACAGCTGAGGTGGGAGAGTCTGTCCATAGGATAATAATCAGTTGAACACTTCACAAATCTGGCCTTTATGGAAGATTGGCAAGAAGAAAGCCATTTCTCAAAGATATCCATAAAAAGTCTCGTTTACAGTTTGCCACAAGCCACCTGGGAGACACACCAAACATGTGGAAGAAGGAGCTCTGGTCAGATGAAACCAAAATCAAACTTTTTGGAAACAATGCAAAACGATATGTTTGGCATAAAAGCAACACAGCTCATCACCCTGAACACACCATCCCCACTGTCAAACATGGTGGTGGCAGCATCATGGTTTGGGCCTGCTTTTCATCAGCAGGGACAGGGAAGATGGTTAAAATTGATGGGAAGATGGATGGAGCCAAATACAGGACCATTCTGGATGAAAACCTGTTGGAGTCTGCAAAAGACCTGAGACTAGGACGGAGATTTATCTTCCAACAAGACAATGATCCCAAACATAAAGCAAAATCTACAATGGAATGGTTCAAAAATAAATGTATCCAGGTCTTAGAATGGCCAAGTCAAAGTCCAGGCCTGAATCCAATTGAGAATATGTGGAAAGAGCTGAAAACTGCTGTTCACAAACGCTCTCCATCCAACCTCAACGAGCTCGAGCTGTTTTGCAAGGAAGAATGGGCAAGAATTTCAGTCTCTAGATGTGCAAAACTGATAGAGACATACCCCAAGCGACTTGCAGCTGTAATCGCAGCAAAAGGTGGCGCAACAAAGTATTAATGCAAGGGGGCCGAATAATTTTGCACGCCCCACTTTTCAGTTTTATTATTACAAAAAAAGTTTAAATGATCCAATAAATTTCGTTCCACTTCACATTTGTGACCCACTTGTTGATTCTTCACCAAAAATTTAAAATGTTATATCTTTTTGTTTGAAGCCTGAAATGTGCCAAAAGGTTGAAAAGTTCCAGGGGGCCGAATACTTTCGCAAGGCACTGTATGTATCTGATAGAGAATTTGACAAGGAATCCAAATCTGACACACATATGGCTGTGAAATTAACATGCAAGGAGAGCATAGTTTGCGCTGATCTCCACGGTGTGCAGTATCTGAGTCACTGCAGCGGATTTCAACGCTCGCCACTCTAACAGACCACCCATGCGCCATGGCACAGTTAAATTGCTTGGCAAATTTCACAAACAGGTTCTGTGTTGGATGTGTTGTCTCAATACTTTTGGACTACCTAGTAGAATGATCTACATACTGTAACTAATGTCGGCACAAATTCTTAGCAGACATTCAAAGGGTTCTATTATACTCAAGCATCTTACCTCTTGCCACATTTTAATAAAGTACAGTTCCCTTGAAAAGTTGAAGAAGACATTGGTGTCGTATGCGTCATCCCCTTTGTTGGAGATAGAGATGTTAAGTGAAATGTTCTTCACGGCTCCCAGCGCCAAGTATTCAGATTTGAGGTCATAACTGCAGATACAAAAGTAACAGATATATTCTTCAGATGACTTTGATAACGTAGCGACTATACTACAAGCTCAGTTGTGTTATACTAGCCAAAGATGGGACATGTAAATCACATGAAGCAATTGTCACATAACAGGATATCTGATTGGTGGGGCTCCGACACCTGGGAATCCCGCCAATCAGCTGTTTGCCGAGGATGTGGTGCTTCATGTGAGTGCTGCTCCATCTGAGTGCTGCATCGTCTCGGAAGTGCAGTGTAATACAAGTACTTGCTCTATTCACTCAACAGGAGACGACGCATAGTGTAAATACCAGGAAGCAGCGTTAATTGCTGTCCACCCCTTTAAGTGTAGGCCCCAAGCACATGACCTTATTTTTCATCAGTGTGCTATCAACTTTTTTGCAGGTAGTACACTGACCCATTTATTTCTCTGGGGCAATGTACACATCTTAAATGTTCTGCAAATTCTAGAACATGTCATATTCTGGCCCAGAGACGAGAATGGTCATTTCTATTGGTGCAAGTGAGTAAAATACGGTTGCAGATAGAAGGTATCTGTATTCTGTGGTTTGCGGACCAAAAAACGGACACATTTGTGAGCATGAGCCCTTACTCAATATCATGAGGTCTACCACCAGGGGGAGTTGTAATCGGCAGATGCTAGGACTCCCTAAATACAGATTCCCTTGAAAATTAAATTACTTAAATTTACCTGTGACCTTTTTTTTGTGAATATATAGGGAAAGGAGTAGTAGTGATTTCCATATAGCTCAGCCAGCAGTATAACACATGGAAACATGTCTCTGCTATCAGTTTAGTAAATAGCAGATATATAACATATGGACAAAAATACTGGAGTACTTACACATTAAACCTACAGAACCTTTATGACATCCCATTTTTAGTCCATAGCCGTTCATATGGAGTTGTCCACCTCCTCCCCTTTGAAGCTAAACCAGCTTCCAGGCTTTTACAAGATTGAGAGTGGGTCTGTGGGTTTTTTTCCCATTCATCCAGAACAGCATTTGTGATTTCAAACAATGATTTTGAAAATGAGAGCCTGTCTCACAATCTACATTCCAGTTCATCCCAAAGATGTTCGATGGAGTTCAGGTCAGGGCTCTGTGTGGCCAGTCAAGGTCGCCCACACCTAACTCACTCAACCATGCCTTTATGGACATTGCTTTGTGCCCTGGAACACAGTCCCGCTGGAACAGAAAAGGACCTTCCTCAAACTGCCCCCACAATGTTGGAAGGATACAAATGTCCAAAATGTCTTGGTATGCTGAAACATTAAGATTTCTGAAAAACAAGACTATAGCATTGTCTCTCCTCCATCAAATGTTACAGTTGTCACAATGAAGTCGGGCAAGTAACCTGGAATCTGCCAAACCCAAACTCCAAACCCAGAGTCCATCAGACTGTCAGATAGAAAAGCATGATTTCACTTCACAGAATGTGTTTCCCCTGTTCCAGTCCAACTACTCCATTGCATGTGGCTGCTTGGCCAAGGAAACCCATGCCATGAAGTTCCCAGCATACAGTTTTTGTGATGTTAATGCCAGAGGAGGTTTGGAGCTCTGCAGTTATTAGCAAAGCATTGGTGACTTTTATGAACTATGTGCCTCAGCACTCGGCGACCCTGCTATGTAACTTTATGTGGTCTTCTGCTTCATGGCGTGAGTTGCTGTGGTTCCTAAACACTTTCACTTTGTAATAATACCATTCACAGTTGATCGTTGATAGTGTATGTGAATAGGGCTATGTGCTATTAAAAGAAAAGCTCGGGCCTTAAAGAAAATGTGTCACCAATATTTTTATCTGTCAGTTAAAACCAGATGGTAAAAAATATCCTTTTTCTCTAGTATCTTTTTACTTTCTGATTGCAGATTTATTAATTCTGTTTTCTGAACATGATTATGGGGGCGGCCATCTTGCCTGACCTGTTCTTAACAGCATTTACTCAGAATTTAACTAATTGCTTTACAGCAACCCCATGGTCCATAGACACAATGGTCAGGAGGGAATCTTATTGATTTCAATAGGAGAGTTTTCTAGGCATGATCTGTGACCTGTGCAGAGGTCATTGTACACGGAAAGAATAGATAAGCTCTGACAATCGCCTATTGTGAATGGTGGATCCTGTCTTATCTATACACAGAAGTGATATCATTACAAGCAGAATTAGGAAGAGAGATAAGCAAATATCTGTAGCAAAGTGATCTGTACAGACCAAGAAGTGGCACCAATTATTAGGCTTAGTGGCCAGTGCAGGATTTTATGGTTTTGTTAAAATATAGATATTGACATGGAACATTTAAAAATAACATCACCAAACATTATTTAAAAATATATTAAACATAAAAGTATGATTTAAATTATAGGTGATTTTCTGATGACACATTCCCATTAATCATTTCTTGCTGTCACTGGCTTTGTGCCATTGATATATTCTTGTTCATGTAATTATATATAGGAATGACTTAAATGGAACCTATCACAACAAAATGCAGCACAATCTGTAGGGATCATGTTATAGAGCAGGATGAGCTGAGCAGATTGATATATAGTTTTGTGGGAAAAGATTCAGGAAAACTTTTAATTTATGCATTTATGTCTCTGCTCTATGCCTAGGAGACATGTGGTGGTCCTACTCAGTGACTGACAGTTTTCCTTATACGCTTCATCATGCACAGTTCGCTGTTAGTCACTGATAAGACTGCCCACATGACTATTATGCATAAGAAAGAGCAGAGATATTTTCCTACAAAAATCTGCTCAGCTCCTCCTGCTCTATAACATGCATAATATAACATATAACATGCTTTAGATTGTACTGCACTCCGTGGTGACAGGTTCCATTTAACTAGGGTGCCTACTTTTGACCTTATTCCACTATAAAGGGGTTATCCCATGATTAATGTAAAAAATGAAACAAAGCTAGAACCAGTCCTGTACCTCACAGGACTGGGTCCAGAGATCTTCCCTTTCACTGCTCTGCTAGATTTATATCAAGCTGGCAGCTCAAGGGGAGTGTCTTTTCTGCTAGAGATCAGGAGGTGTGTCCATGCTCTCCCTATCACAGCTCAGGAGGCAGTTGAAGTATGAAACTGAGCATGTGCGGCCTTTTCAGTGAGCAGGACAAAGAACTAAGAAAAAGAACAAACTGCAGTTTGCGCTATACAGATAGATTTCAGTGAATAACTCAGTGGCTATACAAAATGTTTGATTACATGCTATTACAAAAGAATTCAGATCCAGGTGCTGGTTTGAAAACTGCAGAATATTTTTTTGTGGGACAACACCTTTAATACATTTTACATGATATAACTATTTACTTTGCAGACAGATACTGTTATGTGTACCTGTTCAAAGCAAAGATTAGAATATCTGTCCTATGTGACAGCCAGTATTATAATAACCGATACGAAAGGATTGTGCTACATTGATTCTGTAGCTTCCATTCACTTCTAAGGGAGTTATGGACATAATGTAGCATAGCGCACTTGGATGTTTCCATAAACATATTTAATCATGTAGTGTTATCTTGCCTAATTTTGAGGAGAAAAAATATTTGCATGGTAATATAGGAAAAGTATATATTCCTGCACTGTGGATACCATCAAGGTGTTACCCCTTGGCAGGATCTGGAACAGCACGAATGGAATTGTGATGGAACAAATGTGATTTGGTATCTCTGAGATGCTGGTGACATTTATGAGAAGAGCAGGCTTGTAACATATTCCAGACACTCACAGAACAATGTATGGGAAATAACAAGTAAAATACCTATCAAATGATAGATAAAAAGATATGTGGATATGATTAAGCATAATAAAACATTAATGTGGCTTAATATTGTGATAATGGTTGCAGACTATAACATGGACAGTTCTAACTCACGTATGGAAAAGAACAGTCTGAGAAACTACAGATGGAAGCAATCACTCATCTATACAATGAGAAAGAAAAAAGCTCTGCTAGAAAACGTCCTCGTATCTCTCTCCATCTCTGAAGCTGGGGAGCATAAGCCGCTATATGTATAGCTTTTACATTAAATACATAGCCAGCCCAAGCATCTGCTATAAATCTTCCATACTAGCTGCTAAGTCATTAAGTGGTCTCTGCTGAATGAAAAAAGCCCTATATAAAATGCACTACAGTGCATATGCAGTGTGTATAATACCAGGTACATAAACACTTGTTTGTGGGCTAATAGCCTGCAATTGGCACTGTGCACCAGGTTATCACATGAAGGACCCAGAACACATTGCTAATAGAATAAATCCCAAGTTTACATAAAGCTTCTAGTTATGAGCTGTTGGTTTAGCGTATACACTGCTGTGTTGTAGAAGTAGCAGGCCCCATTCAAAAAGGTTTCCCACTTTAGACATTTATGGCATATTCATCACACTTCAGAAAGGTGAGACATGTTTATCTAGAAGAAGAAAGTTAAAGGGGTTGTCTCACTTCAGCTAAAGGCATTTATCATGTAGAGAAAGTTAGTACAAGGCACTTACTAATGTATTGTGATTATCCATATTGCCTCCTTTCCCACCTTATTTAATTTTTCCATCACATTATACACTGCTAGTTTCCATGGTTACGACCACCCTGCAATCTAGCATCAGTGGTCGTGCTTGCACAATACAAAAGAATTAGCCTATGTGCGCATCCACAGTCCCAGCCACCAAAGAGGTTGGTGCTCTTTCCTATATTGTGCAAGCTTGACCACCACTGATGCTGGATTGCAAGGTGGTTGTAACTATGAAAACGAGCCGTGTATAATGTGAAGGAAAAATGAATCCAGCCGGCAAAGGAAGCAATATGGACAATCACAATACATTAGTAAGTGCCTTGTACCAACTTTCTCTACAGGATAATAATTTGCTGAAATCAACCGCTTTAAGTCCATCACCAGGTCTGGAGATAAAAACTATTCTTTATTCAAATATAGTTAAAATCCAACCTGATATAAGACTCCAGTATTTTCTTATGTACCCATGCATGTACACTTATTGGGATGTTACCCATTCACTTTTTTTTTTCTTATTATGCTTTATTTTGTGATATAGTGTCTCAAAACTCTAATAGATACCTTTTGAAACATAAAATCCAACTTGAATCCTCACAGTGCCTCAGCTGTAGAACCTATAGGAGCAGGTAAGCTGGAACTACTACTACTCTTTCACATATTTATCTAGCCACACTGATATGTTATAAAGACAAGCATTATCACAGAAAAACTACATGTAGCTAAAACAAGAACACATTTAGGGTCCATTCACACATCCACATAAATAAGTCCCATTCATTTCAATGGGGATGCAAAATATGTGGACAGCACACCGTATAGTATAGTGTTTGTGGCATGGGGGAGAAAAACGGGCACAGTATTGAGATTAGCAGCAGGTTGACAGTGACCTGTATAAAGTTGGGGTCTGATATGGGGTCTTTATAAATTTGGGGTCTGATTTGCAAAATCTGTAACAGTCAGCAATCTACCATGTGCCATATGGTAATACTGGTGTCTTCTCATGTGGCAGAGGTTTCTGCACACCCCTGGCCAAAGACAACTGCATGTGATGGTCTGGACCAAATAGAGAAGAAAGGGAAAGTGAACAACTCAAATCTATGGAGAAGTCACCTGTAAGTCATTGGATCTTCCCCCTGACTGCCTCATTTAAATGTGTTTAATCTTTTTCAATTTAAAGTAATGTCACTTTAAATTGACTTGGAGGGGGTGGGTAGTAAGATGCAATTTGCGTGCTCCTCCTAGGGCACTGAAATACCTCGCCCTGGCTTTGCCTCCATGGCACTTCCAATAGCAGCACAGAAGGCATTGAAGCCTCTGTCCCCAGAGCAATCACTGACATAAATTTAAACAGTTTTACCCCTTACTTATCTACAATTGCCATCAGTTTTGAATGGTCTAATCTGCTGACAGACTTCCTTAAAGTGGTTTTCCAACTTTTTTATACTGATGACCTATCTGGATAGGTCATCAGAATCTGATCGTGAAGGGGGGCACATCTAGGACCCCTGCAGATCTGCTGTTTGAGAAGACACTGAACAGTACTGAAGAAAGGACCTCTTCTGCTTGCTCACATCTTATATATACAACACAATGAGATTTCTGTATAGACCAGGGGCAGTGCCTGGATTTTCACAAACCCCATTCAGAAAAATTGGGTAGCCACAAGAATTTCTGCAAGGCATCTGTCACTGGTGATACACTAAGCTTTCCAAAAATGAGCACATCAAAAAATAGACTGGCCTAATAACTATACTCCTATCTTATCTCAGGCGGTACCAAAGGTTTTTTGGTTTTTAACTCTGGGGACTACCTTTTCCTGTGGTCATAATTTCTGCCTACAGTATATAGCACTTTGTGCTGTCTACCAGATGTAATTACTTGTTTAATTGTGTATTTTTTCTCATTGCTAAATATATTCACATTGCTGGCTATGTGCCCTGAACTACCATTAGGGGGCAATCTTCCATCTTTATAACCCTTTCTCATTCACAAGAAACAAATATTCAGCAGGCAGTTCATAGTATCTGATACTTCAAGTTACTTCATAATATTATATAATGCATAAATTACATGATTTTGTAGTGAAATTGTAGTATTTTGAAAAGTCTCTCCTTACATACTATAATATTAAGAAAAAAATATATCATGGATATCATTATTAATCAACATAACAGTCTCTTATTTGCTATATATGATGGTGAACAGAAATGTGAAAATTTTTTACAACTTGAAAGTCCAAGGTTTTAATGTACTGCATAGTCAATCGTTCTGTTCTTTTTTTTTCAAATTTAGAACTGTGGATGGAGTTGTCAGAAATAGCTGCCAGCCAACCATTATTTGATGTACATGGCCACCTTTAAAGCAAAAATGAATACTAATAAAGCTTCCTTTATTAGTCACAAAGTGCCAATGCATTTCGATACCAATACATAAGGTGCTATGGCTACTGAAGGGTTGAATGTGTAATAATATTGCTGTATATCTCTATAGTATACTGTAGTTATGATGTCTTATTATAGAACTATATATGTAATGATTGGGCTACAGGGATTCATATGGCATGATGGTGTTTTAACGGGATATTCCATTGTATATTTGTTGAAAAGGCATGTATCCAGCACCACTTGTATTAAAAGTTGAAACTCGTACTATTAATGTACCATGCGTTCGGAAAATAATCAGATCTTTTCCTTTTTCACATTTTGTTATGCTGTGGCCTTGTGCTGAAATAAAAAAAATCTTGAAATAAATTTTGCATCGACATACAGTAAGCATTCAAACCCTTTGATATAACACTTGAAATTTAGTTCTGAAGGCCTCATTTCTCTTGATCATCTTTGATTTAATTTAATTGGACATCATTTCGAAAGACACAGCTGACATTGCATATCAGAGCAAAAACCAAGCCATGAGGAGGAAAGAATTACTGATAGAGCCCAAAGACAAGATTGTGTGGAGGGACAGATCTGGAGTAGGGTACAAAAAATTCTGCTGCACTAAAAATTCCCAAGAGCACAGTGTCATCCATAATTCTTAAATTTAAGAAGATTGGAACAAACAAGACTCTTCCTAGAGCTGGATGACCCACCAAACTAAGTAATTGGGAGAGAAGGGCCTTGGTAGGAGAGGTGACCAAGAATCCAAAACCTACTCTAGCTAAGCTCCAAAGATTCTGTTGGCAGATGGGAGAAACATTTAGAAGGTCAATCTGGGTTTTATGGCAGAGTGGCCAGAAAGAAGCCTCTGCTCAGTAAATGACACTTGAAATTCTACCTGGACTTTGCAAAAAGAGCATCTAAAGGACTCTCAGACTGTGAGAAACAAGATTCTTTGGTCTGGTGAAACCAAAATTAAACCTTTTGGCTTCAGTATGATGAAACTGAAATCAAACCTTTTGGCTTCAATTCTAAGTGTTATGTCTGGAGGAAACCAGGCAAATACCTTCAAATGCCCAATGCCATCCCTACAGTGAAGCATGATGGTGTTAGCATTATGCTGTGGGGGTGTTTTTCAGTGGCTGGGTAGAGAATCTGGTCAGGTTTGAGGAAAAGCTAAATATATCTATAGAGATACTGGACCAAATGTTCACCTTCCAAAAATATAAAGATGCTAAGCACACAGCCAAGACAACACAGACATGGGGATAACTCTGTGAATGTCTTTGAGTGGCTCAGCCAGAGCCCTAAATTGAACTGAATCGAACATCTCTTGAGAGAGCTGCTTGAGAGAGTGCTTCAACTAAGTACTGAATAAAAGGGTCTGAATACTTATGTCAATGCAAGATTTTAGTTTTTCCTTTTCAATAAATTAACAAAGATTTTGAACATTCTGTTTTCAGTTTCTCATTATGGGGTACTGAGTCCAGAATAATGATGAAAAACTTGAATGTATTTTTTTTATTTTAGCACAAGGTCGCAAAATGACAAAACGTAAAAAGAGCGAAGGTCTGAAAACTTTCTGAAAGCATTGTACATGTCATGCCAGCTGTATATAAAGGTTCTGATGACTACTTCTAATGCTTATGTAAGCACTAGAAGGGATCATCAGAACCCTTTATGTATGACATGTACATTTTAAGAAGACTGCTTAATAAAAGTTTCAACTTCTTATCCAATGCTGGATACATATTATTTCATGTGGGTTATCTTGTAAACCAATGAGAAAACTGTGCAACCGGCAGATTTATAACAGACATGGCTCAGAATATCAGAGGATTGGGGTGGCACATCCACACTACCTACATTACATTGGCCGCATGTACATACCACCAATCTGGCTATGGCTAATGGGCCACGGACCCCATATACTTCTCAGAGACCCATCTGCTGCCAATTAAGACCCACCTAGAATATGAGGCTTTAGTTTCATCCAGGGCCAAGGTAAGTTCATAATTCTTTCCTGGACAGATGATACCTCAAAACGATTCTATTTTCTGTGATGATCCTACCTTCAACATCCAATTCAATGTCACGAGAAGGGTGGAAATTTCTCATAAAGGTGATGTTTTAAGTCTTCCTTCAGTCTGTAATCTGCTCCAAATTTATCAAACATTGCATATACTGTACTTTGATAAATTTGGCATAAACATAACAATTTTTCTAGTGACATGTCAGGTCTGGTCACCGGAGAACATAGGTTTTCTATGTTTTGCTTGGTATTCTGAGTTTTTGTGTGTTCTGTTTAGTGCCTACGCCTTGCCTTTAACCATGTTCACACTGTGGGGTTGTTTTGGAGCCAACGCCCATCTTCATGTTTTGTTTGTCTTCTTAGGGTTAATACTCAGGTGCTGGGCTGAGTGGCTTCTCAGAATCTGGTCCATTCAGAACCTGGGGGTGGGATATCTTCCTGCATAAATACCTACCTTCCTCTCTGCTCTTTGCCGGTTTTTGCAAATCCTTGCTTTACCTGCTCGTGCGTTTGTATCGTTTGTATCGTTTGTATCCTGACTGCTTATATTTGACCCTTGGCTCGTACCTGACTACTCTACCGTCTTCCGATTTGTACCTACGTTATCTCTGGTTCTCTGACGCGGCTAGTTGACTACTCTTCTGTGTTTTGTTCGTCTCTGTTTGTTGTCCCTTATCCCTGCACCTTAGTCAGAGTAATTGCAGTCCTCGTGGTTGTCGCCGTGTCGCCTAGGACACGGAGGCAAGTAGGCAGGGACAGGGGTTGGGGAGAGCTCAGGGATCACATCCCCCTTTTCTGTGTACCCCAACCGTGACATGACGTTACTCTAGTTTTCTTAACACCACCAAGGTACTGGTTTTCTCCAAAATATTTAAAAAAATCTATCATATACCAAATTAACCTAGCTAACCACACACACATTTCCATCCACTTTTGTGTTGTAAGAACAGCATAAAATTATAATAATTCACAATGTTTTGAGAAAAACTGAGCCAAAATTTGCTGGTGCAAATGGGATGATAAATGCACCCCAAGATCTTTAGTTAAGATAAAATCAGAAAACTGGAGGGAGCTCACCTTGACAGCAGTAACTTTCCTTTCAGCTGTAGATCAGCAGGACAATCATCAGAGCGACAATTTCTTTCAAATAAAGTCTGAAAAAATAAAAAAAAGTCAAAGAATCAGTTTCAATTCTTTAAAGTCTCCTCTATTCTGATGTACATGGAATCACATCACACTGCTTGTCCTACTGTAATATAAAAATAAATGGAACTAGAGACCCTGGGAAAGGCGCAGATGTAATGAATCTATAGTTAAACAGCCTGTGATGCTCCAGTTGTTGTGAAACTACAAGTCTCAGGAGTGATGACAGTCTGCAGCTTTAACAACTCCTGGAGAGCCACAGGATTGTAAACCGCTGGTCTAGAGATAACAGACATCACTTATAAGTGTCATGATGACAGTAACTGAAGGAGTGCACTTATCTCTGTAATGAAATAGATAATCCCAGGCAAGCCACAGCAGCTACACTGCACTACATCTATAAAGTTAAGTAAAGTAAGACGACCTCTTAGAATGGGTAAGGCTACTTTCACACTAGCGTTTTTTAAATTCCGGTATTGAGTTCCGTCATAGGGGCTCAATACCGGAAAGAAACGCTTCAGTTTTGTCCCCATTCATTGTCAATGGGGACAAAACTGAACTGAAGACAACGGAATGCTCCTAAAAGCATTCCGTTCCGTCTTCAGACCGGAGAACAAGCCGCAGCATGCTGCGGTTTGTTCTCTGGTCCAGGCATCCGCACCAAGACGGATCCGGAATGACCCCCAATGCAAGTCAATGGGGACGGATCCGTTTGGTGTGACCAACATGGTAAACGGATCCGCCCTCCATTGACTTTCAATGGAGTTCAGGACGGATCCGTAACCACAGACAGACAGACATACACACACATACACACAAAGACATACATACTTACATACTCCAGGCAGGCAGGCCGCACGTCTTCATGCCCAGGAGGCGCACCGCTATGACGATTCCCTACAGCGCCCAGCAGATATATACCTTATTTGTATATCTAGAGAGTTACTTTTCTATGGCAGATTCAGTTATGCTGAGTTGATAATTGTATATCCCCAGAATGTCATTTTGTGTGATATATAAGTTGGGTATTGATATACAGCTGGCACTTTAATTGAAAACTATTGTACAATGGCACATTGTGTTATGCCTAGCTGATAATTGTTCTTGCTGTTCTGGATATTCTCAGGTGTATACCTAACTATCTTCTTTTTATTACTTTCTACCTGTTTATTAATAAAGCCGCCGAAAATGTTCCCCATTATGTACAAGATTGCGCTGTATAGCTCTCTCCTGTGTCTCTAATTACCTTATCTGCAGCCATCTCGCCGTATTGACACAATATAGAAGAGATGTTTCCTCTTCGTCGGCATGGCAGCAGGATGATCTCACAGGGGGCGGGGTTATATCTATTTAACCAGGCGTGTGCGCGCGGCAGCTCACGGCCATCACCGCGCCGATACCCTGGTCCTCGGGAAGCTGCTGCACGTGGCAGCGTCTTTCAGCCTAGTGCCGTTTGTCTCTAACTGTGCTCCTGATGAGATGTGTAATACACACAAGAAACGCGTCGAGCCTTAATAGGAGAGGGCAAGCCTTGGTGTGCCTATGAGATATGGGCATACCATGTACTGCTTTGTTTACTAGTGCTAATTTAAGTTAAGAGGAGTTAGTGGATTGAGGGGAGGCAGTATTTATTACCATTGCAGCCCCCACAGATGTATCCCTAATTTTTTCTGGCAATAGTGGGGCATACTCAGTGACAATAGCAGGGGTATTACAAAATATGGGTCAAATGATACGTTGACCTTAATACCCTGCATTAGTTCGCCCTTTTGCCCCTTTTACGTGGGACGCACGTTTTTTCAGTGGATTGGAGCCACTGCTTCTCCCTGATATATCCCGCATGGTCTATTTACGAGGGAATTATTATTCTTTTTGATATTCCCACTATTTTTATTCTTATTCTTTGTGCTCAATAAAGTTTAATTGTTTTGCTTTATTTTAGCGTTCCATATTAGTGTATATTTATCTCAATTAGGAACGCATACCGTGCTATAGTTCAGGTGGTTAATGTACTCCCATGTAACGGTTGAAGAATTGTGGCCAAAAAGCCATGCCTTGTGGAAACAAGGTCAAGCAACTTAACTATGCACGAAAACATAGGAACAGCGGTGCATAAAAATGGCAACATTTACTCGGGACAGAAAAGTCAAAATTTGAAATACTTGGCTATAACAGAAGGCAGTTTGTATGCCAAAGGGCAGGAGGGATGTACAGTAAAAAGCTTCTGCAGGCAACATTGAAGCATGGTGAAGTTTCTTCACAAGTCTGAGGCTTGGGAGGTGAGTATTTGGTTAGGAATAATAATGTCCTCAATGCTGAAAAATACAGACAGACACCATCGTTCAATTGCATCAGGGAGGCATCTGAATGGCAGGACAACAACCACAAACATACAGCCAATGTCATTCAGAACTATCTTCAGAAGAACAAGGAGTCCTGGAAGTGATGATATGGCCCCACAGAGCACTGATCTCAACTTCATCAAGTCTGTCACACGCGTGATTACACAAAGAGACAGAAGGATTTTAGGAAGCCTACACCCACAGAAGATCCATGGTTAGTACTACAAGATGTTTGGAACCCTGAGTTCTTTCAGAAACTGTGTGCAAGTTTACCTAGAAGAATTAATGCTGTTTTGAAGGCAAAGGGTTGTCACACCAAATATTGAATGGATTTACATTTTGCTTTGTTCATTCACTTTGCATCACTTTGTTATCTGATAAAAAAATAAGTACTGTATATATATGGTACATGTATATAACGTAAGTAAACTGCTGTTATTAATAAGCAAAGGGCCATACAGGGAGTCATTATTACATTTTTGAATTTAGCTTGCATATAATGCCAGATCCCATTTGAAACTCCCACAATTTTCTCATTTTTTTATTAGCTTACTTTTTACTGCTCAATTTATGCTAGGTAATTTTCATTCTGACCATTCAAATCAATTTACTTATCCATCTCTATCTATCTGGCAGATGCTTTTGCTGAGTAAAGCTCACTTAGCAGTTTTAAAGAATGTGCTGATTCGCTGCACTCAGACATATGGTTGTCAAGCTGCCAGCATCTTCAAACATCAGATTGGCATATTTCCATGCATGATGCTCTGTTCTGAACTGCATGCCAAAGCATCTGTCTAGAAGTATTAGGACTAATCATAAATTGTAATCTATTGTTTTTACCTATCATGTTCCCGTCTTTATGGTAAAAAAATACTTAGAACATTTTCAGATATTTTGGGCAATAACACATATTATCACATGCACATCTAATCTACATAGATATTTACATGCAAACTTTACCTTTTTATACACATTTCAGATCTCCCTTCATGTTTAAAGGGGTTGTCCGAGTTATTTTTTTTGTCCTTTGTATGTTTCTAACGAGTCAAATACAACAGCTTTTCCAGACACTTTCTGCTTCTAAACTTGCTGGTTTCTAAGATTTCACTCAGGGTCACATGACCTGTGATGTCAGCTTCCCTGCCTGCTAATCTTGTATTCGTGCATAAGCAGATAAGAGCCTGTACACAATTGCTATCTGCTGTGTCCATGGATTTTTTCAGATAAAACATGAACCCCTTCAGCCAGAACACACTGAAGGCTTTACAACAGCAGCTGCAGATGTAAAGAGACACAGGATCTGCCCTCCTCACCCTACAGACACAGAGCTGACTGGAGCTGATCTGGAGGAGATGCAAAGTATTGTATTGTACAAGAACAGGTAGGGGGAAGACCCTGTGTGTATCAGCAGTGTCATTGTACAGCTGGGACTTGTAGTCCTACACATACAATATGCTGCTGAGTATTCTAGCAGACATGTCACTCAGGGCGGCACTTGTATTCACTCCCTTTGCAGAGCGGGGGGGGGGGGGGGTCGGGGACAGAGATTGTTATTACTGCAGGTAAACAAAGAGCCAGAAGAGAACCAGGGAAATAAGGAAAAATAGATTTTTTTTTTGCCTAAAACTTGCTTAACTTAGTTACAGTGCGTTGCGAAAGTATTCGGCCCCCTGGAACTTTTCAACCTTTTGGCAGATTACATTTTTGGTGAAGAATCAACAACAAGTGGGTCACAATTGTGAAGTGGAACGAAATTTATTGGATCATTCAAACTTTTTTTGTAATAATAAAACTTAATAGTGGGGCGTGCAAAATTATTCGGTCCCCTTGCATTAATACTTTGTTGCGCCACCTTTTGCTGCGATTAAAGCTGCAAGTCGCTTGGGGTATGTCTCTATCAGTTTTGCACATCTAGAGACGGAAATTCTTGCCCATTCTTCCTTGCAAAACAGCTCGAGCTCTAAGACCTGGATACGTTTATTTTTGAACCATTCCATTGTAGATTTTGCTTTATGTTTGGGATCATTGTCTTGTTGGAAGATAAATCTCCGTCCTAGTCTCAGTCTCAGGTCTTTTGCAGACTCCAACAGGTTTTCATCCAGAATGGTCCTGTATTTGGCTCCATCCATCTTCCCATCAATTTTAACCATCTTCCCTATCCCTGCTGATGAAAAGCAGGCCCAAACCATGATGCTGCCACCACCATGTTTGACAGTGGGGATGGTGTGTTCAGGGTGATGAGCTGTGTTGCTTTTATGCCAAACATATCGTTTTGCATTGTTTCCAAAAAGTTTGATTTTGGTTTCATCTGACCAGAGCACCTTCTTCCACATGTTTGGTGTGTCTCCCAGGTGGCTTGTGGCAAACTGTAAATGAGACTTTTTATGGATATCTTTGAGAAATGGCTTTCTTCTTGCCACTCTTCCATAAAGGCCAGATTTGTGAAGTGTTCGACTGATTATTATCCTATGGACAGACTCTCCCACCTCAGCTGTAGATCTCTGCAGTTCATCCGGAGTGATCATGGGCCTCTTGGCTGCATCTCTGATCAGTCTTCTCCTTGTTTGAGATGACAGTTTAGAGGGACGGCCGGGTCTTGGTAGATTTTCAGTGGTCTGATACTCCTTCCATTTCAATATGATCGCGTGCACAGTGCTCCTTGGGATGTTTAAAGCTTGGGAAATCTTTTGGTATCCAAATCCAGCTTTAAACATCTCCACAACAGTATCACGACCTGCCTGGTGTGTTCCTTGGTCTTCATGATGCTCTCTCTGCTTTAAACAGAACCCTGAGACTATCACAGAGCAGAGACTATGATACAGAGACTTGATTACACACAGGTGGATTCTATTTCTCTTCATGAGTCATTTAGGACACCATTGGATCATTCAGAGATCCTCAATGAACTTCTGGAGTGAGTTTTCTGAACTGTAAAATTTTGCACACCCAACTTTTCAGTTTTATTATTATAAAAAAAGTTTAAATGATCCAATAAATTTTGTTCCACTTCACAATTGTGACCCACTTGTTGTTGATTCTTCACCAAAAATTTAAAATGTTATATCTTTTTGTTTGAAGCCTGAAATGTGGCAAAAGGTTGAAAAGTTCCAGGGGGCTGAATACTTTCGCAAGGCACTGTATATATTGCTGCCCATCAGATTTACAGTACTATATTTTTTTTTCATAACTCGGACAACCCCTTTAACATTATGAATAGCTGAAGACATTGCACAATAATAATAATGTTATGATTAAGAAAAATATGATAACTCAGGAACACAGCCCAGGACAGCTATGGGGTCATTGACAAACAGATATATGCCACTTTTGTAGCGTATAACTGGCACAGATTCTGCTGCAGAATCTGCGACTTCTTCACCACTCATGCCAGGTGTAAAAAAGTGGAGTGGTGTGGGCGGGAAGGGGACAGGCCTGTCTCATTCATCATTTTCTTTGCCTGGTTTCGTTGTAGAAAATGGTCTAAATGAAAGACAGTAAGGAAGCTGGCTTACATTTAGAATCAGCGGTGGATACATAAAAGTTATGTAGAGGCCGGCGCCAGCACGTAGCCTTATTAAGACTGGCGTCTGAAACGCTGGTCTAAATAAATGTACTCCTATGTGTCTATGCAAACTGGTGATTCCCTTTAAATTCTTAGTAACTTAATGATTTATTTTAAGGACATGCTTGGTTTTTGATATGTTAAGGTGTTTTTTTTAAGCCAGTTAACATAACGATAGAGTTTGGATAAGGACAGGCTATCTGTGCTCTGGCTAACAGAAAAAAAAATCTTCAAACACCTGCCAAAACTTTTGAAACTGTTTCAAGTATTGAAAATAAAGAGCTGAGACAACAGATACGGTATGTTAGAATTGTTGAAGAAGTTGAATCTGGCCTACATGCTTCCCTGTGATTCCAAAGGTCATAGGAAAAATACAGGAAGCTAGTATGACAGTACTCCAGCCCTTATAGCCAAAGAGATTCTGCTTTGTAGGAAAGAAAAAAAACAATCAGGATTTCAACAGTTATGTTTTACAGATCCTCCAGTCATCCACATTTCCTGAGATAGGATCCAAGCTGTTTTGATATTTCCTGAATAACTAAAACTAAAGTGTAAATGCACCTCTAACTACAGAACCTTCAGATCACTAAAAGTGGTTCACTTCAATGGGATCAGGACTGCAATTACCAGCTCTGTCCGCTAAAAGGTAATAGTTGATTGAGAGTGTAGGGTGTTAGACCCCCATCAATCTGATATTGATAGACCATCAATATCAAAATCCTGGACACCTTCTTTAACCCCTTAACCACAAAATTTAATATGGTACCTAAGACTGCATTTTTTTTTCTGTTGACATAGCCGTATGAATTCTTGTTTTATGTGGGGGTTTAGGGTACATTATTTGAATTGTATAATTTTTAAATGTTCATGGGGTCCTAATTGGAGGACAGAGACTCCCTCTCTCTAACTATTCAGATGCTGTGGCCGCTATTGAAATCAACATCTGAGAGGTTAAACTGCCTGGATCGGAGTTAGAGCCAGGTGCCTGCTGTATAATACAGTGAGAGTGAGATGACTATGGTATAATACAGCCGCAAGTGATAGCTGACATACTATTACGGTACAGAGTGTTAAGTAGTATGTGAATGTAATAGTACGTCACAGAGCTGGAAAAGGTTATGTCAATGGAAACTGACAAAAGAAGTTAAAAAAATAGTGTAAACTAATTCTGTGTATTTTCTAAGCCATCAAGATCTTAGAAGAGGTAAAGAAAACTCTATCATGATCCATTTAAAACGTATATTAATGCTTAGCAACAGGCTTTTTTTCATATCTAGCAATTGGAATAATCTGCATGAAACAGGTTCACTTCGTACTGTATTGTAACTTTCCTGTGCAGGACACTGAACTGAGCAAAAATATGCTTTCAATGCTAAAGATTTCTCACCTTTTTGTAACCCTTTTATGACTGGAACCAGACATATACCTTCCTGTCAGCAATTAGATGCGTAGTTTTGTACAATTCCTTCCTTTTAATGGAATCAGACACAAGTTCTCAGTTTAGTATATGTCGCTATTTCCTTGCTTTCTTCTCCAGAAGGAAAATGCTATCATCATTAGTAGTTGAATTTAAAGGCCAAGTATAATACCATATGACTAAGCCTATTTTGTAACTCTCATCTTTACCTTAGCCTAATGGATGTACCATCTGCTTGGTCTACAATATATGAAACAATGTGAATTCTATAGCCAAAGGAACAACACCTATTTTAGTACTATACCAATAGAAATGACTAAATTCAGTTTGATAAAATGGAGCAGAACAATATAGAGCAGTGGGAAGCGATATATACTGTGCTACTATTTTCAAATGCATTTTTTCAAATCTTTCATAGACTTGTAATGCTATGCTCATGCCAATTTCTTTAAGTCCCTATACCTCAGAGATTTTGGCCGGGCTTACACACTACAACAAATTACTACCACAGAGCCTGTGCTGAGCTCAATTGATGGGTCCATGCTTTCGATACAAAATGTACTGTCTAGGTTTTACTATAAAACTTCATTCTGAAATGTCCTTTAGGATACAGCCCCATAGTTGGAATGATGCACTTTGTCTCGTGCTCGTACTCACTTTACTCACAAAACATGTTCCACATGGTCGCCATTGTTAAAGAGGACCTTTCACCACTCCTGACATGCCTGTTTTAATAGCTTCATGCATTCCCCATTTAATAACAAGTCTGGAACATCTATTCTTATGTCTGTATGTTGTGCCATTCCTTTATTATTTGCACTAGAAGTTATGAATGAATTGCTATTTGTCTTCAGTAAGGGAACAGAGGGGAGGTAACAAGTTTAGGGTGTGTATCTGCACAGTCTGGACATGACAGCACTGATTGGCTAGAGTCAGTCTGTGCAGGTACACGCCCCCAACTGGTCACCTCCCCTCTGTTCCTTTACTGAAGACAAATAGCAATTCATTCATAACTTCTAGTGCAAATAATAAAGGAATGGCACAACATAGAGACATAAGAATAGATGATCCAGAATTGTTATTACATGGGGAATGCATGAAGCTATTAAAACAGGCATGTCAGGAGTGGTGAAAGGTCCTCTTTAACACATCTAAAATTATATAAGTAAATACATTTCCAACAAATTACCTAAAGTATCTTACATTTCATATGTTTTCGGGGAATTCCATGGCCTTTACATGCTTGTCACAAGTGAAAATCAACTTGGCTGATATCTGGGATTTAGGCCAATTCATATGGCCAATTCACATGGTGACCACTCCAGGAACACAGAAACTACCCAATATTCACTATGTATGGAGACTTCTGAGTCTCTGTGCAGGGGGTGCACAAACTGCAGGCCCAATTACATGGAGCTTTCAACTATCTTATTACTATCAATTGACTGTGGATAAACTGTTTCACTGTACCATGGCTCTAACAATGTTCTTTCCATCTGTCCAGACTCGTTGAGGGACATACTCATCTACGACGATGGGGGGGGGGGTTTGGGGGTCAGGTTGTTTATGGTGCCAGGTCTCTCCTTTATGCCTTTTCTCTTTCCTCCTTTACTACTTTTCTCCCTCTTCCCTTCCTGGCCCATTGCTTTATTTCTCCTTGCCCTTCTCCTTTTTTACCCTTATACATCTTCTCTCCTTTTTCCTCTCTTTCCTAGTGTTTTCTGTTCTCCTTCCTCTTTTCTTGTTTCTACAAGTTTATTCTCTTATTCTTACTTTCCATCTTCATTCTTCTTCTTTCTCTCTCCTCCAGCCTCTGACTTTTCTTCACCTCTTGTCTTAATTTTCACATATTCACTGTCCGTCTTTATCCCGCTCCCATTTCTCCTTCCCCATTGTCCCCATTTATCTTTTTCCCTTTCTTTTCTCCTTAATCCTCTTTTTCACCTTATATTCACCATTTATCACTTTCCTCTCTCGTTTTCCCTTGTCTTACTCTTATTTTTGTCTCATTTCACACATTCACTACACAAGATCCCTGTGATGCCTTTACTGCAGTCTCACTACTTGCCGACAGCGCTACACAGCACTTGCATGGATTCCTTGCATGGCTATTGCCAGCGCTTCTAAACTACTCCCACCTCAAGATGCTCTCACGGTCTGGAACCATAATACCTACAAGACACTATGCCTCCTTCTCCACATTCTCTACCTGTATTGAGATAGGCGCCAGTTACTACAATGTACTACATTCCCACCCTGTAAACTCAAATTGCTCTCCTATATAGCCCTTTTTTGCCCATTTTATTCCTCGCCCTCCTTCTCCTTTCTTTCCTTCCTTTTTTGTTCTCCATGGCCCGTGGCTGCCTGTAATTTAATTGGTATACTACCTGTGACAGTGCATATCTGAATACATAATGCTGGTGGTGATTAGGATATTAGGAGTTACCTTGACCCCTATGCACTAACTGTATATGTACACATTTTTGATATTATCCTCAATGATAGGATGCCTGCTCCTTGTGGTTGTACTACTTACTTGTATACTTACCTCTGGGTTGGCTACTGCTACTAGACTATTGCTATATCGTTAGTTATGACCTAGCTAGCTCATGTTATTTTTTCAGGTTAACAGTGACCAGGTATGCTATTATATTATTTTGACATTTACTCATTCTTACATTTATCCATAGAGACACTTGAGAAAGGTCCAGATCGGACCGAAACGTCTGAAATGATGTGTTGCCGTACGGGAATTGCAATATGCAAATAGATTACCACTAACTCTTTTTTGTGTTCCTCATGCACATTGTGTCTTCGATGTTTAAATAAACCACAAACTTTGTATTCTGAACTCTGTAGAGTGCACAGAATATATCTACAAGGTGTTAAGTGGGGCAACAGCACCCTGATGTCCACGGCACCACACATATTTATACTGGAGTGCTCAGTGTCTGGTCATAGGCATGCTTGTTTGAGCCTGGTGGCTGCTCACATGTATTTTCCGTGTCAGGGAGAAGAAGAGTGCTGCACAGAGACTGGTAAGTACTAATGTTGCACTGTGCGGCCATCTCTGGGACCTCATATATTGGCATTGACAGAATGGGGTCCTGATCACTGTGTGGCACGTGAGGAAGAAGTAGATGGGGTAGATGGGGAGAGGTGGCCACCCATGACTGCAGCTATCTTTATCACTGTTTATGGGAGTACTGCTGTTTCTGCAGCTCACATAGTCTACGTACAATGGAGAGAGCTGCATGAATGCACAGCAATCTCCTCATAGAAATGTATGAGGTGTATGGAAACAGCTCAAAGAAAATAATTCCCATGAATCAAGCCTCTGATTAAACTACATCCACTCTTTTACTAATAATATACTATTACTGTGCTTATTCTATTAGGAAACATCATTCTTCCTCAAACCTACACATACACAGTATAAAAGAAGAGTCAGTAACCTTTCCATTATAATGACTGAAACACAACATTGCTTTTTTTTCAAGATGAAAGATGTGTTCCCGTTTGGAAATGAAAAGTATAAGGTCACTACCTGTTCTATATTCCTTTCCTGAGCCTTGTCATCACATGCCATACAAAAGTGAATACAAGGCTATATTTATCTAGACCTCTTATTATCTATTATTTATAGAAACACAGACACATTCGTCTAAAGTTCATCAAAACAGACTAGTTTAACCAAAGTGATCGTTCATCAAGCAAAATTTAACAAAATGTGATCGTCTTAGCCGACCAAAGACATTGTCATCTGGAAAAAAGTCAGACATGTTCGAAATTTTCGTCCTGATAAAAGATCTCATATACTGAAAGAAAACTTTTTTGATTTTTTTGTCCCTTGCCTGGTTTCATAGAACATGCATACTCAGTTTTAAAGGGGTTGTCCAAGTTATTTTTATTAATGACCTATCATTGGATCGGCACCCACGCTGATCAGCTGGTTGAAGAAAAGGCGCACGCTGTGCCAGGGCAGCCTTCCTTTGTTTATCTGCTCACTGTCGCAACAGCAGCGGTGAGTAGGTGTAATTACAAGAAGCCGTCCCATTTGTTCCTATTCAAGTGTATTGTAACTACACCTGCTCACCGCTGCTGTTGCGAGGGCGAGCAGGTAAGCAACGAAGAGAAGGCTGCGCAGGCACGGTGCGCACCTTCTCTTCAACCAGCTGACTGGCAGGGGTGTCGGACCTCCGCTGATCTGAGGATAGGTCATGAATAAAAATAAACTGAACAATCCCTTTAATTATAGGGCCAATATGGACAAAAATGTGTATGACTGAGTCCGTCAAACAATCCTTCAACAGATGACTGTTCATTCAAAGGCTGTTCAAGTGTCAATCTACTTACTGTACATCTAATGTGTAAAGGCATATGTGCATGTAGACAAAGGTATAAAACACATGTACTGTATGGACTGTTCATCTTGATCTTTTATTTTAGGGAGATCCTGTGACTCTGCATTTAGAATTTTAACCATAACCATGAGTTTTTAGGCATTTTTTAGTTTGATGCAAAATTTAATGATGGCACTCATGAGCGCAAAGTGCTGGATTGCATTTTCTCAGTGCTCCAGGTCACGCACCCATACATGAGTAAGATATATATTTTTATTTTTTAAGTTTGGGTTTTACTGTGACATTATGATACAAGGGCATATGACTGCTGCAGTGATTACCTGCTATAGCTGGTGATTGCAGAGGTCACATACCCCTGTTTTGGAACCTAATTGCTGGACCAGGAATCAGAGAGCGGCAGGGTACCAAGCAGGACTGGTACAGGAGCGGTGAAGGAACTGTGAGGTGGATATTTTTACAACACAAAATTGTTTACAAAATGTTTTACAAAATATGATGATAAAGAAACCCAAATAAAAATGACTGCTATATATTCCAACCTATGCAATGAAAAGGTTTCTGCCACTTAGAAATGAAGATTTTTTATCAGCTGTAGCCGACAATAATTACATTTCACACTGTCTTTTTTTTTATGCAGAAAAATATGCTGTGGCCAGATGTTACATACTGCCCAATAGTAAATTACATCACATCCTACAAAACCTGTAATTGTAATAGCATTTTAAATCATTTACCTTTCGTTTTTTGCTCGGTTGGCATCTTTTTTTAAAATTGAGGCATACTCTGCAGTGTTTTTCTTTCAGATCTTTGCCCATAGATTTCTATTAGGAAAAAAACTCTGGAAAAAATTGTGTGAGTATAAAATCTCACCCCAAAAAGAAATGTAAAAACTAATGATTTCTTAGCTTTTTTTTACTATCAAAAAAGCATCAAGAAAAGGGGATAGGGTGGCAGCACCCTAGAGGCATTTGATTATCATTAGCTGGGCTTTTAGTGTTACCCAACCCTGGTCTTGTTTGTGATTTCCTTTCATTTGTGGTGAGCTGCTTTTATCGTAATTACTTGGATATACGTGAAATGTGTATGTCCTATTGAATTGCAATGGCTGCAACCTGAATTCATGGAGGTGCCATGCGGTATGTTATTATATGGGTGTAACTTCTTTGCGACATTGTTTGTGATGTGGTACCTTATGGCACCTCTATTTTACTAGGTAGCCCACCAATTTTTGTGTTTTTTTGTGTGTTATTATTTTTTGTCTGTTACTTTTTGATACTTCGTTCATTATTTACTGATTTATTAATATAGACCAGGGACGGTGTTTCTTTCTTGCACTGTCAACCTTTTTCCCTACTACGGTACTTTTATCTTGTATATTTATTTAATAAAGATTCTCACATTTTTTTAGCACGATATCGGCTCCATGTTTTTTGTCTCTCTATGATAGACATATGTTTTTGTTTATATTTGGGAGCTCATGTGTGTTATACTTGCTTTTGAGCCAGTTAGATGCAGGTGGTGTGGTGGTTACATTAATCAATAGAGAATTACATTGATACTTTGGGGTCCTCGCCACTGTTTATAGCATCAGGGTTACGCACGTGTTTTTGCACTTATAAATCAGTAAAGAGTGACCAAAATCTAATTAAAAGGACATGACCCTTTTAGCGTGTGTACTAAAAAATAATTTCACCTTGTGTTCTCAATAGTGTTAATCATCTTTGAATATATTACATTTCGTAATTAATTACTTCTAAACCAAGCTACTATTCTATATAAGTGTCATAATGATGAAAAATAGCTTATAGAAAACAAAATCTACTATTCCAAATCTTTTAACATGTCATAGAAAATTATGTCTGTTGGGTCTCTGACCTGGGACCCAGGCAGTGCTCTGATGGAGAAGGTGGTGGCAATCCTTTGTTGAGGACATCTATGGTGGTTTACAAACCCATTCTTATCCCAGTGAAATAATGAGTAATATATCGATTAAATATATCACCACTTAAAGCCCATAACAAGAACTGTGGTCTGCTTATATTTTGTGTATCTGGTACACTGCTCAGATTTAGTATTTTGTTATATATTGTATTTCACCTCTGCCATCAGTGGTGTACCGCCCATATAGGCAGACCACGCCACTGCTGTGGGGCCCGCGGCACAGGGGGGCCCGGAGCGCACAGAAGGCCCCGCCCCCTACTCTGCATCATTAAGATGCGTCCCGACAGTGTTCCCTGCCTCCGCTCAGGGCCTGTCCTGGCCTGGTCACCTCCGCTCACCACCGCAACCTGGACTTACTGTGTATGCCTGTTCCGTTGGGGAAGCCCTGTTGCGGTGGGCTCGGAACAGGCATACACTATCCTTAGTTTCCCCTAATGTCTGGACGCATTTAGGACGTTCCTGTGCGCTCCCAGATGGCTCCGCCTCCTCCCTCATGCCGTGCTGCTGCTACTGGACAGGAGGACCTGTGCAGCGCGGCAAAAGAGGGGAAAAAAGAAGGGAGAAGAAGACCAAGGCCGGCCAGCCCCCTCCAGAGCATTGAAGTGGAGACAAGGGCCAAGTAACTGTAAGTTTTCATGTGTGTTATGTGTGTGTGTGTGTATGCATACACTGTGTATATACTGTATATTGTACAGCATGGCACAGGGGTTATATTGTCCGGCATGGTGTAACCGCCATGCATTTGTTGTACAGTATACATTATAATCTCTGTACCATGCTATACAATGTACAGTATAATCCGTACACCATGCTGTATAATATACAGTATAATCCATACACCATGCTGTATAATATACAGTATAATCCGCACACCATGCTGTATAATATACAGTATAATCCCTGCTCCATGCTGTATAATATACAGTGTAATCCGTACACCATGCTGTATAATATACAGTATAATCCGTACACCATGCTGTATAATATACAGTATAATCCCTGCTCCATGCTGTATAATATACAGTGTAATCCGTACACCATGCTGTATAATATACAGTATAATCCGTACACCATGCTGTATAATATACAGTATAATCCGTACACCATGCTGTATAGTATACAGTATAATCCATACACCATGCTGTATAATATACAGTATAATCCCTGTACCATGCTGTATAATATACAGTGTAGTCCATACACCATGCTGTATAATATACAGTATAATTCGTACACCATGCTGTATAATATACAGTATAATTCGTGCACCATGCTGCATAGTATACAGTATAATCCGTACACCATGCTGTATAATATACAGTATAATCCGTACACCATGCTGCATAGTATACAGTATAACCCATACACCATGCTGTATAATATACAGTATAATCCGTACACCATGCTGTATAGTATACCGTATAATCCGTAGATCATGCTGTATAATATACAGTATAATCCGTACACCATGCTGTATAATATACAGTATAATCCGTACACCATGCTGTATAATATACAGTATAATACATACACCATGCTGTATAATATACAGTATAATCCCTGCACCATGCTGTATAATATACAGTGTAGTCCATACACCATGCTGTATAATATACAGTATAATCCATACACCTGGGGGCTGCCCCCATACAGTATAATGTCTCCTTGTGGCCCCCATACAGTATAATGTCTCCTTGTGGCCCCCATACAGTATAATGTCTCCTTGTGTCCCCCATACAGTATAACGTCTCCTTGTGGCTGCCACATACAGTATAACATCTCCTTGTGGCCCCCATACAGTATAACGTCTCCTTGTGGCTGCCCCCATACAGTACAACGTCTCCTTGTGGCTGCCCCATACAGTATATCGTCTCCTTGTGGCCCCCATACAGTATATCATCTCCTTGTGGCCCCCATACAGTATAACGTCTCCTTAATTAAAAAAAAAAATTCAGTAGCTCATGTATACATTTCTTTATTGGCAAATGGGGGTGTGGCAGGTGAGGAGCCAGGGCAGCATGTGGGATGGGCCGGGGTAGTGGGCGGGGTTAGGGGCCCCATTCAGATTCTTGCTATGGGGCCCAATGATTTCTATGTACGCCCCTGTCTACCATGTTTTGGTTTCATGTTTTGTGTTTAGCTGCACATTACTTACATTATGTATGTAAGAGATTTTAATGTTGTTTTGATGTTTCCAAACACATTGGCATAGGGTAACAAAGATGTCTGTATATTTTGCTTTGTTATGCTTGGTTTGATTTGCAAAATATCTCGATGACACCTGGATTGGTTTGGAAAATGGAAAACCCATTATACCATATAGTTGTTTAAGTGGTTATATAGGATTTTCAAATGAAGGTCTATCCTTAGAGAACAAAGATCCCTTTCACTATTTAACGAGACACACTGGCATATATATGAGTGTAGTTCTTCCTACTAATCAGCTCGAATCACCATCACAGGATTAAACCTAATAGGTTATCAATTGAAAATCCTAAAGAACCTCTTTAAGAAGTATTGTAGTAAAGCAGTAATGAAACTGTATTTCAGAAGCATTAACACCTTCTAGGGTAATTCTTAAGTTTTCCAGGACCAACATATTGAAGACACATCCATTGAATAGGTCATCATTAGTAGACTTCTGTTAGTGGCAGTTGCAGCTTTAGAAGAAAACAGTCCATGAAGCTGAACAGAACAGCTATGTACACACAGTGTAGTGGCTGTTCTTTGGTACTGCAGCTGATGCTTGTACTTAAAGGGGTTATCCCATCTTGTACCACCGCCAGGCACAGTCCCCCAGCTGCGCTCATAGAAACGAATGGGAGCGCACCGCGCATGCGCCGCCCGGCTCCCATTCATTTCTATGCTGCCGCAGAAAATAGCCGAGCGTTGGCTCGACTATTTCAGTTGGCTCAAGAGAAATGAATGGGAGCCGGGCCGCGTATGCGTGGTGCGCTTCCATTCGTTTCTATTAGCGCAGCGGGGGAATACGGGGGGCTGTGCCTGGCAGTGGTCGGACCCAGGGAAACCCGGGGTCCTCCAGGCTCAGAGCTCCCCCGCTTCATTCTCAATATAGGTGCGGGTCCCAGCGGTGGGACCCGCACCTATAAGACAATGGGGGCATATCCTAGCGATATGCCCCCATTGTCAAAGATGGGATAACCCCTTTAAGTGAATGGGAGCTGCTAAATACAGTAAATCCATCCACACACATGTTGCAAATAACATAACTGAAACTCATGTGTACCTCTATTGGTGGCAGTCAAGGAAAGAGAGTTCCCTAATCATTACTCAACCTATGGACAATCCGATAATGAATCACCTCTGGGTAAACTGGCTAGAACATGTTAAGTGTAAATAAATGTCTTCTAAACTGAATGTATGGTCAGCAGTGTAGAGATAATATGATTGGAAATATTTATAAAATATGCTTAAAGAGGATTTATGTGATTACCTTGTTACTTAACAGATAAGCTCATGTAGTTGATTACCTCATGTACATCTTCCTCATGCTTTTTTTTTTTACTCTACTGGTCCATTTTCACCATGTAAACAAATCACTGTGGTTTGGTTCCATCCTGCATGTAGCACTTCCTGTTCGTGTTTCCAACCAAACCCATGATGCACTGCTCCTTCCTCCATCACACCTCCAGCACTGCCCCTAACGACACCCAGCTGGTTTATAACCTCTTCCACAGAGCTCGTTTGATAGACACTTTGCTATTACCGCCCTTGCTGCTGCTTAAAAACGCCCATGGACATAACATCATAGTAAATAAGAAAGAGCTGTATGGACATGGACCTTCATAAATGATTATATTAAAGAAATGTTGTGCAATCCGGAAAACCCCTTTAAGTTATAAACAGAGATATGGAAGAAGACTTCCTGAATTTAGGGACCCAGTAATACATCAATAGGAATTGTAGGCTAACATAAAAGAGTACTTAAAAAAATTGGGTTTATTGTTAACTTCATCAGTTGTCATACTCTCAAAGAAGAGACTACAAAACACCCATATATAAAGGCACGATTCTATTAAATTCTGTGCCTCCCTGTAACATAGAAATATACCACATTTTCAATCTTACCTGATTTCTCTGTGCAATCTTCTGTCCCTTTTTCCAGCGAAGAATAGGCTTCAGAGCAGGCAAGTCCTTCTCCTCTTTCCCAATCACATGCTCACCAAGACTATAAGATGTTTCAAAAACGATGGGTGAAATGACATCTTTCACTCTACGCTGCAAAGAAACATAAAATCACACCATACATTTAATATGTACTAACACGGTAAACCTGACATTAATCTAACAGGAACTAAACACTGTAAAGTGGTCAGTAGACACAAACTTCAGTCTTGTTCATATATAGTAGATGGTGAAGTCATAACTATGAAAGAAATGTACCCCAATCATAGACCTTCATGATAAAGACATACAGTATGTAACAAATGATCACTCTCCTCACCCCAAAATGTCAGTAATATCTGAAATCCTGGGATGCACATTTTCACCGATATTATTAAACAGGATAATGAATATTTTTTGTTAGATCTAACTAATACGTATACACCATTACTAACGTTTTGATGGGAACCTGACATCTGAATAGATCAATTTGTTTTACTGGAACCATTTTGAGTGACTTCACCTAGGAGTCACTTTTTCCTGACACAGAGATGTTCTGTGCCCATTAAAGGCCAAGGGAACTAATCCCTAATCTGAAATTGTGAACACAGCTTTAGTCATTACAAAAATAAAAACTGTCTAGCTATCATATTTCCCAGAACTATGTCAGTTCTAGTAAGTTTTTGTACACATTTCTCAGTGGTAGTTACTGTGTGTAAGCTTGCTTCTATTTTTGGTTTAGAGAACCTTTAAGAACTATGGGATTCAGCATATTTAACTGCAAAAATTATTTTATAAGCAGCAACATGCATTACCAGTAATCACGTTGGAAGCATGTCTGTAACTTCCAAGGCAAAATGCCAACTTTTGAGTTCACAGAAATTAAAATAACCAGTTTGGTGAGTTGATTGAGTAATTTGGATGAAACATTAGACAAAGTTGGTGATTGTACCCATTCAGGACAATAAAATATTAAACAGAGTAGAGACTGGTGACAAATAGACCCTCACTTCAGGCAGGACCCTCGTTTCCCTAGCCTACATAGACAACACACTGATTTAATGAGGGACAGTACAATACTTTATGTGGTGATACAGAGAGGTTAGACTGGTCCACCAGAGTACCAGAGGATCATCCTGTGGGTCCTAGCTCTGATACCATAATGGGCCCCAATGTTCAGAAAAAAAACCCTATTTGGCTGCCTTTGGAGCCAATCACTTACCACTAGGGTCTATTTCTTTGATTCAAAACCTATTAAACTTGCTGTAATTGATGATATATGGGTTGGGTCTCAAGAATAATTTCTTTTTGTGGGCCCAAAGAACCCCAGTCTGAAAATGCTTACTGTGAGTCCAGCAATAATACATCAATATTGTGATATCAGAAATAATGTTATTTGGTATAATAGAAGAACCTAGCGCCATTAACATCCATTCAGTCATAGTGATTGCTGTGAATCAATGAGGAGAGGATCCACATCGTATAATCTAATGATGGACTTTTTTTTACCATATCAACCTTATTACATTCATTACCTTATTGCTTTTAAAGCAATGTAGTTCATGCAATTGCGAAAACAAGTATGTATGTGCTGACACTATTGGTACAAAGGACAGGTAACTGTATACCATCATTAATATGCTCATCTAGGCAGAACTGTGACTAAAGGCCATGCTGTGACTACAGGAATCTTGTAGCTACTGGCAGAAGGAAATGAGAAATTGATTTGATAGATTAGTAAAAGTGAGTGAAAGCCCTGAGATGACTACTGGAGAAATGCTCTCCGTTAACTACTGGGAAAAGTAGGGAAAGCACTGCTGTGACTAGTGGAGGTAGAAGAAACAGTGTTGTGATTACTTGGAAAATTAGGCTAAGGCAATGCTTTAAATACAAGGTAAAGGTGAGGTGCCTGCTGCAAGGTGTGTGCTGTAATTGCTATTATATAGGTATGCACTCAATGAGATTGGGGGCAATCTGCTTTCAACTTTTTGAAGAGCACTGCTGTGGCTATTGGTATGAGGACCAAAGGCAATGTTTACTGTTGTTAGGGTGCATTGGTTTGGCAAGAAGGATATATGCCTGCGCGGCTCTTAACAGGTTAACTTGGTTGCTGCTCTTCTCCCAGGTGATTAAAAAAAGCTCACTTGGGCTGTTGTCAGAGAGATAAATTGTCAGAGAGGGAAGCAGAACTGTGGGAAGGCTGAATTCCTGTTGAACCTGGAAGGTGTATTCCAGGTCTGAACTGTGTATACTGCTGGTTGAGAGATAACCCTGTGACTTTCTGAATTGAGACTTAGGGCTCATGCACACGGTCATAGTTTCAGTCCACATCCGATCTGTAATTTTTGCGGCTCAGATGTGGACCCATTCATATTAATGGAGCCGCAAAAAATGCAGACAGCACACCATGTGCTGCCCGCATCTGCATGTCCGTTCCGCAGCCCCGAAAAAAAATAGAACATGTCCATTTTGGGGACAAGCATAGGACTTTTTTACAGAAGTGAAAAAATAAAACGTGGCATGCACTCAACCAGGATCTGTGTTTTGCGGATATGCGATATGCGCAAAACACTTATCATCGTGTGCATGAACCCTTACTTTGACAAGAGAACTGTACTTTCATTTCATGAATTTTCATGTGCTGGGAAGAAAGCCTCTGTACTTTATAAGTCTGTTTATGCTGAAGCAAAGCTAGATTCTGTTTGTTGGACTCCAGGACTTTCTGAAAATAAAGTTGCTGAGACTTGCTGTGAAAGAAAACTCTGCGCTGCAAGTGTCTCTTTACCCAGACAAATTCCCCAACTGGTTACACTACTTAGGTTGAGTTCTGCAAGTGACAAAGAAGTAAAAGTTCATAAACTCTACTGTTCCCTTTTGCTTTTATTTTTCTACTGAAAAATATCAATTTTTTATACCAATTTTATGTTTGTTTGTTTTTTACAAAAAATTTTAGCCAGATGTTATATTAAAATATACAGTGAAATACAAAACACTTTAGCTTTGTGGAGATTTTGGGGTTAGTAACACTTTTTGAAAACAGCATTGTCCTGTGCATGGCACTATTTTCTGGTGTTTTAGGCTTGACTATAAAAATGCTTAAAGTCTGTGGCTTTTTTTACAGGCATCTAAAATTTTTGAAAACAATCTGTGTGCGAAGGAGCCTAAACAGAATCTTGCTTGGTGGAGATATATTAAGATTTCCATTTTACCCCTTTTCCTTTTAGGACCTTTGTGCAGTTCATGATCATCTAAGAGTGTTTCACAGGAAAAATAGAAGCGAGAGGTGGGGATAAGGGATATAACAATTTATGCAGCCTGTAAACATACATCAAATAACCCAAACATACTTGTTCCCACTTTGTTTAAACGTAGGAACATTCCTTGACAGAATGCCACCCTAAGAAACATTCCATCTGCCTTCGCTGTCCACAACACGTCTCCAGCGATTAATCATGAACTGTGCTCGAGAAATTCAAGACTGCTTAAATGGGTTCTCCAGGAAATAAGAAAATTTATTGACCAAAAATACTTAAATATTACTTCAGAACACAGGTAAAGAGCAGAGTCCTCTCTGTTTATCAGGGATTATGATCCTGAATACAGTTGAATAAGATCTCTGTAGGAATGGAGTTCATGAGGAGACATGAAGTACAGAGAGAAGAGTGTGAGCAACAGTACTTGTATGCAGTCTCCATTACCACAGCCTCACATTACCACAGTCTGTCCTGTCCGTCCTCTCTGTACTTCATGTCTCCTCAAGATCTCCATTCCTACAAAGATTCAGCTGAAGATCTTATCAGCTGTATTCAGGATCATAATCCCTGACAAGTAGAGCAGAGAGGAAGATGAGGCAGCTCTTTACCTCAGTGTTGCGACATAACTTGTCCTGCTGTGTGATTAGGACAGGTTTTGTGTGTACTAATAGAATGGAGGCCATTTTATTTCTCTTAATACTCCCTAGGCAAAACAAGCATTTATAACTAATCAAAGGTATTTGGGAACATATATATAATAAAGTAATATTTAAGTATTTTCTTTCTCTTCATTCCTGGAGAACCCCTTTAATTTTACAGTCATATGATGATCACCTATCATTCCACCATCTTCACCAATTAACTGTTTAAAAAGCATTGTGAGCATCAAGGCCTCTTACTAAGTAATATGGCCTAATGTGTATCTCAGTCCCATTCAAGTGAGTGTCACACTATACAATGTATGGCGCTGTGCTCAGTATGCTGTGAGGAGCAGAGGAGCAGCAGTTGATTGGCAGAGGTGCTGTGAGTTGGTCCCCCACCAATCTGATACTGCTGACCTATCTTGAGGATAGATCATCAATTCTGTACACATGAAAAACCCTTTTAAATATGTATCTTACCCTGTGATCAAAAAAGGAACCACTGAATACACACAGTATCAATAGGTCAGGGTGATAATAAGTATGCAAACTTTACCTTCAACTAGAATTCATTGGGGCATAAACAGGAGTTTAGGCGATTCGACTCCTAAAATGAAACATATTCCTAAGGTAATATTCAGTGTGGGGATAACTGGTGCTCCCATCATGGCTGCCGTAAACCAGTTCTACACTATACATTAAACTGGGAAAAGCCCAGCTGTACAGTACTTTTGATCTGCAACCACTCAGCAATTTATTTCATTACCAAACCGTCTGCGCTCAAACAAGCAACAGTCACTATGTGAGTTAGAACCCTAATGACGTAGGCGTAAGGCAATTTTACTTTGTATAATTTATTTTATTTTGTGGAATGGATTAGAGTATGGCCAAATTCATGGCCATGATGCAGCTGCATGTGGCAAATACTGAAGGGCCATACACAATAATGTTTAATTAAATCATTATTCAGTTTTTATTATTAATATCATATTATTAGGGTACGGCTACTCTGCGATTTTGGCAGCAGAAATTCTCAGACGAGCTGTGTGACTAAACACATTTCTGCAACTTGTCTGCGATGCTCTGATGTACCACTGGTTTAAAGCTGTGGTTTGGCTATACAAAACAGACAAACTGCAGTCAGGTCACAGGCAAGTGGCAATTGCACATGACTTGCATTTTGGTTACGGCAGCAAACTTACAAGTGACTTGCAATCTGTAAATAAGAATTCAACAGATTTGGGATTTTTTTGCGGAAGGTGCAAGTTGCAACGTGACTACATATTTATTAAATGCAATGTCTTAATGTACGATCTTCATGTCACGTGTTGTCCTAGCCTTAAAGTTTAAAAGTGAAATGACTGACTATGATAATTGATGTTGGTCTTTGTTCATACTAGAGGTGTACATCGAGGCTCCATGATGAATGTGCGGGACTGGCTCCTTCATAATCCACTGTTTTGTTTCTGAAAGGCTGTTTTTTTAACCCCATTGAATTACAATCAGGTTACTGTCAGACATCAGAAGCAAATGAAACCTGATGGAAAGATAGCAACAGAAGTGTGAATACTTATTCATTAGCAGTTTAATGTTCTATGCTCCTATTGCATCGCATTGGAATCTGCAAAGATCTAATGCTATAGAAAATAACAAGATTTGCCTAAAAACGTGAAAACTACTAACAAAATATCAAAAGCTGAATGTGTATACAGAACTTGTCATACTATAGCTGTATATCTAGAGTAGTTACAGGTCTTTGACAAGTCATGTAACCACAATGCTATATGACAAATTCCTGATGACAAATATTGTAATTGTTTGAATCAGGCTGGATTATTGAGTAATTATTAATGGTCTGATAGTGAATGTTGGATTATTATTTTATATAAATAAGAGGTGATGTGTTATTCTATACAACCGAAGTCACACCTCAACCACTTAAACACCTTGTGGTAAAGAAGCGAGCAGTCACATACATCGGTGAAACGGTGCCGTCATCTATCTGCTAAATAACAAACAGCCACAAACAATTTCCCGCAGTTACATAACCCTTGGAACGACTTACGCATAGAACAACAAACAGGGACAATTCTCAGTAAACTAGACACAAAGCAAATAAACACTCTGCATACATTGACTTAAAATGTTCATGCAGTAAAAGTAAGTTTCTTATCAAAACTGTATCACTGCATTTAAAATAAGAAATATTGAAGATGAAAACTGAGTACCAGATTAGTAGTCTGTTTCAGGTAGCCCATCCTTATGCCTTACTAGGGTTTATTTCCAGTACAGTAGAAGCTTCTTTTATGTATTTATCACTTTTTGTCCATATTTGTGTAATTGTATAAAACAAGAACATTTTGTCAAAAATGCAACAAATCATTGAAAAAAAAAAATAAAAACATGTCACCGGCTATGATAAGCTGGTAGCAGATCCGTTTTCTTATTTGTTGTAGCTCCTATCATTAAAAATTTTTGCAATGTGTGAGGGTGTATTCACATGGCAAAAACTGCTTGACAAATCTATGCAGTTTCTTCAGCAACTTTGTGAAATGTCTTAATTCATTCACAAGATATGAATACACCATAACCATCGCAACCTTCAATTAATTAGAATATGCTAACTGTGTGAAACTCTGAACCTAAGGGCCGTGCTACCCATGGTAAGAGAGAACACTACAGCACATTTTCAGTATTCAGGTCAGTATAAAGCCAGTATCTTACATCAAAACCTACAGAGAAAAAAGAAAAATTTGGTGCTTTTCTGTGTTCTGGACCTGATCCTGGCTTTGCGTTACAAATACGGATGAAAAAATAGTGACCAAATACTGACTGTGTGAAAGTGTCCATACTATTGCAGAGGGATATTCAGTAAGTGGCCTGAAAAGTCCAAGAAGTTACAGCCATATAACAATATCATCTTGTCCAGCATCATAGTCATATTAGCAGAACGTTTGAGTACTACACTACTGGGTACACCATATATTGGTCTTTACTGGTTGGATATCAAATCATTGGGTTTTCCATTCGATTCACATCAGCATTGTCTTCATTGTTATGCTCTGTTATAGGGCCAGAGGAACAAAAATAACAGATTTGGTGTCAGATTTGGCACATTACTGAAACTGACAGAGCTGGATGGACCCATTCACTCTAATGGGGTCCAATAGGTTTCCGTTAGGAGGTCGCATATTTTTAATGCAATCGGCAATGGAGGCCCGTAACAGAGCTCCAACCCAGATGTGAACAAGCCCTTACAACACTATGTTGAAGCTTTTGGGATAATTTAGTCTTTCCAAGCTACTTAAAAATAATAACAATGCAATATTCCACATAGCAGTTGTCTGAGTATCCTGTTCCTTTAGGATTAATGTGGAGATATATTTATTCTTGGCTTCCTATAAACTTCTTCACGGTGATATAATCCTCACTCATTTTACACCGGAAATAAAATATGTGCACACAGCTTCACACTCGGATTTATGGCTTTTACACAGAGTGTGTTCATTTACTTCAGATGAAGTCTCACTTCCTGTTTTCTAATATCTTTGGATGTCTCTGTTTATGGCCAGGAATGGTCTGTACTTTATCTGAAACCCGTCCAACATATGTCCTCTAATGCAAGTCCCACAAAATGATTTTCAGATCAACTCAAGAAGTGGAACACAAACCTAAAATATGATGCATGGTATAATCGAGTGCAGCATGTTTTATGTCATACACATCAAGCAATATAGCAATAAGGATAACCTCTGTTGTTATGTTAGATATTTTGCAGCTTTTACAAAATTATGGACTGTTTCTTTGTAATCGTTGTCCTTCTTTCAATTACCAGTAAATTATTAGCTACTTTTCCAATTTATTTTTCAAGGAGTGATAGCAGATTTTTGAGTTGGCCAATTCAATAAGAAAAAAAACATCTGGCTTTGGCATGACTTCAGGACAGAGGCAATTGAAAGGTCTCTGGAACCTGGTTGAGGAATAGTGTTGTCACCACACAGGAGCAATTCCATCACTTGTAGTGAGATTTTCAACCAATAGACTGGATTAGTATCAAAATCTCAGTAGCTTTAAGGGTATGTTCACACAGCAGTATTTATGTACTGATTTTGGAATATACTCTGCACTGAAACTAATGTGAAATCCCCATCCAGTTGTAATGGAGATCTGCATTGCTGTTCATATTGCAAATCTGTGGCAGAAATTGGGGGCAACCCGATTATTTTGTACACTACTTAACAGTCAGTCTGAACATACCCTGGGAATTTATGTGCTCCACTGATTTCTTCTATCAGCTGCACTAATGGCCTCCAATATCATCAACGGGATTGACATGAGAGCCTCTGGATACAAACCTCTGTGAAGAACTGCTGAGGTAAGAGAGTTGAATAAGTATATACTGTATATGCTAATTGCATTTTTAATAAAAGATTTATAGTTGTATTTTAGTATGTGTCCAGGCTCATCACTTGCACAATCTTTCTTAGTCATAAGGATCAATTTGTGATGTTTTAAGCTTTTTATTTTTTTCATTTTCAAGGACAGTCTTGTTATTTCATTTTCATTGCGCCATTATTTCTTAATACTCCTAAATAAACATATTAACAAACAGATTAAGCAGACTCTTGAGAGACAGCCTGCTGATAACCCGGTAGTCGGAGATCTGAACTTATGAAGCAAACAGCACTGAAATAGCAGAAAAAAGGGGGGAAGACAAACAGGATGACGATTAGTAATACAGAAGTCACATGCACATTGCCAGATGGTTTAATTTATACAAAAGAAAAGCAGTGGGAATTTTAAGAGTCAAGATTGCTGGGAATGTAACAGTCTACAAGTGGGTTTCTTAGGAAAACATTTTTATAAAACTGCATAAGATGCTTGGGAATACTTTCCACTCAATGCTTGACTGTAATACAGACAGTACTACTGTACATATTGCAGTTATCATGGACTTATCATCAGCTAGATTTCACAAGTGATGATTTATTCGGTCAATGAAAAGTGGCTCTTTATTTGAACTTGTTTTTCCAAAATCTGTGATCGTGTGCCACTTAAAGTTTATGTTAGGTAATTGTATGATCAGGGCTTTATGTAAAGAATAGTCAAAAACGTGTTTTTGTTATTCCATGCCCATTTGTGGGATCAGCAGGGAGCATGGTCTAGTATCAGACTGTCCCAATGACTTTTCCCCACAAGGAACATACATTTGAGTGATGCAGGTTTCATCTCATTAGATACTGTATGAAGGTTCATGCATGC
The DNA here is from genome assembly GCA_900303285.1 of Rhinella marina. Classification (NCBI taxonomy): domain Eukaryota; kingdom Metazoa; phylum Chordata; class Amphibia; order Anura; family Bufonidae; genus Rhinella; species Rhinella marina. The sequence goes on from ONZH01014219.1 coordinate 312,901, forward strand.
TACCATACAGTGATTTGTACAGTCAGAATAGGGAATCCACAGAGGTGTAAGAGCCCTCTACTGTACCTCATATGCACAATGTAGCAGAATAAACAAAAATGATACATCCACTGTCTTAAAAAATCCTATATCCACTTTGTTATTGACATTGGATCAATAAAGGAAAAATTATTTTTTAAGATGCTGGATCTACTATTTTTGTTTGTGTACCTCATATGCCTCTAATTTCAAAGAGTTTTTTTCTGACAGATTTCATACAAACATAAGAAAAAGAAAATTAATTGCAAAAAGTTCCCCATGTAAGGTCGGCAACTGCGGCTACTTGTATGGGCTCTGCGGAGTGGCACTTCCTGCGTGAGTCAACTAACGGTGCTCTGCATTCATAGAGTCCATCCAGATGCGGTATGTATTTTTGATAAAGAATAAATGACAAGAGAAGAATCTGGTGAGTGCCGCATTCTATTGTTTTTCTTGAGATGGTGATAAGAAAAAGAAAATGCTGCATTGGACTGCATTCTGCCATATAAGCCCTATGTCGGACAGGCTATGTGCATGGGACCAAAGAAAGGACTTTCTCAAGGACAGCTTTGTCTTATTGGCACACATCAGCATTGTAAATACAGTACAGACCAAAAGTTTGGGCACACCTTCTCATTCAAAGAGTTTTCTGTATTTTCATGACTATGAAAATTGTAGATTCACACTGAAGGCATCAAAACTACGAATTAACACATGTGGAATTATATACTTAACAAAAAAGTGTGAAACAACTGAAAATATGTCTTATATTCTAGGTTCTTCAAAGTAGCCACCTTTTGCTTTGATTACTGCTTTGCACACTCTTGGCATTCTCTTGATGAGCTTCAAGAGGTAGTCACCTGAAATGGTACTCCAACAGTCTTGAAGGAGTTCCCAGAGATGCTTAGCACTTGTTGGCCCTTTTGCCTTCACTCTGCGGTCCAGCTCACCCCAAACCATCTCGATTGGGTCCAGGTCTGGTGACTGTGGAGGCCAGGTCATCTGGCCTAGCACCCCATCACTCTCCTTCTTGGTCAAATAGCCCTTACACAACCTGGAGGTGTGTTTGGGGTCATTGTCCTGTTGATAAATAAATGATGGTCCAACTAAACGCAAACCGGATGGAATACCATGCCGCTGCAAGATGCTGTGGTAGCCATGCTGGTTCAGTATGCCTTCAATTTTGAATAAATCCCCAACAGTGTCACCAGGAAAACACCCCCACACCATCACACCTCCTTCATGCTTCACGGTGGGAACCAGGCATGTAGAGTCCATCCGTTCACCTTTTCTGCGTCGAACAAAGACACGGTGGTTGGAACCAAAGATCTCAAATTTGGACTCATCAGACCAAAGCACAGATTTCCACTGGTCTAATGTCCATTCCTTGTGTTCTTTAGCCCAAACAAGTCTCTTCTGCTTGTTTCCTGTCCTTAGCAGTGGTTTCCTAGCAGCTATTTTACCATGAAGGCCTGCTGCACACAGTCTCCTCTTAACAGTTGTTGTAGAGATGTGTCTGCTGCTAAAACTCTGTGTGGCATTGACCTGGTCTCTAATCTGAGCTGCTGTTAACTTGCGATTTCTGAGGCTGCTGACTCGGATGAACTTATCCTCCGCAGCAGAGGTGACTCTTGGTTTTCCTTTCCTGGGGCGGTCCTCATGTGAGCCAGTTTCTTTGTAGCGCTTGATGGTTTTTGCGACTGCACTGACACTTTCAATGTTTTCCCAATTTTTAGGACTGACTGACCTTCATTTCTTAAAGTAATGATGGCCACTCGTTTTTCTTTACTTAGCTGCTTTTTTCTTGCCATAATACAAATTCTAACAGTCTATTCAGTAGGACTATCAGCTGTGTATCCACCTGACTTCTGCCCAACACAACTCATGGTCCCAACCCCATTTATAAGGCAAGAAATCCCACTTATTAAACCTGACAGGGCACACCTGTAAAGTGAAAACCATTTCAGGTGACTACCTCTTGAAGCTCATCAAGAGAATGCCAAGAGTGTGCAAAGCAGTAATCAAAGCAAAAGATGGCTACTTTGAAGAACCTAGAATATAAGACATATTTACAGTTGTTTCACACTTTTTCGTTAAGTATATAATTCCACATGTGTTAATTCATAGTTTTAATGTATTCAGTCTGAATCTACAATTTTCATAGTCATGAAAATACAGAAAACTCTTTGAATGAGAAGGTGTGTCCAAACTTTTGATCTGTACTGTACTTCATAAGATTTACTTGCAGGACATTACTGTAAAACTATACAAAAGTGAGACATATCTCTCCAATAGAGACTTACAACAAGTATTCTCCTGTTCTTCTCCTGGCACTGCATATTCATTTTATATGCCATGGATATTACTGAGACTTTGTATAATCTATGTGGTTACCCACAAGACAGAAACGTGCCCATTAGCTCAGCTTGGGGTAGAAAGAGTATAAATTCCACCCTTCAATATGCTGAATTTCTCCAACACACTCAATTTTTCTGCTATTTCTACTATGCTTCTCTATAGCAGAAGATTTTGCATTACTTGCTTCTCCTAATAAAAGGTTACAGAAATATGGACTTTACTATACAATGTAATGAAAAATGAAGTGTTAATATGCATATCTAAAAGATACTATTACAGACAGATCATCGAATAGAAGATGTTTAAGGCACTACTAAAGCCACGAATGGGAAAACAGCCATCTCTTACTGCTGCATACAATGGGCCCCACTATGGCTGAAGAATGGTCCTAGTGGAATATGAATAAGATATGAATCAGACGTGATAATGAGAACCACATATGGTATTTTAGTATAACGTACAGTAAATCACTGAAATATTGCTGATATCAAATAAATACATCATCAGTAATAGTTAACCATATGAACACAATTTTTTCCCTGTCATTCTAGAGAGGAGGAACTCATATAGAGTTTAGAAGGAGAATATTTTACATCCCAGTGCAGTACCCAACCTGTACGTGACATGTGAAACCTGCATCTAAAATTCACAGAGGTCTCAATCATCTATGCTGATATCAAAGCATATTCTTGTATCTTAATATACATAGATATGGTCTTCCATCATTGGTGTTACATAGGACTGTTGGTAAATCCAATAAATTCTCATAATTAAAGTTCTGTACTAATACCTATTGATAGCACATTGCTGAGATCCATATGTGATCGGCAGACTGTAAAGGTTACTTTGCTCCCACTGTTCAGCTTTTAACTGATACAGCACCCCTTTTTGTATCCGTAAGCTGTGCCGGATAATGCAGTACTGAAATGGAATAACACATACAGCACACAGATCAACTTGACACTGTATATGGTAAAACCGGAAGCGAACGCAGGGCTTTTATCCCTATATAAATCAATGGAAAGACTCTTGATTAGATGATGTGATCATCTCAGTTTGGCTTCACTTCTGACCATTTGGCCAACAGCTATTCCTCTTGATATTCCCATACACATTCACACTAGATTTGGCAAACGTGCAGTCATTCTAAATGGAATGAGCTGTTGCCAGACATCTCTCCCATGAGAACAAAGGATCAGGCATGCTGAAATACAACAAGCACAACCTGTCTTTCACCCGAAAGCTGCATTTGGGGGACAGTTAGGACACCCAATTCACATAACATGGTTGGAGTTCCTCTAATGTGTATGACCATCTTTAGATGTGTGGCAAGTGAATGATGAAGTCTGTGTGCTCTACATAAGGCGTAATTCTCTAAGCCTGAGCCACAGACATTTATCTGTAGACTGAAACCTGCTGATAATCATATGTCATACATATATAATGCTCTGCAGATGCTGCAAACAACTCCTGTTTCTGGCCAGTTAAATTATCTTTCTGCACTTCACTATCTTATCTAACATTACGGCCGTCATAATGTCAATAATACATTTTAAATCTCTTTTAAATCTTTATGCGGCAGAAAAAAATTAAAGAAGCACAAACTTTTCAAAAATAGGGCAATGGTCGGTTTCATATTATGGGTAAAATATAAAACTGTGCCATATTGATGAATATGGTGCAGTATTTACTGTAAATTAAAGGCATTTTTCAATATTAAATACATTTTCCCAACGACAGCAGTTGTCACCTATTTCATTCCCCCCGATTACAGCACTGCCACTCCAATCCTCCCTGGTGGACTCTCTTTGTTTGGCTAAAACAATGAGATGCCAATATACTCTATGTCAGTGATGGCTAACCTTGGCACTCCAGCTGTGGTAAAACTACAACTCCCAAGATGCCCCCCTTGCTTGACTGCTCTCAGAACTCAACAGAAATAAATGGAGCATGCTGGGAGTCGTAGTTTCACCACAGCTGGAGTGCCGAGGTTAGCCATCACTGCTCTATGTGATCACTGCAGCCAATTGCTGTATAAAGCACATGAATGCTGAGGTGATTGGCTGCAGTGATTGGCTGCAGCAGTGTCCAGCACTACTGCTCCTATCCTCTCAGCCACTGCAACTGTGACAACATCTTCTCAGGATAGGAGCAGCATTGTTGAAAGTGGCAAGGGATGAAACGGGTGTACATACTTTTCTTATTTTATCAGAATTGCAGACAACCCCTTTAACGTTACTGTTTCCTTTAATGTACTTCATTTACCGTATTTTAACAATTCTAACAACTAAGATTCCCAAATGCTGCTAGCGGTTGTGAACCAGAAGTGAGCTAGAAAATAACTGAGAATGGAAATGCAATGACTGGTATCAACACAAGTTTTTCAACTGCAGAAGAATGTATACGTCTGTTGGTCATTAGGTATATATCAAGAGATGACAGTGTGACACTATGTTCCCAACAGAGCTGGAAATATTCTAGAATGTAAAGATTTAGAAGCGCAGCAGACCTCTACCTGTGAAACAATGCTGCAGCCATAAAAGGAGAAGGTATGCATTATATGCATTAACTTGACGGCCGTGAAAAAGGGAGAGAAACCTAGGGTAGAGTATGGTTTTAATAGAAAAGCGTGCTACCACCTGCTGTTACTGATTACAAGTCTGGCTCACATCCAAGTGGGACATATGTATGCTATACATTATTTTCTACATTAAGTAACCTGGAATAAAAGTTACAGTACATGGTATAACATATTGTGGAAAAAAGAACCTACATATTTTCTTTACATTAAAACTAACAGGAAAACACTAACCAAAGCCCCGGTCCTCAGCCCATGCTCTGTGCATTCAAGTTGCTCTTGTTTCCATATATGAAATAGATGGGAACTTTACCACTCAGGTTCTTTTGAGGGATTAATGTCTTCAGACTGGATACATAAAAATACCACTGTTAAAGCCAGCTGCTTTTCCAAATCTTTGAGATGCATGGACATGGTCTTTGTTAGATCATCAAGAGATTTTTTGTGAATATCCTGTAGTTGTTCATAAGACCTACATGAAATATCACACCACAGTCCTTGCTGACCGTAATAAGAAATACAATCTATGCTGTGCAGTATTCAACATTAGTCTACAATTAAATATCCTGTCTCTAAGACTGAGAAAACTAGAAGAAATTCTTATGTAACTCAGCGCACACCTCCCTATAATACTCATTAGAGTCAAATATGGGGCTACCATATCTACTTACTAGATGATATAATAACATTTTATGACTATGAGAGGCCAGACTACTAATATTTGGAGACAAGACTATCTGACATACTATAGCATCTGCTGACTGATATACATTCATTTCACTTGATTTGAAACTACTGACCCAAGAGGACAGTAATATCCTTATCTGATATTGAAGTATCACATTCATATCACATTCATATCATATTTTAGAACAATAAATCTTAATTACAGCAGTAATTTCTTTAAGGGCAGTTGATTTTCTTATATGGCTAATTTTTCAAGAAGAAGGAGAGTTGGAATGAGTTGGTGCATTTGAGGCCAATTCACACCAGAAAGCTTGGGTGGAAAGAAAAAATTCCAATCCTGTCTTACTATAAGAAACAGAGCTCTAAGATCTGATTATCTGAAATCATCTGATATGCTGTATATGGAGATTTACGGTAAATCCCTCCTTTAGATATGCAGTGTGAATAAAGAAATATTGCCAGTAACGTTTACACAATTTTACAGCATATGCATTCTAGCAAGACAAGTGACTAAGTGTATTCTTATGAATGATACATATTGTTATGTCCCATACTGCCAAGTATATTGATCTGTATTGATATCTATGAGCTGTGTTCTTTTTTTTTGTTGTTGACTGTCAGAGAGATGGTAGACAAGAGGATTCTCTAGATAACACAAGAATCAATCCACCCCCATGTCATTAAGAATTATCTTCAACATAAAGAAGAACAAGGAGTCCTAAAAGTTAAGATATGGCCCCCACATTGCCCTAAACTCAACATCAACGAATATGTCTGGGATTACATGAAGTGACAGAAGAATCTGAGCAAGTCTACAACCACATCTGTGGTTAGTTGTACAAGATGTTTGGAACAACCTCCCTGCTGAGTTCCTTCAAAGACTATGTACCTAGAAGAACTGATGCTGTTTTGAAGACAAAGGGTGGTCACACCAAATATTGAATGGATGTAGATTTATTTTTGGTCATTCACTTAGCATTTTGTTAACTGATAAAAATAAACTAACACATATATTTTTTTAAGTATTTTTCCACACCTGCCTACAACTAATAACAGCACTGTAGCTCACCTAAATCTTTTATAAATCATAATGAGGGACAGAGTTAAGAACTTACACCACAAATGTGGCATTAAAAAGTCACACATTAGGGCACATGACATATGTGTGCCATAATTAGCAGTTTTTTAGGCTTTTCAGGGGTGGGGATTAATGGGAGGGGTGGGGCTTCACACAGTCCACTGGGTTTACTATAATTTTCACTAGAAATTAACACACGGCAGGGCAGAGGTGTACCTAATTTATTAAGAGTCATATGCCTCTTAATAAATTAGGCACATTTCACACCAGTGCAGGGAGATCAAGACTGGCATACAGGAGTGCCAGTCTTGATAAATCTCTTCCATTGTTCTAAGCTGTTATTCTGCATTTAGCCATTTTCTTATATGACTTTACTATGTTACATTGTGAGTTGCAAAATGGTAGATATGTTGTAGAAAGTTATACATCATGTATTTTGTTGCAGGATGCCTTTGCACAGGAAACCATAGTCAACAGCACTTTTCTATACAGTTACAAAAAAGCTACACTGATGTGTACCAGCCCAAAAGAGGCCAAAAGTAAACTATTTTGCTTATAGAGCCATATAGATACCTTTTATGAATACCATGGAAGCTTATACAGCAAACGTAGGACTGAAACACAATGTAAACAGAGCTGTACTGTGTAATACTGCTGATTTCATTGCAACAATAACCACTATCTAAACAATGATTCCTATACTCTGTACACTACAGCTATTATTTAATTATTATAATGTTAGTAAATTGTTCTAGAAATATACATTATTATAACTGCAGAGTACTACACTACACAAGGTACTACAAGAACATGCTTCATGCATATTACCGTAAATACTCAGAGTCACTTCATAAAATATTGCTATCCAGCTCACCCTAACACATATATTGTCAGCACCCTGCCCTTATCACTTCACATTTTTCTTATAGTGCATTTCATTATCGAAATTGCTCCCGGAGGGACCAGAGTGGACAGATGCTTAAGTGACAGTATTTAATAGTCTCTGTCTTTCAAGAGGTGGCAATATCTGCTACAAAGTGAATAAGAACTGTGAAGTGATAGCGACTTCAAATCCACAGAGCTTAGCAATTCTGGAATTGTTAAAAAACAACATTTTTCAATCTTTCATGGAAAAGAAAACAGTTTTCTTAAAGGGGTACTCCAAGTTATATTTATTGATGACCTATCCTCAGGATAGGTCATCAATATGAGATCGGTGGGGGTCCGAAACCCGGCACCCCCGCCGATCAGCTGTTTAAAGAGGATAGGTCATCAATAAATATAACTTGGAGAACCCCTTTAAATGTTGCCGGGTACTAAAGGGCATCTCTGGATTGTCTATGGCCCTGGATTTACTGAGGTGTAGGTATTCTCCACCAGAATAAAACACTTTCATACATATAGAATATCATCAGAATGTTGTAAATCACAACCAGCAAATTCCTGGAACCCGGCCCAGATTTTTAATGTGATACATTTTTTTACTCTTATATCCTATTACTCTCACTCTGCTACATGATAACTGTATCAAAAGAATGGGAAATTATTTATCCCTAATTGTTTTCTTTATTAATTCATATGGATGTGGAGAAATGTTCAGTGGAGAGAGCACATACATACCTTGATATGAAAATTTAACTTTTGCCTGGCCCCTATGGATAAGTCCAGGACAAAAGCTCGTCTCTGACGGGACGTCACTGACGAGCTGGCCATACACAATCAGTTGCTGTCAGCTGAGAGCTATCTCTCCTGACTCCCCCTTAAATATAAAAGTTTGGTTTGGCCAAATGTGTATACCCATTCAATGGGAAGAAAGGAGAATGCCACTGCCAGACACTCCTGGAGGCAGCTTATCTCCTGGGAGAACAAAAATGAATTTCACCCGATCCTTATCTCCCTTGATATCATCTGTAAGAGGAGAGTCCGGAGCTCCCCATACACACTAGGTACAATAATGTGTGTGGGGGACCTTAAGAGACTTTTTGATGCGTCCAGTGAGACAGTCTCACACCTATATTAAGTGCATTGGGCACAATCTTCCCTTCATGTGACAGCTGCTTGGGAACGTTGCAATATCTGCACAAAATCTGCACTTCTCTTTGACTGACATAGCCAGGTCCCTGCATAGTCATTTTGCTTGGCCTTGTCAAAGAAGAAATAGAGGGAGGGGCTGGCAGAGGAAGGAATGGTACACAGAGGGCCTTGGGAACACCATCACTCCATTGTGCCTGGTTTAACTGTTATTTTCTGGGTAACAGGCTCCCTTCAAAGGGAGTCTGTCACCATGAAAATGCAGTGCAGTCTGCAGGCAGCATGTTGTAGAGCAGGAGGAGCTGAGCAGATTTATATATAGTTTCAAAATTTTAAAAGAGATTCAGTATAAGCTGTAATTTATACATTTTATATTCCTGCGCATTCTGGACTCTGAAGTTAAGGAAGTGGTCCTATCAGTGATTGATGGCCTTTCCTCTATGACTGTACATACAGATATAGCTGTCAGTCATTGATAGGATCGCCTCCTTGATTCCAAAGCCAAGAATGCGCAGGAATATAAAATGTATAAATTACAAAGTTTACTGAATCTTTCCCATGAAGCTATATATCAATCTGCTCAACTCCTCCTGCTCTATAACATGGTGCCTTCACTGTGTATATCATGTTCAATGTGACAGGTTCCCTTTAAAGGGGTGTCTTGTCTAGAAAAACAATTTTCAAATAATTAAAGCATTCTGAGTTAATAGAGAGCGGTACATCATTTGAGACCTCAGTTAGCCAATGCGGTAAGCAGCCACAAATAGTTTTTCAATGAGCACAAAGTACTGATTCTTTTGCACTGTGGTGCTGCTGCAGGAGAAATGGACATGTCTCTTGCTAAAATACCTACTATTTACATTCTGTAAAATGCAAAAAAGAATGGCATTATATTAGTAATTCTGACATGCAGGGGACTATTAGAATATTTAGCTATAGATCTAATTTACTGTAATTAGTTTTGAAAATGTTCTCATTTTTTGTTGCCTCCTCAAACAACTATTCGTGTGGGTGCCGGGAGTCGGACCCTCACTTATCTCATACTGATGACTTATCCTCAAGATACGGTAGGTCATCAGTATTTAACACCCGGAAAACCCTTTAAAAATGTAAAGATACTTTTAATTATTAGAATGGGAATGTAAATGTAACCATTATCCACTAAGACCCATGATTCCATATAGCGGGTTTTAAAGTTACAATCTAATTTCCATTGCAATGCCTGGAGGTGGTATAATTTTAAGGATAATCTGTACCCACATTTTTCACTCCTGCTAAATCAGTTTCGGAAATCCAGCTGTTTGTGGGCATTCCTATGAAGTATATTGGTTTGTGACCTTATTTATCATAGGGATACGTTTCAGAAAATTGTCTCAGCTGCACTCTACTCCAGGTTGCCTGTGTTAAATTCCACAAGCGCTGTGTACCACTTTCATAAATTTGGCACATGAACAGTAACCTTTACACAAAGCTATTCTCTTCAATATATTTATTAATGATCTTGTAGAAGGCTTGCACAGTAAAATATCAATTTTTGCAGATGACACTAAACTGTGTAAAGTAATTAACACAGAAGAAGACAGTACACTACTACAGATGGATCTGGATAGATTGGAGGCTTGGGAAGAGAAGTGGCAGATGAGGTTTAACACTGACAAATGTAAGGTTATGCACATAGGAAGGAATAGTGCAAGTCACCAGTACATACTAAATGGTAAAACACTGGGTAACACTGACAGAAACCAGTGTCAGGCAGCTGCTGCCAAGGCCAATAAGAGAATGGGTTGCATCAATGGGGCATAGATGCCGTGATGAGAACATAGTCCTGCCACTTTACAAATCACTAGTCAGACCACTCATGGAGTACTGTGTACAGTTCTGGGCTCCTGTGAACAAGGCAGACATAGCAGAGCTGGAGAGGGTTCAGAGGAGGGCAACTAAAGTAATAACTGGAATGGGTGGACTACAGTACCCAGAAAGATTATCAAAATTAGGGTTATTCACTTAAAAAAAAGACAAATGAGGGGAGATCTAATCACTATGTATATATACATCAGGGGTCAGTACAGAGATCTCTCCCATCATCTATTTATCCCCAGGACTGTGACGAGGGGACATCCTCTGCGTCTGGAGGAAAGAAGGTTTGTACACAAACATAGAAGAGGATTCTTTACTGTAAGAGCAGTGAGACTATGGAACTTTCTGCCTGAGGAGGTGGTGATGGTAAGTTCACTAAAAGAGTTCAAGAGGGGCCTGGATGTATTTCTGTAGTGTAATAATATTACAGGCTATAGTTACTAGAGAGGGGTCGTTGATCCAGGGAGTTATTCTGATTGCCTGATTGGAGTCGGGAAGGAATTTTTTCCCCCTAAAGTGGGGAAAATTGGTTTCTACCTCACAGGTTTTTTTTTGCCTTCCTCTGCATCAACTTGCAGGATAACAGGCCGAACTGGATGGACAGATGTCAGCCTTATGAACTATGTTACTATGTTACTAAACTCAAATTGTCCCCTGATAAACCAGGGCCTTAGTTCTTAGAATTTTGAGAGAGATTTATAAAAGCTGGTGCAAACGATAACTGGACTAGTTGCTCCAATCAAATTGATCCTTTCATTTTCCAAAGCAGCTCAAAGTGGTGTGGGAAGGGAGTGGACAGGGTCATTGGCCCCAGCAGATCTATGATCATTTATGACTGTTTTCTCGCATAAATCTATGCCAGCTATGGGGCGTTGACCTAATTATAAAGTTAGCGCATCCTACCGCAGTGCAGGGGATAACAAGACCAGTGCAGGAAATGCTGGTCTTGATAAATCCGATTTCTGAGGCTGGTGACTCGGATGAACTTATACTCCACAGCAGAGGTGACTCTTGGACTTCCTTTCCTGGGGCGGTCCTCATGTGAGCCCGTTTCTTTGTAGCGCTTGATGGTTTTTTGCGACTGCACTTGGGGACACTTTCAACGTTTTCCCAATTTTTCGGACTGACTGACCTTCATTTCTTAACGTAATGATGGCCACTCATTTTTCTTTACTTAGCTGCTTTTTTCTTGCCATAATACAAATTCTAACAGTCTATTCAGTAGGACTATCAGCTGTGTATCCACCTGACTTCTGCCCAACACAACTCATGGTCCCAACCCCATTTATAAGGCAAGAAATCCCACTTATTAAACCTGACAGGGCACACCTGTGAAGTGAAAACCATTTCAGGTGACTACCTCTTGAAGCTCATCAACAGAATGCCAAGAGTGTGCAAAGCAGTAATCAAAGCAAAAGGTGGCTACTTTGAAGAACCTAGAATATAAGACATATTTACAGTTGTTTCAAACTTTTTTGTTAAGTATATAATTCCACATGTGTTAATTCATAGTTTTGATGCCTTCAGTGTGAATGTACAATTTTCATAGTCATGAAAATACAGAAAACTCTTTGAATGAGAAGGTGTGTCCAAACTTTTGGTCTGTACTATATATATATATATATATATAATATTTATATTTAAAATTTTTATATCAGGCAGCTGACCCCTATATGCAGTAGAATGGTATGCATTTCATCAGTTCTGTGTAATGTATCCATGGCATAATTGAAAAATGGCATCAATCACCCTACACATCATATAATTTCTGACATTTAGTAAGCAACTATATTACATGAAGCAAATGTGCTAGGTCAGCACACAGTACACATACATACATGTGATAATTAGATAGGAGTAGTGTTGGAATAATTGTTTTCATTGTGGTTATTACAGTAACTAAATCCCTGTGTGTATTTACATAGTGGCCTGTCTCTAGGTGATGTAAAATGTCTACCAGTCTCTAGGTGACGGTGCCATGTTATTAATAAAGTTTAGGGTAAGAAAAACAAACAAACAAACAACACACACAGATCAGCTTCTACATTGACACTGACAGGCATGCGACACTGCTGCAGGTAGTAATACCGTGAATACTGTATATATTCTGCTCTCTAATACACTACTATTCACCTGTTAGATACCTGGGCAGTTAACTGAAAGTCAGGTCACATGATACTTGTGAGGGTCACATGATGTTTCACATGACTGAGGCAATGTTTATTACTATCCAGCTCTTCTATGGATGCATTTTACAGTACTAAAATGGGCCGTAACATTTTTTACCTTTAAGCAGAGGTTTCTACGTGGATATAAAAGAGGTCTGTGAACAAAATTTTAAATAAATATATATTAGAAAACTAAAGAGAGACCTATCCTGCCAATGCTTTAAACAAACAGGTCACAGATATCATTGTGCATCATATAATGCTACCTTTTCCCTGTGCTGGTGCTGTAGTCTGAACACCTGCTGGCACATTCCTCTGCAGATTACAGCTGAACGCTACGGTTTCCAGCAAGGGGACAAGCTGTCATCAGCTTATTTTGGGGAGAAGCTCCATCAAAAAATGGACCGTAAAGAGCAGACAATCTTTTCAATTGTACTTATAAGTATCGTCTCATTATCCAACATTGTATCCAGGAAATCAGGTGACTGTTGCAGACAAGTAAGAAGAATACAATTACATTGAAACTTAACAGAGTCTTGTTTCTGTGCTGCCCCTCTAAATCATGCTGTCCTTACCCTGTGCCTATTCTGCTTAAAGTGAAATCACATCCCTGTAATGGTGTATAAAAAGGGAAGCCTGGTACATTTATATGGATACTGGTAATTGAATTATCATGGTGGAACATATGCTTCCATGCTGGTTGTTAAATGAATTCATCTGTACTTCTGCAACTACAAGAGCACACTGAAAAGAATACCCTCTCCAAGAGACAATTAAAGCGAAGATGAATGAAACAGTCTCTTAAAAACGTTTGCATGAATTGTGCACACCTTTTCTCAAATATTAGATACATTTACTAGTTACTATCTTTGCACATGTATTTTCCCACTGATAGCAGCTGTTGATGTGTTTATGATTTTTACAGACTCCAGATAATTTCCTCCATATAACAGCAATAAAACCCTGCTTTCAGGGTTCATCATATGCTAAACGAAATGTTGCTGTGCAATTCTGACAGTTTTCGGGCCATCTATGGTATGCTCTCTGCCATGGCCATGAGGACAAAGGGGTTGTCCAGGATTCCCTTGGTTTTGAGTTAACCCACCACCAGCGTGGTTGACCTAATACAAGAATTGAACTCACCACAGATTATGTGACCTGTCCAAGTCCAGTCAGACGTCAACAACCTGGGACCAGAAGATCATGAAGAGAATGCTGACAGACCATTTAACTTTATATTTCTATGTCATAGACATAATAATACTCTCATATAGGGTTGCACCGGGTATCGAATTGTCAATACCAAATCTATAATTTTTTACCCAGATCGATATGATACCGGGATTTGCCTGTTACCAATACTAGGTTGCGCTACTACACAGCCTAGTATCAAAGAACATGGTACGTGCTGCTCTCAGCGCGCTCCATGTTCTCCTCAGCAGTACAGGGGAGAAGGAGGGAGTGTGTCCCTCGCCCCTGTGCTGCTGCCAATAGGAGGAGATATAGGAGGAAGGGAGGGGCTGTGGTCATTGCGCCATCAATGAACATAACTATTGTTTAATACAAGTACAGGAGGCGGGTGCCGGCGACAGAATCACATAGCTGGCACCCGACCTCTATGACAGAAAGCTGCAATCAGCTGCAGTTAACCCCTCAGGCACCTGAGGGGTTAACTGGGGCGTATCGCAGCTCCCTGTCATACAAGATTTTTTTTACTCATGCCCTTTCCTCTGGATAGATCATCAGTATCTGATAGGTGGGGGTCCAACACCTGGGACCCCGGAGAATCAGCTATTTTGGGACGGCAGCGGCGCTCCTGTGAGCACTGCTGCCGTCTCGCAGTTTACCAAGCACATCGCCGTACATGGTTTAGTGGCTGTGCTTAGTATCCCCGTATCAGAGGATAGGTCATCAGTAAAAAAAAAATCTCAGAAAACCCCTTTAAGACTTCCTATCTTTTTAGATCAGCCAAATAGACCATAGACACAATGGAATGGGGGGGAACTCCACTGACTTCAATGAGAGAGTTTTCTAGACATGCTCTGTGACCTGTGCAGAGGTCAGGAGGGAGCTGATAAGCAGCGATAGGTGATACTTGTCATTGTAATTCTGCTTGTGGTGATAATGATAATGGCTACTGAAAAGTTACGTGTACCGAACAGGAAATCATCCCCTATTATCAGGCCTAGTGGCCAGTGAGAAAATTGCAGGATTAAAAACATTTTTTAAAATAAAGATAGTGACATGAAAAAAAAACTTACCAAAAAAAGATAAAAATGTGATTTAAACACAAGATCTGTAATTTTCTGATAACACATTCCCATTAATGTACATTTACTTCTATAGAGTATACCACATGGTGCAATCAACAAGTAATGCCCCTGCCATTACTATATGATTACCTCTTTTGAAAGGCAAAGTTAAAAAAAATGCCTTAGGTGCCATTAGCATTAATATGAAGCCCACAACACCTGTAACAGTTTCCAGGACCTTCAGGTGCCATTTTCACAGCTGGAACACATTGATAAACCTCTCCCAATGTGAAGATGTACAGAATGGTACTTGTTCTCTTTCTAGAAAATGACATTCATGCCGTGCAGAAAGCATCTGTTTTTCTGCAAGACTGATCACCAATGTGATTTATGTAACATTAAATCACGTCTAACCATGTCTGAACCACATACTGCATTATGCATTTGGCCCCATGAGTCCTCTATGAGTTTCTGTTTATGGCTAAATTTCACAGACCAATATGTTAAGAAAGACACTGGCATTTTAAACATGTAAAACGGCCACATGGTGGCTGAAGGGAGAACGTGTCTAGCCTAAATCACAGAAATACAGGAAAAGATATCTTCAAGAAAGGCAAACACTCTCAAGAGAAATCCAGCAGGCCATCAAAAATATTTAGGTTAGTTACATAAAGGTTTAAAAATAAGCTCTGGCAGTTCCTCAATGCCTTAAAAGAGACAAATGGCATACAGCAGTCTTCTCCAGCTATTTATGACTACATCATCAGAGAGGACTTTTTTTCCTTTGAGTCCTCTGTAATGAGATTTTCTCTGCTTGGTTTTGGCCCAGACAGCCAGTGTCAGAGAAAGGACAACCTTTCAGACGGGACAGCAGATACAGAGTGCAGCTGTGTTTATGTCCAGGCCCACCAGATGTGGACATGCTGCCAGATGTGCCAGTCCATGTTAATCACCCTGTCTTACTCTCTAGTGTCCACATTTCACACCATAAAAAACCCGATTACACTTAATGTGGCAGAACAGCTCGAATGTCATTTGCATTTTAGCACAAAATCTGGTGGAAGCTCGGGTCATTTTTAAAACAGTCTAACTGTATCCACAAATCTATACTTAAAGATTTAGAATTAAATCTTTAAAAATGAAAATCAAATTCACTCCCCCTGTATGTCATGCACTATCTATTCTCCTCTAACTTTCCTAATAGTTATTAAAGGGAGTCTGTCACCTCATTTTCACCTATATAGCTAACAGCAGTGCCCCACAGAAGATTGCATACACATCCCAGACATACCTGTGTGCACTGTGTGTGTATTCCTTGTTCAGAAAAAACACTTTAATACTGCAGAAAAAAAGGTCCCAAGTGCCCGGCTCTGCTGCAATCTTGGGATTGGTAGCAGATAGAAAAATGGTTCTGACCTTCTTTGAAAGCTGGCATTCCAAGCTTTAAAATGATACCAGCACCATGACAGCATTATATCCAGTATATCAGAAGATATAGCTGTTAGAATTCGAGTCGGGAGAGAAAGCAGTTTTTAGTTTCACTTTCAGCCGGGCACTTGGGAGCTGTTTTCCAGCAGAATAAAAGTGCTTTTCCTGGACATGGAATACAGACACACAGTGCACATAGGTATGTCTGGGATGTGTCTGCAATCTTCTGTGGGGCAGTATTGTTAGTTATATAGGTGAAAATGAGGTGACAGACTCCCTTTAAGAATTAACCTGAAAACCTTGGGCACAAATGCATGCAATACATATGAACAGCAGTCCACAGCGCAGAGTATGTGTATAATCTATGTCTAATTTTCCCAGATATATGGTTATATAAAACCCTGGAGATCCTCGCACAACATTACCAACACACATATATGTAAACAGAGAGATGGATGTGCAAATCCACATAAATCTCTCTGATTCCTCAATTGCTTTAGACTCCAACAAATATTAAAATACCTTGGATAAATCGACTTGCCAATGTGTCTCATGTCCTTCCAGTGTTTCAAAGCACATAAGGGGCAAATTAACTTAACGCAGTTGATATAGTAAGTAGCTGACAAATCTGCATATGGTACAAATATGGCAAATTAGTTTGTTAAAGGGTGTATAAGCTCATGACATATCCCTAGCATATGCCAAAGGACCAACCTCTGAGACCCTCACAATCCTGAGAATGAAGAGGAGACAGTGTTGATTTAGCACTATGTCCTCTTCACCAAGGACAAATCTTCATAGCGGTGCTCCTGGCCATCTGGTTGTACAGGAGAAGAAATACCAGCACAGCGTCTCCGTCAAACTTTTACTGATGATCAATACAAGAAAATAGAGTGTAGTAAAGAATACAATGAATACACACCTAAATTAGACACTTCCAAATCTCAATCACAAGAAATGCAAAGTTCATAAAAAACAGTAAAATATTGAGTATAAGTACTAAGATTACGAAACATAATGAGATACAAAAGGTTTTATCTCTCTCTTTTGCAGGGTGTGAAGGGTTTTGGTTATGATTTACATTTTGCATATTGTTGTAGTAATGTATGAACAATTCATAAGACAATGTTGGCTGTTATGCAAAAAATTATTTTAATACATCCCAATAGTAGAATAATATTTTATTTAAAAGATATATATTTGTAACCATTAGCTGAAAGGCGATGAACATTTCATCACAATAAAGTACATTGTCAAACAAATTTACTTGCTGTCTAATCCTGTTCGTTTGGCTATGAAAAGACCCTTGTGTTGTTTTTACATACATTTTCCATATTACTCCAAATTGCCTATAGCCTGAATCTTTGCAGCAACGAGCAATGTCGGTCATTTACCTAGTTAAACACTACTTCTCTTGTCCTCTGGGGCCACACCCCAGCTTTACATCCTTTGTCGTCTGCTCTGGGTCAGGGTAGCTTTCCTTTCCAAAATCAACTCTGAGAAAATATGTAGTGATTTCCAATCTAAGAAGGCAGCTTTACCACGAGGAGCTGCAGGTGGGCATAACATTAAATGCTAAGAAGTCCTAGCGGAAATCTAACTATTCCCATGCCAAGGTAATCAATCTTTAGTGGTTTCAGTGGTTTAGAGAACAGTATGTTACTGTTTAGGAGTAAATACATTACACTGTTTTGAAACCAAGTCATTTGACATCATGCCATGAGTGTATATTATCACACATACAATATTCTATAATGGGACATTGTGCGGAACTTGATTATTGTAAAACTGAGTCAATTTACGTCCGGTAGCTAATGGTGATCTGACAACAGGATAAACCCTTTCAGTAATTCCATCTGTAAAAGTCTTGCTAACAAGAAATGAATGGATGCCCTTTTCTTCAGTAACCTATATTGGCTACCAAGTATAAGTGAGGGGGATCATTGTGGTGAACTTGTAGTCCAGGAACACATCAGCGCTGACTGGCCACCATGGTCTCAAAATGATTAAGCTACATTTTTCAATTATGCTTTATGCTGCTAAAAGACATTAGATATTTGTCAACCAAAAGTGTGGTTAAAAAATTTTGACCAGTCAGAAACCTATTTACAAGGTACATCAGAACCTTTAATCACAGACAGTAGACTGTCTAGATTGGTTAAATCTACAGTATCCGTAAGGAGAAAATAACTCAAAACCGCTATAACCAGCTTTACTATTTCCAGGTTGTTTCTTGAGAATAAGGCCATGGAAATGGATCATCCACTGACATGCTACTTTCAAATATCTAAATATGTGTCAATGGCTGAAAGTCTGAGAATGTGCAGACACCTCAAGGAATCATGATTAGAAGTATACAAACCAATCCAGACAGAGAACAGGTGGTGTTGCCTGCTGAAATGTTTCCTATGCATTGTTTTAATATCTGTATAGTCTCATGGATCACAAATGTGGTGTCTACTGTTTGGTTTAATAAGTTATTATTTACATGAGATCAGTTGCCTTGGACTGAGCTTTCATTTCTATGAAAGTTTATTTCAAGAAGAAAAATCTCACCAACAAGAAGCCAAGAAAAAGCTATGCATAATAAAACATGAAGCTGTAACAAAATAAATCTTTAAGTCCTTGTAACATGAATACACTAGAGTGGTCAGTTCAAGTTTTGAATTTTTCTCATAGATATTACTGCTTGACCTCACTATAGCCATTCCATTGAAGGAGATACATTAAAGGTGTTATCCTCAACGGTCATCAATATCAGATCAACAGGGTTCTGACATACCAGCCGGTCAGCTGTTTCATTATAGCACCTAAAGTAGGTTCCAGAACTACACAGTTCTATCCATTGATTAGTTGATAGAGCTGTTAACTGCTGCACTGCTCCAGGTGAAGTCAATGAGAGCAGTGCTGTAGTTATGAGCTTCGTCCATTATACAATGGAAGGAGTTCTGTAGTTCCAACAGGGACTTATAGCATCTGAGCTACCCCAAAACAGATTATCAGTGGGAGTGCGGTGTTTTGGACCTTTGCCAATCAGACATTGATGGCCTATTCTGAGGATAAGCCACCAATATCAAAATCCTGGAGAACCCCTTTAATAATATAATAGATACAGGCATTTAGAGGCGAGAAAAATCAGCACCAAAGTACAGTAAGTTACAGTATGCAACATACTTTAAAGCCAAACATATTCTGCTGGACCTATTTTTGTGGTCAAAGTTCTTATTGAAGCGCATGGAGAAATGATGTGGTCAGGTAACAGGCAATATACTGAATATCATATGTTATAATTAGGCTGGACCACAGCAATAACATAGTAACATACCATATACATTACCATGTAATAGTGTGGTTTGTGATTTCTAGGTTCTGTAATAGCTTTCGTGCATGAAGCCAAGAAGCAGTGACCTGGTTACTATCATAACGTTTTGTGGGGATGCTAATCCAAACTGTGTTCACAATTGCCAAGGGGTTTTTCTTTTTTCCTTTGTCTCACTGAAATAGTTAAAGGGGTTGTCCAAGTTATTTTTTGTTCTTTGTATGTTTCTAACTAGGTAAATGTAAAGGTTTTTCAATGCACTTACTTTAACTTCAGTGTCCCCTTTCTAAGGGTCACACGACCTGTGATGTCAGCTTCTCTCCCTGCTCTGCTGATGTTTTGTGCACATGTAGATAAGAGTCTGTACAGGAGACATCAATATGCTGGCCATGCCCCCTGCACTGCCGACTGCTGCTGCTCTCTCCCTGGATTCTTCCAGATAAAATTTTAACCCCATGAGCCAGCACAGTAGCTGCAGGCAGTGAGGAGACAAATGCTGGGCATAGGAGCTGACAGACTAGAGAAGATCTGTAGAGTATTGCAGAAGAACAGGTATGGAGATGAGCCTGTGTGTACCAGCAGTGTCACTGTCACTTTTTAGCACATAACAATGCAGTTTTCATAACATGAAGGAACTTTGGTTAAATTGATATTGTCGTCTTTATTCTAATTGACGTACAGTAAATGTGATTATGTCATTATTAATATAATTTGCACTATTATTCTTTAGCTGCCAATGCGAATAAGATTAGGGGGTTGTCTCATCACAGACATCGATGGCATATCTCTAGGATATGCCAACAATATCGGATAGGTGTGGGTCCCACCTCTGGAACCAGCTCCTATATCCAGAACAGGCCTCCCAAAGTGAAGCAAAGCACATTGCGCAAGCACAGCCACCCTCCATTCACCTTTATGGGAGTTCTGAAAATAGCCGTGTACTGGCTAGTCTATTTCCGCCACGCCCACAGAGGTGAATGGAGAGATGGCCATGCACATGTAGTGCACTCTCCATTAATTTCTATGGAAGTTCCTAAAATTGCCAGCTCGGCTATTATCGGAGCTCCCACAGAAGTGAATGGAGGGTATGCATGTGTGACACGCTCTCCTTCGCTCTGGGGGGTCCCTTTCTGGAGATAGGAGTGGATACTTGCAATATGCTACCAATGACTGAGATGACACAACCCCTTTAATGTCTGAGTTTTTTGTTACATATGTATCTACAGTATATTTCAAAAACACACTGCCGACCTGCATATCAATTTGTAATTATAGAGGTTTACACATCAGCAGAACAGGAGAGCCTTCAACCACAAAAAGAAGAGCAAAAAATTTACCCACAGTAAAATTAATCTTTTTCTTTGCATTTTACACGTCCATTTGATGATCTTAAATGGTTTTCAAATTTTCAAACTTTTATGGCATATCAACTGGACATAGCATAAAAAAGGACATTGGGATCACGAATGATCCTAAAGAACAAGGGTGCTGGAAAGACCCTTTAATAACTTGCATAAATAAATTCACTGGTCTTCAGTCATCTGGCAAGAATCCGCAAACCACAGATCCACAAAATAAGGATACCATTCACGTGCATGCTGTAATTTCATTATAGAAAATGCTCATTCTTGTCTGCAAAACAGACAAGAATAGGGCATGTTATACATGGATTTTTGCCGACCATATAAATGAATGCGCCCACGTGCAATCCACAAAAAATGCAGATCAGATGCATACCCAAAATACGATCATGTGCATGAGACCTAAAAGCTACACTTTCATTTTTAGCTCATCTATTCACTAAATAACTATACTGTGAGAAGTGAAAAGTGAAGTATCCCCTAGAGACTCTGTTAACTGTGTTCTAGGCACAACCTATAGGATTCAGGGCACATCCCAGATTACACCCCTGAACTAAATCAGATGCCAAACCAGATCCCTCAATAATTCAGAGCAGACCCATAAATTTAAATCATACCCCGAAATGGAACCCTAAAATGAATTCAGACCCCAGACTAGACCCCTAAAATTAATCAGACAAAAGACCAGTCTCTAGAATTAATTCCGACCCCAGACCTGCCATTAAAATTAATTCAGGCACCACAGCAGCCCTATAGCTTTTTTTTTAATTTGCATCCCAGCCAACTGTAACTGTGGAAAAATCCACACTCACTTGATCCCTGACAATTCGTTCTTGCTCCCTGGCTCTCTTCATTGGTGTTTCAGTCCCCATCTGTCAACTTCCAAACGGACGGGGTAACATGCACTGCTGCAGTCAATGACTGGCCTCAGCAATGTGTCCCCATGCGGCAGGTGACCCAGCTGTGGCATGCCATTTAGGACTCATAACCACTGGGCCTTTCATTCTGCAGATCTGGATGTAAAATTCAGGGCCCACATACATTTGGATATGCAGTGCAAAGATATTATAAAAGTTTTTTTTATCATACAGTTAGGTATATTATATATGAAAGATAAAGTTTTTTATTACTACTGCTATTACTACCACAAAATACTATCATCTGGCAACATAAACTGTAGACATAGATAAATCAAGTTCATTAATATACTGAGGACAATATTTTAACCATGACTTTATTAATAAAGAATAGACCGATGGATTAGGCCTTGGTGTATACTTGAAATTAAAATATAGTACTGCTCTTTTAACATTAGTATATCTCCCATTAGCTTATCTTAAAGATCATGTATTATTTATCTAATGTCCATTATAAAGCACTTTAAACACAAGGGGGTCTTTATTCACTATCTTGGAGATGTAAGACTGGATATCTTTCCGCCCTGCTTAACATCTATAACTTGGCTATAGTTAATATGTCACTGTAATGATATAACATCAATATGACAGGCCAAAGGGTAAGAAACACAGGGATCCAAGCAAAATAGAAGCACCATATTAAGGTTTCCATAGCACCCCTCAGCCTAAAGTTTCTGCATTGTGGTCTTATGACCAAAATATTTCCATTCTTTTGTTGTGTGTACTAAAATAAACCTGTTCTCCAAACATTTTTTTGCCTTGAGAAATACAGCAGAGATGCCCTCCAGTCCAACCACAGAAATAACTATCATGTTTGGCTTATTTAGTGGTTTCCACGTTCATGCCTGCTGGGAATTGAGGGTAGAGGTGTGGGCTGTGGTTTGTCTGTTCAAATCCAAGTATTAGATGAAGCTTAGTGGTTCTCTCTTTAAAAGAAACCCAAAATTAAAATAAAACACGATTCTATATGAAATATCTTCTTGATTCCCATCTGGAAAGCTTATGTTTCTTTCAAAAGAAGTCTTTTCCATATGCCCTAGCCTAAAGATAAGCACCAAGTACACTGGCATCTTTTCTTTTCATAATGCTTTTTAATAAATGGACGAAAAACAGATGATATGACTCTATGCTAGAAGATTACTTCTTTCCTTGTGGGTTTTTTCTCATTATGACTGATGTGCCTTTGAACGTGAAGTCTCAGCAGCTCTACAAACATGTAAAATGTATGGTATCTTATGGCACTGGGATAAATAAAAATTGCACCACAAGATGTAGTGCAAGCAGCACGCAGCAGATTATAGAGCAAGAGGAGCTGAACAGACTGATATGTAGTTTTGTGGGAGAGAGTCAGTAAAACTTGCAACTTGCATTTAAATATCTTTTTTCTGACTTCAATTATACATGGGAAATGTGTTGCTAGTATTCTACACTCCACATAATTGAAACTACAACAAGAAGGGCAAGCCATAAGGTTATGCAAATTGAGGAAGCAGCAGGTGTCGCCAAGATCTCCAGATGATCAAATTTTCAAGCACCTAGCTCCAATTTGTGGCAGTAGGAGGGACATAAAAAACAGATAAGTTTTTTACAACCTGAAACCTCAAAAATTGTCTTGTGAGGTTACTGTGCAATACCCCCGGTTTGTCGACATGTCGGCTATCACCACTTTGTCAAAAACTGAGAGAATTCTTAAACTAAGAGACCCTGGTTTATCCCAATTGTAGATCACTAAGCACCTAGGCCAAGATGTCAGAACTGTTCAACACTGCATGTCCCAGTGGTTGGGAGAAGAACGATGAACTGAATGACAGCAAGAGTTGCACAGAGGCGAACCTCTGCATGGATGGAGCATCTGATTAGAATAATGGGCCATAGTGATCCATGTCACATCCCAAGCCTAGGGTGGCAAGTGTCTAAACAAACCATCAGAAGGTGTTTGCACAACATTGGGCTATGAGCCAGATGTCCAGCCACAGGCATTCCACTGACTTCACACCACCGCTTTCAAACGCTATCATGATGCCCAGCAAGATAGCAATGGAGACTGGAATGTAGGTTTATACTCTTCAGCTATGGGTACTGCTTTTGTCACGGATGCAATAATAGCTGGAGACTGGTCTGGAGACCACATGGGCAACATCATGAAGTGGCCTTCACATGGGAAAGTCATACCAGTCCTATTACTGGGATTATGGTGTGGGGTGGCATAATGTACAGTAGCTGGAACCCACTAGTCTTTATTACAGGTACACTAACAGCTCAGCAGTACATTAATTTGGTCATGGAACCAGTAGTATGGACATTCTCCAAAGTGTTCCAGGAGCCATTTTCAACAGGACAGCTTGTTGCTTGTACTAATGTGAGCAGCCTACATGGCCTAAACATGCTACCACAGCCTGCAGCATCCCCAGATTAGTCTCCTATCAAGCACATCTGGGACGTTATTGGCCGGCAACTGCCAAGGGAGCTGCAAGCGGCGGATCTTGATGATGTGCATGCCCAAGTGCAATCAGAACGTTCCTCCAACAACCATTAATAACCTCATTAATAGAATGCCAAGGTGTGTAAGTGTGTGTATTTCTGTGCATTGCACTCATACTCTCATAGTGTTGAATAAATTGAGATGTTTTCACTGCGTTGTTCCATTTTGCATGAGTTGCATATCATTAACACATCTAACATGTGATTTCCATAATTCCTCGACCTTTTCTTCTTGGTGTTTCAATTTCAATGTTGAGGAGCATATGTGTAAGTTTATGTGTATAGACAGAGATACCTGTCTGTCACTGAGACCTGTACATGGGGATGATTTTAAGTTTAGAAAAAGCAGAGATATCAATGTGTAAACTACAAGTTTTAACAAATATTTTCCCACAAAACTACCATATATAAGAATCTGCTCAGCTTCTCCTGCTTTATAATATGATACCTGCAGACTGCATTGCATTTTGTGGCAACAGGTACTCTTTAAAGAGTTTCTGTCATCAGAATTAACCCCTTTACACTGGCTGACATTAGCAATGTGCTAATGTCAGCAGAATGTAACTCTGCTATTGTAAGCTTTATTCATGCCCCGTTCCTTCAGAATTTTTACTGTTGTTATATGCAAATTAGCCTCTAGGAGGTTCTCCTACCTCATTCCATGCCCCGCTGTCCTTGATTGACAGGGCCAGGTCAGCATTTGTCTCTTGCTGCCGGCCCTGTGTGCTGGGTAAACTACACGGGGCATGCGCGAGATTTACCCAGCACACAGGGCTGGCAGGAGAAGATGAACACTAGCCCTGTCAATCAAGGATGGTGGGGTGTGTAATTAGGTAGGAGAACGGAGCCTCTAGGAGCAGGAGCAATGCCACAACCCCTTCCCCCCTCCCCCCGCTCCTAGAGGCTAATTTGCATATAACAAAAGTGAAAATTCTGACGGAACAGGATAGTTAATTCTGTTGACAGTAGCACATTGCTAATGTCAGCCAGTGTAAAAGGATACATTCTGATGATAGAAAGCATTTAAAGGGGCTCTGCCACCTCCAAAATCAGTTTCAAAGTATACCACCGTGTAGGGGAGGTGTCCTGAAATATAACCACACCATTTTTGTGAAGATCCTTTCCTATAATCCTAATGGTTTATTTTGTTTTTGTGCACATACGTTTTTGGTGTACCATGTACAGGGATCCTGGCAGAGAGATGGTGCACCACACAGCACCCATGGCGCAAAGAAGACCTTATTAGCATAAAAATAAAAACAGTATTTCTCAGGCTCAGGCCTCATGCACCCAACTGTATCTGTTTTTGTGGGCTGCAAATCGAGGATCCACAAAACACGTATACCGGCTGTGTGCATCTCGCATTTTCCCCTTCTGCACGTTCTGCTTTATGTTAGAAATGACTATTCTTGTCTGCAAATGGACAAGAATAGGACAGGTTCTAATTTTTTTGCGGGGCTGCGGAACTGACATACAGATGTGGATAACACACGGTGTGCTGTCTTTTGTGGCTTCAGTAAAATGAATGGGTCTGCATCTGATCTGCACAAAATATGGCCCTGTGCCTGAGGACAGAATTTTCACAAGAAAGGTATGGATATCTTTTTGGGCACCTACCCTTTATGGCGTTATGGTGGTGTATGAACATATATTATTTTAATATCATAATAAATTCTCATGTGAACACAACCTTTAAAGCTCATAGCTATTCATTTGTGTTTTTTTACACATTTCCACCCATCTTCTATATGGAATAAACATTACATTTGTAATAAGAAATTGCCTCTAAAATGGATCATGTGCACATTAAAAGAGTGTTTCAAATTTACAAATGTAATAAATATTTTAACCAGATGGAAGATGAACCCTATAAGGCTGGTTTCCACATTCAGGTTATTTTGGTGCAGTTTTTGAAACCAAAACCAGGAGTGGATTCAAAAGGAGTAAAAGACGTTCCTTTATACATGATTTCCATTTATGATTTGTTCCAGGCTTCTCAAAGGGGTTGTCCGGGTTCAGAGCTGAACCCGGACATAGCCATAATTTCACCCAGGCAGCCTGCCTGACAAGAGATCAGAGAATTTCATACAATCCAGCGCAGGGCAAAGGCATTTCGAGAAGTTCT
Organism: Rhinella marina; assembly: GCA_900303285.1. Classification (NCBI taxonomy): domain Eukaryota; kingdom Metazoa; phylum Chordata; class Amphibia; order Anura; family Bufonidae; genus Rhinella; species Rhinella marina. The sequence goes on from ONZH01014219.1 coordinate 339,559, forward strand.
GGTAACGAACCGGGCTCTGCCAGGTGGGATTTAGCGCTGCCCTAGCCGTTTTACAGGCTAAAGCTTGCCCATCAGAGCCGGTGACATCACCGAACAAACTGCTGGGCGGAAGCCTCCGCCCGGCAGTGTGTTGTTTGTAAATAAGAAAGCCCTTGCCATGCGCGATCTAGCGCAGGGCAAGGGAGCAAATCAGAGCGTGACATGCTCCGATGCTCTTGGCAGGCTGCTTGGGTGAAATTAAGGGTATGTCCGGGTTCAGCTCTGAACCTGGACAACCCCTTTAACTGGGGTTAAAAATGCGACAGCTGAACCTCATGTACAAATACTGAGTTGTGGAAAACCCTTTGGAAAAGATGAGTAGACTATATGGTTGGCAGGAGAGGCATTAAGGCCCCCCTTCTCCCAAAAAATATTCTTAATTTCATTGGTTTTCCATGAAATATGTGTTTGTATAGATGCTGGAAAATAAACTGTGAGTCACACTGGTAATAGGGGCTAGTGTCAGTTGGTGTATTCTCTGTACAATGCTGTGTAATAGGTAGGTTCTATATAAATAATGGGTAATAAATGATTATTTCATGCCTTCTATTACTATTGGGTTTTCACAAATAACATTTTTAATTTTAGAAAAATACATTTTAGTAGTCTTAGAACACAATTGAAGGTTATTATATAATAATGATGAAATTGCTGTGTGAATAGCTGTCAGCAGTCCACTTGGGCTTTTCAATTTTCTGTTTATAATACAGGAAATGCCGAGACCATGATGAAAAGAAAACCAAATCATATTTATTCCTGAAGCCATCTAAACTGAATTGATCCGTCTGACATATTGCCTGACTTCATACTGTACTAACTGTAGCTGGTTGGACTTGATTAAATGACTCTCTAGATCCTACCATCCTGATTGCATTCAATTAGGCTCTAGCAAGTGGTTCTGGCCTCAGCGTTACCTCATATCCTAATCAATAATGTATGGAAACTATAAGCCCTCAAAGTGCTGTTGTCTGTCTGACAGCCTCAATTATGTAATAATCTGTAGAAGTATGAGCACACCATTAATATTTGCCCTACTATCATGTAGAGAGACAGGAGGTAATATGATGGGTGGTAGGTAAGGTACTCATAATCTTACTCAGTTGGTCAAAAAAAGCAGATTGTATTAGCCGTATGATTTAAATAGCCAGAATTTAAATCATTTTTCCTATCCTGACTGTCAAAAATGCAGATGAAAGGTGCAGAATGCAGATCAAAGTGGTATGAATATATGTTATATTATCTTTTATATGCTGGCCAAGAAAGAAATACCGCTTTGATCATATGGTCAATATTCAACCAGATCCTGTCATCGGTTTTGACCACCATCAATTTTTACAAAATGCAAAGTAGGTGCTAGGGTAGCAATAGGTGATATATATATATGTACCTATGCTATATACTATGCTATATACATGTATATATATATACACGTTATATAGAAACGCTAATTCATCGGGTGATCCTTTCATTTGTGCAGGCACACTGCCACCAATGAAAAAGCCCAGTGGCCTGATGGGGGAGTGCCAGGGAGAGAATCAGGGGGAAATAGGAGGACAGACGAGAGGGAAACTCGCCACATCCTTGCGGTGCTGAATGCAGATAAGGTAAAGGACCTCTGATGATGTCATCGCAATCTGACCAATAACATCCACGTATTACTGGTCACATGGTGATGACATCATCAAAAATCCTTTAAATTATCAGCATCCAGAAAGATCTTGCTGCAGTTTTACATGTATGTGCTTTATGCTGTGTGCCTGTATTAACGTGAGGCACATGGTTTTATTACATTAGTACCTCCATGTGCCTTATATTAATAGCAAGTGGCCCCATCATGCCGTAATATATTGGGTTACATGGGGTTAATGATGGTGTCAATTACTATTAATATGAGGCACATGGAGGTGTAAAATTAATAACACCATTTGCCTCCCATTAATTCTATAACATATAATGCCGTACATGTATGGCATTATGCACAGTGAATTGTATATGTATAATACAGCAGGCATCGGCCATAGTGACGAGGAACAGAGATCACGCTGAATCCTGTAATTTAACCCTTCAGATGCCGCATTCAACAGCGATCACAGCATCTTCTAACCTCAAGGCACAGCTCAGCAGGGAACGTGTCAGAATCCCATTAACCCTAATATATCTTTATTAGTGTGAATGGGACAAGGGATCAAAAGATCCCAGGTTCTAGTCCCCTAAGAGGGCTAATAGTTAAGTAAAAAAATAACAAAACCCCCCCCCCACAAAAATATTAAAAGTTTCCCCCCTCCTTTCCCAATTTTACATATAAAAAATCTAATCAAAAAATAAATAAATAAATAAACAAATAAACAAACAAACATATCAGGTATTGCCACGTCCAAAAATATCTATTAAAATATTTTTTAAAATGTTCCTGTGCAGTAAATGTGGAAAACACTATAAGAACGCACAATTCAATATTCAAATAAGTTTAATAACAGTGATCAAAAAGTCGTATATACCCCAAAAATGGTACCAATAAGAACTTCAGTTTGTCCTGCAAAAAACAAGCCATAGAGATCTGTTGAGCGAAAATAAAAACGTTAAGGTTATCAGAAAATGGTGATGCAAAGAAAAATCCCCAATACAGAAAAAAAATCGGCTTATTTATTTATTTCTTTTTTAAAGTACAGAACTCAAAATATGATCAACCCCTTGGTGTCGTACAACACCTGTGCTAAGCCACGCTCTAAATCACTCCCCAAGCCACACCCCCGAATAATTGTTCAATAATCAAAATCAAGGTTACATGTTCAATTAATCGCGATTTTCCTTTTTGTAATACTCGCTAAGCCCTACTGTCAGGTTACAATACTGTAAATACATGCATTCAGTGGCGTACCTCCTATAGAGGCCGACCCCACAGCTGCTATGGGGCCCATGGGGAAAAGGGAGGTCCTGTCCCCTAATTACACTCATTACTGCCCAGTATAGTATTCCTATCATCAAAAGCTAAAGGAACTGTGATGATGTCATCACAGGTCCTGTACATCTAGTAAAGGAACTGCACAAAGAATGGTGTAGTTCCCAGGTTGTATAAGAGTATCTGCCTGGACCTGTGATGACATCATCTTCAGTATCACAAGTCCTGAACATCTAGTAAAGGAACTCCACAGACCATGGTGTAGTTCCCAGGTTAGATAGGAGCATATGCCAGGACCTGTGATGACATCATCATCACAGGTCCTGTACATTTAGTAAAAGAACGGCACAGTGCATCATCACAGGTCCTTTAACCCCCAACAGCATGGAGAAGAACTGCAGGACGAGCTCTCCACTTAGACTCTCTTCATTTGCACCCCATTCCCTATTTTAACTCAAATGTCACTCATATACAGTATATAGTACTGCAGACAGTTACAACCACTGTTACCTCGCACAATAACCATAGTATACTTTATAACTGATCACATACACCTTATATATATATATATATATATATATATATATATATATATATATACACACACACATAAAAACACTGCATCTACTATACAGCATAGTAGATGCAGTGGACACAGGTATGTAGTACACCCAGCAGTGTAGTAATGTATGATGTACGAGGTATAATAGATGCAGTGTGTACAGGTGTATAACATATACAGCAGTTTACTGATATCTGAGAGACGAGATATAATAGATGCAATGTGTTAAGAGATATATATGTTATATACAGCAGTGTACTGATATGCGAGGTATGAGTTGTAATTTATATTGCATACCTCACATATTAGTACAGTGCTGTATATACTGGCCAGGAATGGGTAGTGGGGGGGAGGACTATAAATGGGGTATGGGGACCCAATTTAGATACCTGCTATAGGGCCCAGTGATTTCTATGTTTGCCCCTGAATGTATTGGTGAGTATTGTTATTGAATAGGATGAAAGGTTCTTGCAATATGGTTTATATATATACGGTATGTGTGTGTGTATATATATATATATATATCTCGGTATGACTTATACAGATAACATCACACAGTAGTCAAAGTAAAAAAGGCGCTAAAACTTTGCCAACTATGTGTCAAACTAAACTACAAGAAATGTCAGTGTCAGTGCAGTTTCCCCATTGTGGATAAAAGAATGTGAAAAGTAACTTTCTCTATATAATGAAGTGATGGACGATTTGCTTCCACATTTTAGAGGTGATGCTGGAGCCCACAGCGGAAATTTTGCACAAAATACTACAACAGAATAAAAAAAAATTTGAGGGTGAATGTGTAAATGAATGCTTTACTGGCTTTATTTTAATAGCTGAAATCTCTCCAAGGCTGGGAGAAACTTCATGCCATTTGTCAGAATGAAAGAGGGAACATACTGGAAATTCAATCTAACCCAGTGCTAGGGAGAAACAGAAGAGTTGCCCCTGAGCACTAATCAGGATTTGCGCCACCTAAAAGGCAGATTAGTTTAAAAAACATAAAAGAAACATAAGGGCTCTTTCACACGAGCGTGGCCCTTGCAGGAATCACACTCTATGTGAGAGAGGGATCCTGCGGTCTGGACTACAGAAGCACACAACATTTTCATGATTGATCATGCTGTGTATGCCTTTGTCTAACCTTTCTGTTACAGAATCATAGTGACAGCTTTATGTCAGTATGATTCTGTAACAGAAAGGTCAGACAGAGGCATACACAGCATGATCAATCATGAAAATGTTGTGTGCTTCTGTAGTCCAGACCATACAATTTCTCTCTCACATGGAGTGTGATTTCTGCAAGGGATACGCACGAGTGAAAGAGCCGTTACTCACTTCAATGATCCCCCAATACAAGGGGTCCGTTGGTCTCCGTTTCCTGGTCATAGTTCTTCAGGAAAGACATACAGTAAAAGGCAACAGATTCTAACTCAAGCAATCAGAGGCAGAGGGAGTTCACAATTGTGATAAGTGACTCGGAAGCGGGACCAGCAAGTGCACACCAGCAGGGACTCAGTAAGCATCAGAACAGCAATGATGGTGGGGGACTGGTAAGGTGACTAGTGCTTCTTTTATTTTGTTTAACCCATTATGCCCCTTATTTAAAAAAAACCTGCTGGACAAACCCTTTAATACTTGCTCAACGCTATCAAGTGTCAGACTAAAATTATGAACCTTAATTTCATCAAAATCATTAAAAAACACAAAAGACACTGCTCTCTAATGACAGAGTAGTGTACAGAGGCATAACAGTTGCATCCGGTAGTAAACTTGTTAATGGCCTGTATAAAATGTGAGGGTCTGTTCTCTCTGCATTCATATCACTACTACCTTGTAGGTATATACACACATTGCAACAATCTTGAAAGAAATTTAGAGGAAAAATACATAAGATTGCTATTCATCAGATAAAAAGTGGACAGCACATGGCCAACTGGACTGTATGGATGATCTGGCCAAAAACATAATAGAATACACTGACATCTACATCTGTAGAATGGGGACATACTGGAAAAACAAATTGTATGTGTATGCAAACTAACCAATTACTGGATGAGCTCAGCAGACAATGCCATACAAATTACAATGCAGACTATCATTCAGACAATATTTTTCCATAAAATAGACAAAATTTGGACTGACGTCTATCAAATGTGTATGGGCAGCTACACTCAGCAAAACTCTGTAAAATTGGATACAAAAAAAGAAGACAAGTATATACAGTATATACTGTACTGAGTCAATGAGCTACCTCGATCTTTCACCTAAAAAGCCTAAACCAAAAAAAAAAAAAAAAGGCACCAACTCAGCCATATGATAAGAATACTGACTATTATATTTTATTGAAATTACATTAGTTTAATTTACCATCCTTCATATAAAACACACTAAGGGTCATTTACTATACTGAAATACGCTCACGCCAGCTCTAAAACGGTGGGCGTGGGTAGGGAAGGGGATGGGCCGGTAGGCCCATCTCTTTGACCACTTTCTATGCTTGTTTTAGGCCTAAAAAAAGGTCGGTCTTAATAAATGTGCCCCATTATTCATTCACATTCAAAATTGCAATTCAAAGCATCAATATTTCTCACTATAGGGCAGCATGGTTAGCACTGGGGCCTTGCAAAGTGCATGATCTGTGATCTGAAGTACATTTTTGATCTGAAGTACCTGGGTCAGGTAACAGGAGCGGATTGACCATAGACCTTACAAAGAAATTTCCCAGTGGCCCGATACACAGGGGGCAGTCTGAGCCTCCTCACAGCCGCCCAGTGGAAGTTTTTCTGGATATATTTTGTGCTGTTGGCAGCAAAATTTTGTGATAGAGTGTGATATTTGGCTCTGTTGAGGTGGTATAATGTTACACAATGTGGTATTGCTGGCCCCGTCTACTTGTGTTGGCCCTACCTATCAATTTTTGTTCCAGGACTAGTTTCAGTTTCCAGCCCCTGTCAGGTAACCTTCTGTTTAGTTAGCGCCCAGACGGGTAGGTGCTTTGGTTAGATATTATTTTGTGCCGTGGAGTCACCCAAGTGTTTATGAAGCAAATAAACCTTAGAGCCCGTTCACACTACCGTCAATGGGCGGCATTAGATCGCGGAGAGCCGCGACTCCATGCCGCGGCTCATAGAAAAAAAGATAGAACATGTCCTATTCTTTTCCGCAATTGCGGACAAGAATAGGCATTTTATATGGGGTGCTGGCCATGTGTGTTCCGCAAATTGCAGAACACACACTAGTCGGTATCCGTGTTTTTTTGCCGATCCGCAACTACACGGCCGTTATGGACTTTTAACCATTGATGCCTGCGTTTTGTGGCACTGCTGACCCCGCCTTCTAGGACAAATCCCGACAATGTATAATAAGAAATTGCCAAAAAATTTTACATAAACATCAAGAATTTGTATAAGCACAACAACAATAATATAGCATTGGGGAAAATTCAGTACAGCCAGGCCACTCCAGGAGACAATTTGAATTATTCAATTAATAAGCTATAAGAAATTACATACACATCAATAGAAAAGAACCCAAAATGTTATAAACTAAAAGCAAATTTCCACACTGGCCACCATTATCCTGGGAGGTGTGCAGCTATGCAATAATAATAATATATAAATGCATGGCAGTCACTCACTTATTGTATACTCTTATCAGGATCAAGGGACAGACAACGGCAAGGCAAAAGCTTCTTAATTCTTTTTGTTGTACACAATGCAAGTAGCCAAATGTGTATTTCATATTTAAAGGAAGGTGCCAATTAAAAAACAAAATGTTAGACTAGTCAATGTAACAATGACATACCTTTACATGAGCAAGATACTGGTCACACTTCTCTTTTATATGGGTAAGCTGGAGTTTCTCACTGACATGAGCAACAGTTTCCCCAGATGAGACCAAGAACACCCTGGGCTGATGACCACTTTCCCTTTTCACAATATCAGCAGTTAAATTGTACAATAATTCTGTAAGATACAGTTAATTGCAGAATTTGTCAGTTATTGTAAAAAAAATCCATATTTGTAGCCTACAAGTCTAAAAGAACTGCAGGTTCTGTCCATTTTGCAGATAGAATACTTAGGCTTCCTTCAGAGGAGCTTGTTCACTTCAGGAAACATGCTCAGTGTGGGAGCTGTATTTCATGTTATGAACACTGCTCATCTGAAATGGATTCACAGCCTGACTCTGCTGAACTGTAGTCACATAGGGCTGTGACTGTCACATAATGCTGTGACTACAGTTCAGCAGACTCATAAATAATTATGATGCTGTGAACCATATTTAGAGGAACACTGTTCATAATGGGAAATACAGCTCCCACACAGAGTGAACATGCTGGTCTGAAACTCGCCTTAGGGTAGTTTCAAACACAGCACTTTTTGCAAATTCACCACTGCAGTTTTTGCTGCTGTTTTTTGAGCCAACACCAGAAGTGGATCCAGCAGAAAGGAAACATTTACTTCTTCCTTTATAGTTCTATCGCCTTTGAATCCACTCCTGGATTTGGCTCAAAAACTGTATGAAAAACTAACACAATCTGCTTAGTTTTTCCAAAAAATGCTTATCCAGAAACAAGTAGACTAGGCTACAACAGTTTATTCTACTTTTCAACATACGAAGCCTGATTGGGAAACAATTAGTGCAAAAATGGTGACTGCTGTTAGGTAAGCACATTTCTGATAAAATGGTGCCCATCCATGGAAATACGTGGTCATTACTTTGCACTATTTTTTCATTCCATTTTCCTTTTTTCAGATCCTAAATGCATACCTTTTAGTTTTTCAACAATTATATGATGAACACATACTCCAAAAAAGCCCAGCACCAGCACCTCTACCATTAGCTGGACAGTTCCAATCAATAAAAATGCTTTTAAATGTCACAGTCAGGCTATCATAATGTAAGCCTCCAAGATAAACAGTTTATAAACTTTGACTTCGGACAAAATATTTACATTGAAATCTGACCCTTCCTGGTAACCTGAATATACTCAAAAAACAGAAACATTCAGTCAGCCTCAGATAACTAAAAGAAAACCGTAAAACTGAGAAAACTGCAGGTAAAAAACAGTAACACAGTGTATTAAGTAAGCAGAGGGATAATAATAAAAAAAACATATAAATATTATTTTACCTGAATAAATATTCAGGGGAGTAAGATATGGTGAGCTTAAAAGCTTGAACTTATCAAAAGCTTGTTTAAAGAACAGTGCAACTTCAAAGTGTAATTATTTTTTCAATTTTTTTTATATCGTAGGGACAGTGATTGTATTTATCTTTGTAACATACGTCATTAGGGAAATGTGTTTATTTTTACTTGAAAACTGCATGTAAAGTGTCTTCTTAGCAACACTAAGGTGGACATTGAAGCCTCATGCACACGACCGTATGTTTTTCGGTCCAAAAACAGAGGATCAGAAAAATACAGACTTTAATGGGTCTGCAGTCCACATTTTCCAGACAAGTATAGGGCATGTTCTATTTTTTTGTGAAAAAAGATAGAATATGTCCGCAGAATGCAGACCACAGATCCATTGAAAACAATGGGTCCATAAATAAAATGCGGGGAACCGACAGGTCGCATTCAGTGTCTACTGGATGCTGGAGATGGTTATGTGTAAATACTGAGGTAGGCCTCTTAGCTTTGCCTCTTTTCTTCAATCCCAGCCTCTTTCTCTCTACATATATGTGAGTTGTCGCTACCTTATTGACTTGCTGCCAGCAGTGATCACTGGCAGCTTTGCTAATTACTATCCCTGCACTTCTACTCTATGCTGCTAGCCTATTTCTGAAGTGTCCCTCAATGACGGACTTGCTGCCAACGCTAATCCATGGCAGCTCTGCACATTTCTCTTCCCTGTGTTTCTCTGTTAGTGAGCGCAGGAAACAGAGATTAAAACGAGACTGACGCGATCAGCTCGGACAGTAAATGTATGTGGACAAAGCACACCTACTGTCAGTGCTGATCGCATCAGTCCCATTCTCCTCTCTTTTTGCTTACAAACTATTAGAGGAGCGCAGGGAAGAGTAAGGCTACTTTCACACTAGCGTTTTCTTTTTCCGCTATTGAGTTCCGTCATAGGGGCTCAATACCGGAAAAAACGTTTCCATTTTGTCCCCATTCATTGTCAATGGGGACAAAACTGAACTGAAGACAACGGAATGCTCCTAAAAGCATTCCGTTCCGTCTCCAGAACGGAGAGCAAACCGCAACATGCTGCGGTTTGCTCTCCGTCCTGGGCATCCACACCAAGACGGATCCGTCATGACCCCCAATGCAAGTCAATGGGGACGGATTCGTTCAGTGTGACACACTCAGTAAACGGATCCATCCTCCATTGACTTTCAATGGAGTTTATGACGGATCCGTCCACAGCACACCACACACGACAGACACATACACACAGACATACACACAGACATACACAGACATACTTACAGCTCCGCACATCACAGGAGGAGGAGGACTGCGTGCACATAGGAAGATTCTCCCTCCAGCAGAGGGCGCTGTAGGGAATCTTCCTATGTGTGTGCCGTCCTCCTTCTCCGGAGCTGCTGGGAGCATGTAAGTATGTCTGTGTGTATGTCTATGTGTATGTCCATGTGTGTGTATGTGACACGTGTGGGGCCGGAGCGCTGCTCCGGCGGCACCCTTCACCCGCCGGATCCGTGCTGCCGCTAATGTGAAAGTGGCCTAAAATGTGCAGAGTCAGTTAGTCAGGGACCCTTCAAAAACAGGATAGCAATGTAGGAATAGTAATTAGCAAGGCTGCCAGTATAAGCCAGCTAGACAGGGACAAGTCACACTTATGTAGAGAGGCAGGGTCTGGGCTTGAGAGAAAAGAGCCAGGATTCTTGTATTTCCATATGGCCATCTTCAGTGTTCAGTAGCTCAGTTAGAGGATTCCTACGAAGACAAAAAGAAATACATCTCCCTAATAAAGAATTTCAAACTATTTAAAATAACTCTACACAAAAAAATACATATTTTTTTAAACAACAGTTACACTTTCATTTACAAAAGAAAATCTACTTATCCTCTTCCATTTTCTGGCCATTTTTTTTTTCACCCGTACTAGATCTATAACTATGGAAAACAATATCCAGCACTGCAATGGGAATCCTGAATAGACTTCTATATTCAATCAGATAAAACATCCAACATGGTGGTACAAAGGTAAGCTTACACGTTTCACATAAAACGCATTGCATACAATAGCAATCCATTTATGATATTGCCTGGTTCATATACACTCACCGGCCACTTTATTAGGTACACCATGCTAGTAACGGGTTGGACCCCCTTTTGCCTTCAGAACTGCCTCAATTCTTCGTGGCATAGATTCAACAAGGTGCTGGAAGCATTCCTCAGAGATTTTGGTCCATATTGACATGATGGCATCACACAGTTGCCGCAGATTTGTCGGCTGCACATCCATGATGCGAATCTCCCGTTCCACCACATCCCAAAGATGCTCTATTGGATTGAGATCTGGTGACTGTGGAGGCCATTTGAGTACAGTGAACTCATTGTCATGTTCAAGAAACCAGTCTGAGATGATTCCAGCTTTATGACATGGCGCATTATCCTGCTGAAAGTAGCCATCAGATGTTGGGTACATTGTGGTCATAAAGGGATGGACATGGTCAGCAACAATACTCAGGTAGGCTGTGGCGTTGCAACGATGCTCAATTGGTACCAAGGGGCCCAAAGAGTGCCAAGAAAATATTCCCCACACCATGACACCACCACCACCAGCTTGAACCGTTGATACAAGGCAGGATGGATCCATGCTTTCATGTTGTTGACGCCAAATTCTGACCCTACCATCCGAATGTCGCAGCAGAAATCGAGACTCATCAGACCAGGCAACGTTTTTCCAATCTTCTACTGTCCAATTTCGATGAGCTTGTGCAAATTGTAGCCTCAGTTTCCTGTTCTTAGCTGAAAGGAGTGGCACCCGGTGTGGTCTTCTGCTGCTGTAGCCCATCTGCCTCAAAGTTCGACGTACTGTGCGTTCAGAGATGCTCTTCTGCCTACCTTGGTTGTAACGGGTGGCAATTTGAGTCACTGTTGCCTTTCTATCAGCTCGAACCAGTCTGCCCATTCTCCTCTGACCTCTGGCATCAACAAGGCATTTCCGCCCACAGAACTGCCGCTCACTGGATGTTTTTTCTTTTTCGGACCATTCTCTATAAACCCTAGAGATGGTTGTGCGTGAAAATCCCAGTAGATCAGCAGTTTCTGAAATTCTCAGACCAGCCCTTCTGGCACCAACAACCATGCCACGTTCAAAGGCACTCAAATCACCTTTCTTCCCCATACTGATGCTCGGTTTGAACTGCAGGAGATTGTCTTGACCATGTCTACATGCCTAAATGCACTGATTTGCCGCCATGTGATTGGCTGATTAGAAATTAAGTGTTAACGAGCAGTTGGACAGGTGTACCTAATAAAGTGGCCGGTGAGTGTATATTGAGGGCTTTCAGCTAAAATCTCTAACTGGAAAATTAATTGTATCCAAACTAATGATACAAATACAGATGATCTGTCTGCATTAATCAGAAAAAAATTATTGTGTAAAGCAAGTAAAGATGATTTTATTGCAACCTGCAATCCCAATTTGTTTAAAACTTCATTAGAAATGTCTTACTGTGTGCAATATACAATTCATGATACCATATGCAATAAATCGGTACATTTATTTATGGATCTGAAATCCTACTGGTCAGGCGTTTCATTCTGCGACACCAGGATACAAGGTGAGGCCTGTGATATATAGCTTTATATCATTTGGAGCAGAAGTAAAAGGCAGAGTAGATCCTGACAGGACTCTTAGAAGTAATAGCGAGAGTCATGATTACCCCGCCCACACACAGTGATTGACAGCTTTTCATGTCAGAGTCACTTTATAAGAAAAAGCGCCACTTTTTTTCTTACTGCTGCAATATTAACACTGGATAAAAACACCACTTACCTATTTCACCAGGAACATGTTTGCCACTAAACCGGAAACAGACAGTGACATTGACACAGTTCACATTTTGCGTCCCATCATGGCACTGAGGAGCAGTGATGTTAATGGCAGTTGGCAGGATTATTGAAGCATCCACAGTGATAACTGGTCTTGTTCTGATAAAAGAAAATAAACAGGTATGCGTCTAAATATAAGAACCTCATTAATAATACCACATAACAACAAGACTTAAAAGGGTATTTCGATTTTGCAATTTTCTGCATCATTTGACGTTATCACTTACTAATACTGATTGTTTATCGGTAATGTCCCCTTTTCCTGTACTCAATCGGAGTCACGTGACATCTTCTTCTGTTTTGGCTCCCTATCCCAATTACAGCTACAGCTGAGGTGTGGCAAAGCTTGTAAGGTTCTGCCCTGTAGACACAACATCATCAATGACCTTGTCTCTAAAGGCAGTGTTCTCATTCACCATTACCGTGCCCTGCAGATGTGATGTCAGCAATGACGCTGTGTCTTAGGGCAGGGTTTTCCAGAGGGGCTTCAAGCAGGCTTGGATCTGTGATGCTTGAGCTGGGAGGGGAAGGAGAGGCAGAGACCTGATGCTACAGACACTCCCCATAAGCCTTGTGCCGGGATGTACACACAGGGTGCAGGTCACAGATCGCAATTACACTGGAGGAGTCAAAATGCACTCAGAACTTCATCAACTGACTTATATGATTCAGTAAGGATCAATGCTGGTGTTATTTATTTTTTATGTAACTAGAAAACCCCTTCATCCAAAGCTGAAAAGCGTCTTGTGGTTATCAAGTTAAATAAGAGGTCGCTCACATGGTACACCATCTTCCTGATAGGAGAAATTTAAACAGGTATAAGAGATCACTTTTGCCAGGACACCTACATGTTATCTTGAGATGTTATATTGTCCATATCTTATAAATTGTCAATGTTGTTATGATTCTGTAGTGGTGTCCTGGTCAAGAGTGTGATGGGTTGAATCTACCAGACTCCAACCGTGCTTCATGTAATTATGCCCAAGCCTGTCTCAGATTGCTGACATGGTAAAATAAAGTCCTACATTTCACAATGCTACAGATGCACAAAACATATTATAATCTACTATATAATAATATAAAAGTTTACACAAAGTCAGCTTCCGTATTTAGTTTATTTTAGGAAAATAACATGAGAAACATGCAGTCAGGTCAGAGCACACTGATGTGTCAACACTAGTGTGCGAGTACTAGCATAATTTACTAGTGAAGATTGCATTTCAAAATCTTGAGCTTTTTCATCCCTGCTGATGTGCTACCAAGCACATCTTACAACTTAATGAAATGAGAAAATGAGCAAGAAAAAGTAGCACAACTGAAAAAAAGTGATGTTTGGGTTTTTGGAAAAAGTGGACTGTAATGGCTATGCAAAACATTATATGCAGGAAAGTAGAATGTATTACTAAATGGAATCTACTATATTATAATATCTAGGTCACTACAGGAAGGTTTCCAACATCCCCACTTTTAGTTATATTTCCCATCAAATATTGTTGTCAACATCCTCGTGCATCATTCATATCACCAGGAAGGGGAAAGGTCAGCATGGAATGACAAAGAACTTGGCGGCTTTCCAAGAGTTCTCACCCCAAGAGGATAAGGCTGCTTAATGAAATTCAATTTACGTAATTGTTTGCTTGTATGAACCAGGCAGGAAAGCTGCACAAATTACAAAAGTCGGATTCTGTACAGTAATCTCAAGAGTGGGGCTAATGCAATTCATGGCCTCTCTACAAACATTTTACTCCCTTGGACTAACAAAAAGGAAGGAAATCAAATTCACCATGCCTGACAGCCAAAGCTCAAAGGATAGTTAAAGAAGAAGTAAATGGCAATCTGAGACATTCAGGTTTCAGCACAAGGGATCCTGACTTTAAAGGAAGACTGTCACGTCATTTTCCCCAATATAACTATCGCACTGGCCCATAGAAGATTGTAAACCCATTCCAGACATACCTGTGTGTACATTGTGTCCAGGAAATTCTGCTGGAAACGGCTGCCAGGTCCCAGCTGGGCACGGTTTGCTTGGCTTTGGGCACTTGGATCAGCAAACCCTGCCCAGCTGAGCACCTGGGAGCCGTTTTTCAGCAGAATAAAAGTTCTTTTCCTGGACATGGAATAATGACACAAGGTACACACAAGTATGTCTGGAATGTGTTTACAATCTTTTGTGGGGCAGTGCATTAGTTATATTGGTGAAAATGATGTGACAGACCCCTTTTATCAAAGAAGGAACAGGTGGAAAATCATATGAAATGCTGTGTATATATAGTCATATGTTTCATATAACCTACATTACAAGAGAATCTGTCATATCTCCTGACATGTTCATTTCAGCAAATACTTATAATCTACATAAAATAATTCTGGGTAATTTTCTTTCTCAAAAATCTGTATTGTGCCATTTCTCTGTTATACCCTCTAAAAATATGAACAGTTACAATTGGGTGTTCCCAGTGCCCATTTTTAAAGGTGTGTCTTTGCAAAGACTAGTACTGCTAGAACTGACTGGGCACTGACTGGTAACACCCAGTTGTTAGTAGGATGGTGAAAGAGTTATAAGACAAAATGTTCCACAATCGTCTCTTCATGTCTCATAATACATTATTTACTAAATCAGATACATCAGGGCTGGGGACAGGTCTCCCTAATATATATGGTGAATGACAGCTATAGGGATGAAAGTAACTAGCAAGGATAAAGTTGATTCTGCTGAGGGATGAATGTTTTACTTAAAGGGGTTGTCCCATGAAACATATTCTTCAGTTTTCAGACCAGGACCCAGATTTGAATACTTTTGTAACTGCATGTAGTTAAAAATTTAGCATAGCTAGTGAGTTATTCAATAAAATGTATCTGTATAGCGCCACCTGCTGTTTGTTCTTTTTCTTATTTCTTTGTCTGGCTCACTGAGATGGCCGCACATGCTAAGTTTCATCCTTCAACTGCCTCCTGAGTTGTGATAGGGAGAGAACTGCAGTGGAATGGACACACTCCCGAAACTGCAGCAGAAAAGGCATTCCCCTTGCAGAGCAATGAATGGGGAGATCTCTGGATCCATGTAAGGAACAGGGCTGGTTCTGGCTTTGTTACAAAGAGGTTGTCATATACTATATGATGTCTGATTTTCATTTTTTACATTAATCATGAGATAACTCCTTTTAATATTTTAGTTGAAAAATGTAAAAAGCTTGTGATATCTTGAAGTCAGTGTGTTTCAAGTTACAAGTCTAGCTTACATGTGAGCGTATAGGTTTCTCTGCCTCCTCAATCCATACTTTGGTGGTTGGCAGTCATACAGTGTCAGAATTAGAGGTTGATGGATATACTGATAGAGGTTAATGTCAATAAGTCACTGGAGGGTCTCATGAATAAGTTGGACTTGGTGTTCTATATTTATATATTTATCATGTAACAGCCATAAGACTGTAAAGGATACTTAGCAATCAGTTGCCCATTTCATGATTGATTTCATGAGATAATTTTATTTTAAAATTTCTTTTGTATTTGCTAGCGGAGTAACAAGCCATCCCATCAACCAGCAATAATAAAATGTGACAGTAGATTGAACAAATCATCACTAACACACCACGGCATAAAAGAGACAGCTTGACACGACCGTCTGGTAGAACATCTGCAGAAGCTTCTCACATATATTAAAGGAACCTAGCCTCCTTAAAAAATAGAGCCTACTCTTCCCTTTTCCATAAAGGATATTGGTGTTGGCCGACCATTCCAATTTATCATCCAAAAACAGACCCAGGTACTTATAGGTCTTAACCCTCTCAACCTCAACCCCATTAATCAAAATAGGTGGCTGTACCTTACGGAAATCCAACACCATTTCCTTTGTCTTAAAGATATTTAGAAGTAGGTTATTCTTCTGGCTCCATCCCACAAAGTCCTCCACCAGGTTTCTGTACTCAACCTCTCCTCCCCTTATACAAGCCACAATAGCAGTGTCATCAGAAAACTTCTGCAAGTGGCATGTCTCAGAATTATACCAAAAATCTGAGGTATACAATGAGATGACAATGTGCCAGCTCATCAAGATCGCATCATTAGCGAACGGCTGCTGAAGACCTGGGTGCCTGAAGTGGAGTTTCCTGCACTTTCTCCAGAACTGAATCCCATTGAAAACCTATAGGATCAGCTGAGTCCCATGTAGAGGCTCGTGACTCTGTACCCCAGAACCTCAATGACCTGAGGGTCACCCTTCAAGAAGAGTGGGATGCCATGCCTCAGCAGATAATAAGTCGACTTGGAATCAGCATGAGACGTCATTGTCAAGCTGTAATTGATGCTCAAGGCCACATTAGTGAGACATTGACATTTTTTGTGGGGGTATAGCCACCACTGTTGTTGGCTTTTGTTTCAATATATTGTTTGAGATGAGAAAATCACCATTGCATGCTTCTACTTAAATGCCTATTTTCATGATATATCACTGCAGCATGAACTTTTTATGTTTTCTATAAACTTCACCCGAAAGCCAAATAACTCTTTTTGTGAGTAGTGTATATACCCATGGATCGGAAACCTTGTCTACATGGACTTGTTGCTCTCTTAATGATGTAGACCTGAGGCAATGGAACTGGAGAAAAAAACTACATGAACTGCAATAAAACAGTAGAAGTAAAGTACAAGCCCAATTCCACTCAATTACTGTTTAAAGATGAATGGAAATAAAAACAAAATGCAATGATTTGCAAATCTCATAGAGAGTATTTTATTCACAATAGAAAATAGAACACATGTCACATGGTGAAAGTAAGACACTGTACCATTTCATGATTTCAAACTTAACTCATTTAGAACTTGATGACTGCAATGCATTTCAAAACAGTTGGGACACGGGCAACGAAAAGCTGGAAAAGTAAGTGGTACTAACAAAAAACAACTGTAGGAGCAATTTTCAAACAAAGCAACATCACTGAGTATATATAAATAGAGCATGTTAGAGAGGCAGAATCTCCCAGAAGTAAAGATGGACAGAGGTTCAACAATCTGCAAAGAACTGTGTCTACAAATTGAGGAACCATTTCAGAAAAATGTTCCTCAACGTAAAATTGCAAAGATTTTGAATATCCCATCATCACAGTATATAATATCATCAAAAGATTCAGAAAATCTGGAGAAATCCATATGCACAAGGGATATGGCTGATGGTCAATATTGAATACTCGTGATCTACGGGCCCTTAGATGGCACTGCATTAAAAAGAGGTATGGTTCTGTACTGGAAAAACTGAAAAGGCTCAAGAACACTTCCAGAAAACACTGTCTGAAAGCTGTGAACTCCACAAATGCAAGTCAAAGCTGTATCATTCAAAGAAGAAGCCATATCTCAACACAATCCAGAAACACTGTCATCTTCTCTGGGCCAAAGCTCATTTAAAATGGACTGAGGCAAAATGGATAACTGTTCTGTGATCAGATGACTCAAAATTTTAAATTCTTTTAGAAAGCCACAGATGCTGTGTTCTGCGGACTCAAGAGGAGAGGTACCATTCAACTTGTAATCAGTGCACAAAGCCTGCATCTCTGAAGGTATGGGGTTGCATTGTATGGATGTTGGCTGCTTACACAGCTACTACTCTGGAAAGGCACTATCAATGCTGACCAGTATACAGAGACTTTAGAATAACATAAGATCCCATCCAGACAGCGTCTCTTTAAGGGAAAGTCTTGACAATTTCAGCAAGAGAATGCTAAACTACAAACTGCATCCATCACAACAGCATGGATTCACAGAATAAAAGTCGGGGTGCTGAACTGGCCTGCCTACAGTCCAGACCTTTCACAAATAGAAAACATTTGGCACATCATGAAAGGAGATTTGCAAATCATTGCATTCTGTTTTTATTTGCAATTATTTACATTTTACATAATGTCCCAACTTTTTTTGGAAATGGGGTTGTAAGCACTACAACGGATGGGGGGGGGGGGGCGGCGCAACCTGCCGTAAATAGTAGGATTATCCCTGTCTCATGAATGCAAGTGTGCATGTCTCTGTATAAAAGATTGCTTCTCACCTTAGTAGAACCACACTGTCCGACATAAAAGCCCCAATGGTTACATCTGAAAAAAAAACAGAAATGATCCCTTATAAATAATGGGCAGTATAAGGAGATTAAAGTCACTTAAATTTCAAATTCTTTTTGAAAACCACAGACACTGTGTCCTACGGACTCAAGAGGAGATGGACCAATCAGCTTGTTATCAGCCCCCAGTTCAAAAGCTGATGCTAGGTAGCTCACTAGTCGCCCCCACAATGTGTGTTAAACTAAATGTTATACAGTATGTTAAACTGTATGTTATACAGTCAGCAGAAGACA
This sequence comes from Rhinella marina, assembly GCA_900303285.1. Lineage (NCBI taxonomy): Eukaryota > Metazoa > Chordata > Amphibia > Anura > Bufonidae > Rhinella > Rhinella marina. The sequence continues at coordinate 358,426 of ONZH01014219.1, forward strand.
GTAAAGTCATAGACAGTCTGAGTCAAAAGTCATAGACAGTCTGAGTCATACACTGTGTGCACAATTGTTAGGCAAGTTGTAGTTTTGAAGATTAACTTTATTATTGAACTACAGTGCTGTTGGACAATTAAAAATATTAATAAGCCTCAAACTTAAATATTTAAGAAAATAAAAGTGAGGTTTGGCTTCCTTAGAAGAATGTCTATGTGTGCATAATTATTGGACAACTATTAGTGTGCAGAATTAATATGTAACAGAATAAAAAAGGAAAATGTTCCCATTTTCATCTGTTAAAGTGAAAATAATAAACAAACTTAACATTTACAAAAAACATTTCTGACATTTCCCCAAAAAATAAGTGACCAATATCAGTTTCTTAATCTGTTGACGATAAAGTTTTTGTGCAGCAGCAACCACAGCCTCCCAGACTCTGTTCAGGTGTACTGTTTCTCTTTACCTTAAATCTCCTGTTTAAGAAGGGTCCACAAGTTCTCAATAGGGTTTGGGTCAGGTGTGGAAGGGGGCCCATGTCATTGTTCCTTCATCTTTAAGGCCTTTACTGGCTAGCCATGCAGTGGAGTACTTTGATGCATGAGATGGATCATTGTCCTGCATAAAAAACTTGTTTTCTTGAAATAAGCAGACTGTTTCCTGTACCACTACTTGAAGAAAGTGCCTTCTAAAACTGGCAGTAGGCTTACAGTAGGAGTTGATTTTAAGTCTATTTTCAACACAAAAAGGTTCAACTAGTTTATCTTTAACAATACCAGCCATTGGCAGTACCCTACCTCCACCTTACAGAGTTATACTGGAGCTCTGTAAAATATACATATAGGAAAAAAGGGCTGACTCTGCGAAACTGGAATTTTATATCTGATATGCCTTGTTTTAATTGACTCTTGTGAGTAGAATAAATTCATCTTTTAGCCTAAAGTGCCTACGGTGCTTCACTATTTTGCTCTCTGATTCCTGATATTACAGGTTGATCGAACATGGAAAAAACTGAGACGCGGCACCGCACTGGGAAATAGTCGCAGTGTTTGGCGGCATAAGAAAGGAGAATTGGAGGAAGGATCTGGCATCCGACTTATCCTCTCAGTTTGTGGACTCCAGGAGAGCAACGCAGTCCCTTAACTTTGTTTTGAAGTGGAGCTCTGTGCCTGTTACTGATCCAGCTATGGGTCATCGGGTCCATGAAGACTCTCGTCTCGTCATTCCAAAAAACCCTTTGAAAAATGTGTCTTCAGATATTTCTTGGCCCAGTCTTGACATTTCAACTCATGTGTCTTGTTCAGTGGAGTTCAGGTTTAAGGCTTCTTTGGCCATGTTTCTGAACAATGAACACCTTGTACTTCTGGGCACTCTAGGGAGGTTGCAATTTGACAGTACTGGGGGATAACAGTTTCCTGGTCACTTCATGTTTGAGTCTTCTCAAATCTTTGGCAGTTAATTTGCATCTTTTTTTCTCAACATGTTTTTTGAGACCATGTGGATTATTTGCAACAAAATTGTGATAGTTCTGGGATCGTGCCCATATATCTTAGCAAATTCAAGAGTGCTGCATCCTTTTGAAAGACTTTTAACAATTTTTGACTTTTCAGAGTAAGTTAAATCTCTTTTGGTCCCATTTTGCCAGAAGAAAGCAGATAATAATAATAATAATAATAATAATAATAATTATGCACACCTTGATATAGAGTTTAGATTTCCTTAGGCCACACCCTTGCTCGTTACACAAATACACATCACTTGATATGCTTAAATCCAATAAGCATTCAAGTTTATACAGTTTGGAGATGGAAAAATTTGCACACAAATTATGATATAGTCAAAATACTCACTTGCCGAACAATTGTGCACACAGTGTAAAATGGCTACAGTTTTTTCTACACATAACTAAAGAGCGTTGCCCTAACATACCCATTGGTTGTTTAGTTTTAATAATAAATGCTACGAGTACAATCTAATTGTTACCTATATTGCTCATTATACAGCACAGCATGCCAACCCCGAATCCCGGCATATTTGCTGGGTAGTGGACAGATCTCTGCCAGACCCCGTTATATTTGATGTGACATTGCAGCAATGCCGGATCCAGAGAGCTCCAGCAGGCTGTTCTCTGCCGGAACGATACCATGGGTCTGAAAGAAGCATTAGCAAACACAGCACAGACTGTTTGTGGGCTTACTGTCGGTGAATGCAAGCGAACAAAAATGTATGGAATATACAGTGTGCTTTCATCTCTACACACATTACTGTAGTTCAGGGGGCTTTTCGTTGTCTTAAAAGCATAATTCTCCTTTTAATAATAAGCTACAGTTCACATCTACAGAAAATAATAAGCAATTTTGTAAAAACATACACTTTATACAGTTTATGCGCTACTTAACAGTGTTTTCCCCATTCATAAAGTATACATATCCAGTAGTTCCTTGTTAGACAGGTCAGCTACCAACCATGTGAGCACCAAAAACACATTCCTCCTCTGTGCAGAAATCACCACATTTATCAACAAGGTGTATACTTCAAGACACTTTTCTAATAAATGAGGGATGATCATTAGTAAATCAGATGCTCTAACTGTAACAGTCAGGCTCTGTCCACTACTGAATCTGTCATCTCCGAAACACCCCCTGAACTAGAGTAAGCGTTGTATAGTGTAAGTGATGCTGAGTCCGAATATGTAAGTTTTATCTTCATACTCACTTCCATTCCGATGCTGGGCTCCCACAAACCAGCAGTAAAATGCATTGAGAGGACTCTTCTTTGAGTCCTCTCCATTATGTGAGTGAGCACCGGAGTCCACTGAGTGCATTTTACTGCTGGTTTGTCAGAGCACAGAGTCAGAATGCAAGTGAGTATGAAGATAACAATTACACAACCAGACTAGACATCACTTACACTATACACCGCTTACTCTAGTTTGGAGGGTGTTTCAGAGCTGACAGGTTCCCTTTAAAGTTAAAGGGTTTCTGTCACCAGAAATGACCCTATTAAACCAAGTGTCATTTGCAATGAGCAAATGACACTTGATGCCAGTAATGTTACTATTATAGTCCTCAGTAACGCCGTTTTGCTAAAAATTACGATTTTATAATATGCTAATGACCTCCCCTAGGTGCAGTAGGCGTGAACCTGCACCTAGGAGAGGCCGTAATTATGCCTCTTACCACGCCCCCGGTCGCGCTGATTGACAGGGCCGGGCAGCCAGCTCTTTCGGCTCCCGGCCCTGTACGATCCGAAATCCCGCGCCTGCGCAGTAATGAAGCCGGGACCCGGGCGGGCGCCGGCTCTCTAGGCGCGCTGATCGCAATGCGCAGGCGCGGGATCAGCGTGCGTTGAGAGCCGGCGCCCGCCCGGGTCCCGGCTTCATTACTGCGCAGGCGCGGGATTTCGGATCGTACAGGGCCGGGAGCCGAAAGAGCTGGCTGCCCGGCCCTGTCAATCAGCGCGACCGGGGGCGTGGTAAGAGGCATAATTACGGCCTCTCCTAGGTGCAGGTTCACGCCTACTGCACCTAGGGGAGGTCATTAGCATATTATAAAATCGTAATTTTTAGCAAAACGGCGTTACTGAGGACTATAATAGTAACATTACTGGCATCAAGTGTCATTTGCTCATTGCAAATGACACTTGGTTTAATAGGGTCATTTCTGGTGACAGAAACCCTTTAAAGTAAAAAGAAAATGGTGTAGGAGAATTATGAATATGGCATTAAGCCAGACAGCCACATTTTTAATGGTATAAACAAATCTGCTCCATTATATACAGTACTATAGCACATAAAGAAAGAGAAAAATGCTCATCATCTATTGTGGAATTTTATAAAATGTTTACTTTGACTCAACTTTTACACTGATCCAGTTAAAGGGAACCTGTTCATCCGCCAATCATTCCCAAACTGTCTTCTGTGTTTATGCTGAAAAGTATTGTATTCATGTAATGTCTCAGACGTCATGACAAGGTACCTCATGGAGTCATTGTAGGGCTGTTCTGACTGAGGAGAGTCACGAGTCATCTCCCCGTTCTCACTCTCATTCCCGTGTCTCTCCCACATTGCCCCTGTGTTTCCCGTCATCAGCGCTGGCAGGGCTAATCTCTCGCCAATGCAGAAGACTTCCATGCACTGCCGCGTTACAGACATGCACAGTGAGCAGTGGTGTATATATTTCAGCTTCAAGCACTCACTGCACATGCTTGTGTCGCTCATTATGAAACTGGAGACTCCCTTTAATTTATCTCAGCTTATATATTCTAGCTGCTGAGTAATCCATTGTCTTCATTATGTTAGCAAAAAAATTCTTGCGTGGCACAGCTTATAAATAACAAAGAGTAATGGAAAGTTTCCAGGCTCTTCTAATAGCTGAGTATGGATACCTCTGTGACATGTGTATATGGTACATCACCCCAGGTCAAACTAATGGAACATTAAGCAGCTGCACAGCAAAAGTAGACAAAAAGTCGCTCCATAAAGTGATGATCGTATGAGGAACTACTGGAAAACATGCCCCCTGTCATCTAATGTCCAAAATAAATCCTTACTTCTACAGAAAAGTGGAAACAATTGTATAACTATCTAGTTATAGGGCAGCTATTTACACCATGAATAGAGATAAAAAGGCAAAAGCTCTGTGTTTACCCCAAAATGGTCATCAACGGAAAACTGGTACACTAAGTAGACTCAGACGTTAAAAGGTTAGCTGCCTGTAAATGCAGTGATTACACTGATGGGTGTTTAAATACTGTCAAAGGAAAATGCTTTAAATGAAAGACACAGAGCATGGCAGCTAGGAATTCAGCATATTCCTCTATTAGCTGAGCTGTGCTCTATAATTCTACACAGCCCTGAACCCATACCGAAGCTAAAGGAATGAACTATAGACAATGTGAATTCTCCATCCTTTCCATAGCAGCAGCTTATGACAACAGCTTGTCTAGATGCTTCTTATAATGTGGCTTTGGACTGTTTCATAAAATGTTAGCATCATAAACACCACATGTCTAAAACACTGCTGCCGTTTTTTTAAACTTACCTACGTAGCCATTCTTATCCATATCAATACCGCCGGAAATTGACTGGCCAAACATCCTAAGAGCTGGGTTAATTTTTCTTCCAGAAATCCGCTAAATGAAAATAGTAAATTTAAAATTAAAAGTAATGTTACACATAGTTTGTTTGTAAGGCCGAAAAAAGACATCTGTCCATCCAGTTCAGCCTGTTTTCCTACAAGTTGATCCAGGGGAAGGCAAAAAAACCCCTGTGAGGTAGAAGCCAGTTTTCCTCACTTTAGGGGGAAAAATTCCTTCCCGACTCCAATCAGGCAATCAGAATAACTCCCTGGATCAACGACCCATCTCTAGTAACTATAACCTGTAATATTATTACCCTCCAAAAATATATCCAGGCCCCTCTTGAACTCTCTTAGTGAACTTACCATCACCACCTCCTCAGGCAGAGAGTTCCATAGTCTCACTGCTCTTACTATTATGTTAAATAGAATTATAGACCAGTCAGCTATGCTGACATCTCCATACGCTAGCAATGCTGGAGAACAGTTTGGTAACTGTCTCATTCCTTTAATAATTCGCCTGGAAATGTGTGAGTAAATTGACAACTGGGTGTTACCATTGCCCTCGTCAAAAGGGTGTGACACCAACCAATCGTAGCTAACCAAGACAGATTGTATTGAGAAGCACACTACTAACAAGAAGAAAGGTAATGCCCACTTGTCAATGTTTTCATACATTTCCATCCTAAGAAAAGATGATTCAAAATTTTATAGGGAATGCACGTAGACATGTCACGAGAAATTACAGTACTTTAGCTTTCATAATGTACAGTATGAGCATTAAAGGGATTGTCCTGCAACATAAAAAAGTTCTTTGGTTGTTTTTCAAATGTGATATATGCTTTCATTTTGAATACAGCACTGATGGCCCAACTACAGACCCCCTCAAATGTTCTCACATATCTCTCCAAAACAGGCAAACACTTCCTCCCCAGCCGGTCTCTGCTTGCTGGTGCCACTCAACACACAGGAAATGACTACTAAGGCAATCACTGGGCACAGCAGCGACCCGCCAATGCCAGTGATTGGCAGAGCAGTCATTTCCCATACATCAAAAGGTACGTGGATACCATCAGTGGACCAGAAAGCACCACAACACGAGCAGAAAAAGATCAGTAAGGTCTTTTAATATTCTGAAACTTTTCTAAATAGTTTTAATGGCTGGACAACCCCTTTAACCTACATCTGCAACCAACCAAAGAAGTTTTGATGTTGCCACACAACACTCAGGATACAATTCTCAGGCTGATCCATATACAGTAAAAATGGATGTGCTTTTTATGTTACAAACATTAAAATGACAACACAGCTGAAAATGCATTGTCCATGCTGGACCTTCGCTTTAACTAAGAATATTTTGAATACAGACTTTTAATTCTACTTAACTAAAAAGCAGGGAACATCATGAATAAAAAAAAATAGCTAGACAGATTAGATGGCATTTTTATGCGGTTCGTGTGTAGTAAACACAATATATAATCTCTACTGCATAATAGTGACAATGAATATTACACATAGCCTTATATAAGGCTCAACAGCTTCCCTGCATTACACCTTTCATCAGTATACCAACCATTGAGTACTGAGGGACAATGCCGTCTGCATCACCATGATATATGTAGACAGCTCCTAAATAATCGTCTTCTTTTGGGGCTCCAATTGCAACATCTGTTTAAAAGAGATGATAAATCAAGAAATGCAATGCTAGGTAATGCAGACTGATATGAACGATGCTTACAGATCTGCCTGGTAGGAGTGGAGAATGTTCTCCCACAGCTGCAGGAAGAATGCCTGGAAAAGCAGTATTTTTAAGGACTACCTCTTTAAACAGGTATTTCTTTTGAAATATCTGATTACTATTACAAAGAGAACAGCAGAGCTGTTGGAGATCACAGCAACTACAGAGCACTACCCTCACTGGTATGTTGAGTCCGCGCATCCATACCAGTGCCGGACGCACAGCCTCAACACACCAGTGAGGGTAGCACTCTGTAGTTGGGCATATCAGCAGCATCTCTACAGCCAGTATAGGTGCTAGAGCAGGGCCTCTATAGCGGGTTTATGACCACACACCATCAGCGGTGGTCATTTCATCTGCCCGTATGTTTCATTTTCTCATCTTATTTACTAGCGCTCCATAGGCTCCTAATGAGACAGAATCCTGACGAAACACGTCAAGCGCACCTAGGGATCCAATCCTTTTGTAAAGGGAGGCTATTACTTTGAGACTGTTGTCTCGAGTGTGGCACACTGGGCATACATTGTTTCAGGGGGTGCAGTACTGACCAGATTAGGTCCAGACTGAGTTCACCACCCTATTTTTGCATACCTTTGGTGGGACCCCGAGTGTCAGTCATCTAGGGGCTAATATCTGAGTACCTCTGCACACTCGGACTGTACTCCTTCAGGTAGTGAGAGGGTGGGGGGAGTTATTTACCTCTACCATCCAACACCTGATTGTCCACCAGGTTACATGCCTATGATATGCAGGGGAATTAGCCCCATCAGTGATTTTTAAATATTATTTCAATAAAGTGTTTATTATTTTCATTTTAGTATCCTTCTTTAGGCAGTGATTTTTATCTTATTAGCGGATACTTATCGTGTTTATGGAGAATTTATCAGTGGCTTCAATTCAGAATTGTCACTAAACTTAAGGCCACTTTCACATCTTCAGTATGTGGTCAGTGGTTTTTATCAGTATTTGTAAGCCAAAACCACAAGTGTAAATCAACCAATGGCCGGCTCTCAAGTAATTAATAGAACGTTTATTCCCTATTCAAAATACAATTCATATACAAACAAAATATGCAAGAAAAAAATATATAAAAAACAATTCATATAAAAAACACCATAAAAATGTTAAATAGTGATATATTAATATTTGCAATTCATTATGGTCCCGGTCCCTCTTACAGTACCAATTGCGGAGCTCAGGCAACCTTGGAACTTGAGTTCAATTCATATTAGGGTTGTCGCGGGTATCGAAATTTCGATACTGAATCGATACTTTTATACCAGTATCGATTCGGTAACGGAATTTGCTCTTTTTCGATACTTTTGGCAGCTAAAATAAAAAAACTTTCTTACCTCTCCTGCCCCACGGCTCGGCTCTGGGTCCAGCGCTCCTCTGTCTTCTTCTGTCAGCGCTGCACTGTCCTGAGTGCGTACAGCGTCAGGACGTAGTTCGCGCACGTCAGGCTGCTCTGAGGTCTGATGGGGGCACAGTGGGCTGCTCTGAGGTCTGGTGGGGGCACAGTGGGCTGCTCTGAGGTCAGATGGGGGCACAGTGGGCTGCTCTGAGGTCAGATGGGGGCACAGTGGGCTGCCCTGAGGTCTGATGGGGGCACAGTGGGCTGCCCTGTGGTCTGATGGGGCACAGTGGGCTGCCCTGAGGTCTGATGGGGGCACAGTGGGCTGCCCTGAGGTCTGATGGGGGCACAGTGGGCTGCCCTGAGGTCTGATGGGGGCACAGTGGGCTGCTCTGAGGTCTGATGGGGGCACAGTGGGCTGCCCTGGGGTCTGATGGGGGCACAGTGGGCTGCCCTGAGGTCTGATGGGGGCACAGTGGGCTGCCCTGAGGTCTGATGGGGGCACAGTGGGCTGCCCTGAGGTCTGATGGGGGCACAGTGGGCTGCCCTGAGGTCTGATGGGGGCACAGTGGGCTGCCCTGAGGTCTGATGGGGGCACAGTGGGCTGCCCTGAGGTCTGATGGGGGAACAGTGGGCTGCCCTGAGGTCTGATGGGGGCACAGTGGGCTGCCCTGAGGTCTGATGGGGGCACAGTGGGCTGATCTGAGGTCTGATGGGGGCACGGTGGGCTGATCTGAGGTCTGATCATGGCACAGTGGGCTGATGTGAGGTCTGATGGGGCACACAGATTTTTTGTGTTTTATTTTTTCGGCGTGGTATCGAATGGTATCGAATACTTTTTCTTGGTATCGAAATCGAATCAAAATTTTGGTATTGTGACAACTCTAATTCATATGATGCGGTATATAAGGTTAAATATTCCTCTGTATTTTATATTCATATATGGCGTGCTACTGATACCATTCCAGATTAGTAATGAGAGTTCAATCTCCTTATATTTCTGTGGTACGCTTATCTGTTGATATTGGTATGGAGCATACTTATTTTATAGTTAAAGAAGAACTCCCACAACAATTTTTATTCTCTGATTTGCGAGAAAGGTGCATGATATAATCTGTAGTGAATGTCATTTTCTTATCAGAGGCTGAAACTGAGAGTTTCCACTCTCTTCTTATTGTTGCTGGGTTATGTGACCAACTCCCTGACCTCCAACTGACCCAGGACAGCAAGCCAGTCACTTCTCTATTCATTCCTATGAGACTGAAAGTGAGGCTCCCATAGGAATGCATGGAAAATTAGACTTCCTGTCCACACATAAGGTGCTGTGTGAGTTGGTGGGTCTAATTCCTCATCACATGACACAGATAAGAAACTTCAGGATGATATAACTCAAAAATTCAGCTACTGGTAAGAAAATGACATTCACTACAGATTAAATCATGTACATTTCTAGCAGGACATGGAATAAAATTTTTTGCGGGAGTTCTTCTTTAAGTAGAGTATCTCAGGCTTATCGTACGATCTGTAACTGCCAATGTGTGAGCTAGTACATAGCTTTAGCTAGCACATGCATGTTGAAGACCTTGGGACGCCAAGTTATGCTGATTATCTAACTTGCAGGATGTATATCGTTCTTTTGGCAGATAATGAAGATCTGTATTTCAAGTACCGCAGCTTGCTTCTTATGAGTTTTTACCAGATGCGTTTCTTCCTCAGTGGTAGAGATATGATGTCAAATGGGGGCCAAATTGCTCTTTATATAGAACTAATGTGATTACTAAAACCACAAGTAATTCCAGAACACGGAAGAGGTGCACATCTTGATACTGTTTCTCTGTAGGTTAGGCCTTGTTCACACATCAGTTATTTCCATCAGTTATTGTGAGCCAAAACCAGGTTTGGGTCAAAAACACAGAACAGTTACAGATCTTTTCATTATGCCTCTCTGTGCAGCCTCCACTCCTGGTTTTGGCTCACAAAAACTGATGGAAATAACTGATCAAATAACTGACGTGTGAAGAAGGCCTTAAACGCCTGGTTTTAGCTTACAAATATCGATACAAAATATTGATCAAATACTGACTGTGTGAAAGTGGCTAAGAAGGAAGGAATGTAAAGGTGGCTTGGTAGGCCTGAGACCATGTCCATATATCTTAATGCCGTATTACTGAACATATTTGTAGAAATACCTGTAAAAGCTCTTTATAGCATCCCCAAAAGTAGAGCTTTACTTTAATCTACATTTTTAATCATTAATCCATATTTTACCAGTGTAATGCAGGCAATACACTAAAAATGTGATTTAATTCAGATTATACATAGCGTGTAAGAAATGCAACATAAAACATGGCTGAAAAGTCTAAATGTATGTTGTACTAAGACAAAGACATCATCACTCCCTTACACACTGATATCTGCACGTGAAACCGTTACTTATAGCCATGAAAGCAGCCAAAAACACTGATAAGCAAGGGCTTGGAGCCTTTGTGCTGAACATCTACTTAGATGCTATTAGGAAAAGACACGAGAGTGGGCTTTGATTTTACTTAATGTAGATCTTAAGATGCAAAATGAAAGACCATGGAGTTAAATATAAAGGTTGATACTTGCTCATATAGTTTCTCCTCAAGAAACAAATACAAAATTTGTCAAAGTAAATACGTAACCTGTCAGTGAGTAAGAAATGTCTGTTCATCTAAGGGGCTGTCCCACAAAAATATTCTACATGTTTCTAGCACCTGGATCGACATATTCTGTATAACCTGTACAGCACCAACTTTCTATTTGTTTTCTTACTTTTCCTTTTTTTCTGCCTCCACAGTAACATCGCTGAGGTGGACGCACAAGCTCAGTTCCATCTTTCATCTGTTACCAGCCTGATCTACTATTAGAAACTGTAACAATTACAGGGAGAGAGCTGCAGCAGGAAGGACATGAACCTTGAAGAAAGCACACCCCCTGAACTGCCAGATTGAAATAAATTTAGAATGCTCACTTGGGGCTCATGTACACAACCATATTTAGCATCCATGTCCAATCCACATTTTTTGTGGATTGCACACTGATCCATTCATTTCTATGGGTACCATTCCCCGACCCTCGTATTGCAGACAAGCATAGTCATTTCTAGTGATGAGAGTGAGTAAAAATGCGGACCGCAATACTGACACGGTTGTGTGCATAAGGTCTTACAGAGAAAATGCTATCAATCACGGATACCACCTCCACTGTGTACAACTGAAGTCACAAAGAGCAAATATCTAAATGTATAAATTACAGGTTTTACTGAAACTTTTCCCACAAAACTCTATATCAATCTGCTGAGCTCCTCCTGCTCTGTAACAAGGTGCCTGCAGATTACACTGCATTTTGTAGTGACAGGTCCTCTTTAAAGGCTATGTACACCTTTGTAAGCATTTTTTCTTTTTATTGTTGCATTGTACTTATTTTGAGCTAAAAAGCATTTCTTCAATTGGTCTTTATTAAAAATATGGAATCCTTTCTTGTGTACATAGCTGAGATGCTCTACTAGCTGACTCATTCATTCATTAAAGCTCGAAAAAAACACTTTGACTGAAGAAAAATACTGATGAAAAACACCGACCACATACTGAAGATGTGAAAGTGGCCTTCAGTTTAGTGACAATACTGAATTGACCTGAGACAGACTGGTTTCTAGGAGAAGTTTTGCATAACAACCCCATTTAATCAATGGGGCTGACCTGCAATACGAAGCACTGCCACTATACAATGTATGGCACTGTCTTTGAAAAGCTGCCGGGAGCCTGCATCCTTCACCAGGGAGCCAGTGAACGCAGTGGCTCCCAGAAACAGCTGATCAGCGGGGATGCTGGGACTTGGACCCCTGTTGATGTGATAATGATGACCTATCCTGAGGATGTCATTGTTATCTTTTCCAGGATAACCCCTTTAAAGGGTTTTAATTGAGTTAATTAAAACATTCCCCAAATATCATAAAATAAAAAATGAGCCTATACTTACTGTTACTCCCCTGTAGCTTCTAGCTATAGTCCTCCTTGTTGTGTTTGTGTACAGCAGTGTGGTAGAGGCACATACCAAGTGACCGTGGCAGCCAATCACTGACCTCAGCAGTGTACGACCAGTGATGAGCTGCAGTAGTCACATGGCACATACTTCTATCTTACAGCTGCACCCTTGTACACAAGCACTGTGAGGAGGACCGGAGTTGCAGAGCTCAAAACGGTGGAGGCAGGGGCGTAGCTATAGGGGAAGCAGGGGAAGCGGCTGCTTTGGGGCTCAGACTCACAAGGGGCCCCCTCAGGAGGAATACTAAAAGATTTTATTGTCAGGGCCCCCTCAACAGTATTTTACAATGACATTATATATAGTATATACGTGCAGGAAACGGACGGAGCGGCTGCTGGGCTTCGTCTGAGAGAGCAGTTTTGACCAGCCACAGGAGTGAGGGATGCGCAAGTTGGGGGTTGCGAAGAAGTTGCTGAGGGGGGCCCCATTCTAAAATTTGCTGTGGGGCCCGGTCAGTTGTAGTTACGCCACTGGGTGGAGGAATAAATATAGCATAGGCCCATTTTATATTTTATGACAATAAGCGGCATTGGGGAAGTTTTCAATTAACTCAGACCACTTCTCTAAAGTATATCTATCATGTGTCATTTATCACTGAAACTAGGGGCCATTTTACAAAGCTGGTGATCGAGACCAACCAACACTCGTTACTGATAACTACCCAGTGTAAGCTGCTTTCACAGTGATCTAATAAAAACGCTTGTTTGCCTGCAACACATTGCACCATGTAAACAGGGAGTGTGCTAGTGATAAGCATACTGTATGGGGATGAACAATTGTTAGTGATTATTCATCCCCATACTTTGCAGTTATTGTGAGTAATGAGCACTGATGACCGCCGACATGTAGTTATCATTGACTTGTCCTTGTTACCGCACAGAATATCTGCTAAATCACCCTAACTCTGTTTTCCACTTCTGCTGCTGTGGCGTAAAAAAGGTCACTCCATATTTGCATCAGAATATGCGACTTTTATACATTCTCAACAATTTTCTGAAGTGGCAAGAAAGGGGCAGTCTTAGTGGGAGGGGTGGGACTTCCCGCCGCCTGATGGATTTACCATGACTGGCCCAAGACCAGTGGCGTACCGCCATTGACCACGCCATGGCCATGGGGCCCGTGAGGTTGGGGGGTCCGGCAGGGCTGAATGGCCCTGCCCCCCCCACTTCCTAGTCTTCGGTATCCCCACTTCTTCTGTCTGCTCCTCACTCCTGCAGTCCAGTGTAGGTCTCGTCTTCCCTGCAGTCCACTGTAGGTCTCCTCACCCCTGCAGTCAAGAGATAGGTCTCCCCCTTCGTCTTTAGGTCTCCTCACCCCTGCAGTCCATGGTGCTGTGGGCTAAAGGACCTTCCTGATGTCATCTGGCCATGTGACAAGTGGGGGAGGAGCCAGAGGAGCAGAGAGCTGTGTTCCTGTACGGAGAGGAGCTGGAGTTTGGTGAGTCCTAGCTCTGTGTGTCTGTCCCCCTGTGTGTGTGTCTATCCCCCTGTGTGTGTGTGTCTGTGCACCTGTGTGTGTGTGTCTGTCCCCCTGTGTGTGTGTGTGTGTCTGCCCCTGTGTGTGTATGTCTGCCCCTGTGTGTGTGTGTCTGTCCCCCTGTGTGTGTGTCTGCCCCCCTGTGTGTGTGTGTCTGTCCCCCTGTGTGTGTGTGTGTGTGTGTGTGTGTGTCTGTCCCCCTGTGTGTGTGTGTGTGTGTCTGTCCCCCTGTGTGTGTGTGTGTCTGTCCCCCTGTGTGTGTGTGTCTCTGTCCCCCTGTGTGTGTATGTGTCTGTCCTCCTGTGTGTGTGTATGTGTCTGTCTGTCACCATGTGTGTGTGTGTCTGTCCACCTGTGTGTGTGTCTGTTCCCCTGTGTGTGTGTGTGTGTGTGTCTGTCTCTGTGTGTCTGTCCCTGTGTGTGTCACCGTCACCATGCCCACAGTGTTCCTATGTCTTGACGCAGCTACTTCAGGATGTCCTGTGGGGGCAAGAAGAAGACGGAAGAGGAGGCAGTGCCGCCAGTATGGATTCCCGTGGGAGAGGCACAGCGAGGCACACTAAGGACACAGGTAACACTACCACATGATCTACACTAGTGTTATCTGTGGTTTTACATAGGACTGCAGGTAACACTACCACATGATGTACACTAGTGTTATCTGTGGTTTTACATAGGACTGCAGGTAACACTACCACATGATCTACACTAGTGTTATCTGTGGTTTTACACAGGACTGCAGGTAACACTACCACATTATCAGCACTAGTGTTATCTGTGGTTTTACATAGGACTGCAGGTAACACTACCACATTATCAGCATTAGTGTTACTTGTTTTTAAATAGGACTGCAGGTATACACACATATACAACTGTCTGTTGTATATGTGTGTGTATATATATATATATGTATATATATATATATACACAGACACGCATTTGTGTCTATGGTGGGACATTCTGTGCTGCTATTAGAGCCATATAAAATATATATATATATATATATATATATATATATATATATATATACATACAATATACAGTTACAATAATTGTACTTTATATTTGGGTGTGGGGCCCAGTTCTGAGATTCTCTATGGGGCCCCTCAATTTCTATGTACGCCCCTGCCCAATACACTGGCATAAGTTAATATCTCAAGTTTATGCCAGCTTCTGGCTGTGGTAGACTTGAGTTTCTGGAGCACAGAGGGGCAAAAAAATGAATAATTTATTAAGAGGCATTTGCATTCGCTTTTATATTAGGCGCATCTCACTCCAATGTGGTGGGATCAAGACTGGTGTATGGAAACACCAGCCTTGATGAAAATGATCAACGAATATCAATGAATAAAATATGTATAAGCTTTCAAATTGTCCATTGGCATTACTGAATACTGGCCTGGATACCCGTCATCGTCAATATCGCCAAGGTTAGCCATGCTTTCTCCAAAGTGCGCATTATATGCATTGTCTCCATTCAATGAAGTTTGTTCATCCATTACTCCCTAGCAAAACGGAAACAAAAAAGAGATCATGAAAACAACACATTAACAGAATCCTATCCCAATGGACAGTAGCTTTTTTCACAGACAGGAAGCACCAGAGAAGTAAACTAGCTTTCTAAACAACACTGAGGAGTATGATTTCTATAAACTACGAAAACAAACAATAAATAGTAAGTAAATACGTAGACAGTGTTAACAGTAAACTGCACAAAAGAAATGCTTCCAGGCTCTTTACCCTATTAAACCAAGGTCCCTTGGTTCCTTCTAAAGATCACCCGGCCCCTTTAATGGTCTTTTCGTTCTTAATTCGATGTGGCATATCGTTTTATTGACAGCTTTGTTATGGTTATGTTATGTGATTTCAAACTACTTGTACCATTGTACATTTTCTCTTACTGGAATATAGAAAACTTCCTGTAATTTCTGAATATCTTAAAGATGTTAAAAACTAAAAAAAGAAATGCTTCCTAGACAATGGTGTGCTTAGAATTCACAGCCTATCCAGTGGCACCAAAGTGGAAGAGGTTTTTAAAAAGGTTCTATTTACAAACATAGTTATCTTAGAAGAAAGTATGGTCACCAATAGAGATGAGTGAATTTCCCTCCCAAATTTTTCGGGTCTAATTTGAATGAATCAGTCAGCAGATTTGATTTGGTCTTAACAAATTCAACCTGAATCAAAAGTGCCCAACCTCTTTCAAGATCTTTAACATCAAGACAGAATTGGCAATTTCAAAGTGATATCAACATATATGGGTAAAGGGATGGTAGCTAGTGTTAAAGGGGTTGTCCCGCAAAAAAAATTCTACATTTTTCAAATCAGCACCTGAATCTGAATACTTGTGTAATTGCATGTGATTAAAACTGTAGTATAGCCAGTAAGCCATTCACAGAAATCTATCTGTATCTGTATAGCATCATTTGCTGTTTGCTCTTTTTCAAAATTCTTTGTCAGCTGGATCTTCAACCTCCCCCCCCCCTTTGAAATAAATCTATTAGAGCAATTGGGGCGATGAATAGGGAGATGTCTGGATACATGTGAGGTAGAGGGCTGGTTCTAGCTTTGTTCTAAAGAGATTGTCATGTACTGTAGGATATCTGATTTTACATTATTCATGGGATAACCCCTTTAACACACAGTATGTTGAAAAACACACTGCACTGTTGGATTTTTTATTTAAAAATAAAAGTAAAAATAAAATTGTCCAAAAATGCCTTCTTCATGTCCTCTGAACTGTAAAATAGTGGCTGCCATTTTGTCTGATCGATGCGGGGCGAATCCCAAAAGTTTCAGATTTACTGGAATATGAATATTTGGGGGAAATTCTTAATTAATTAGATTTGTGACAAATTGATTTGCTCACCTCTAAGTCACCAACGCATATCCTAACACTGAGGACAATCAGGAGGGAAGGGAGTGCAACTGATTTAGTAAAATAGTAGCATAGCTTGGGAAGCTGAGAAAAGACATACGTCCATACAGTTCAAACTATTATCTTGCAAAATATATCCAGAGGAAAGCAAAAATTCTGATTACTAAAGTTTTCCACCATACTATGTTAATGAACAATGCTAGATACAATCTGGTGTTGCTAGCTAGTTATCATATTACCCAAAAGGCTGTGTTGAAAAACATGGAGTGCACAAGCGGCATATGTGTCTGTACCAGATGTTAGAAACACACTGGTAATTTCTCATACAACCATTGTGAAAGACAATCCCAGCAGACATGGCAACAATACAATTTCTGCAGTAATTCAAAAAATATTTGATAAAAAACAAAAGCAACCTATCGGGAAAAAGGTATACAAAAGTCCAAATACAGGAAGACACAAGAATACGTTTCTATTGATGGGAAAATAAAATCCGGACAAATAAAATTTGTGAGCTCAAGGGAGCTGAAACAACATCAAGCAATAACCAAACCAATTTTAGGTCAGAGACAATAGAAACCTGATTAACGTAATGGGCTTACTAGAGAGGCAGTAAACTGAATATCTTCCATTTCCAGCTGGCAAAGCTGTACATCCATGATTTGTCTTTTCATGTTGTAAGAAACACTCATAAGAAGGAAAGACCCACAGTTGTTGAAACGCTGCCAAATGTAATGCTGGGTTACAAAGTCTGTAAATTCTAGGAAATGACTATACGTCTGCAAGTAAAATAGATTTATGTCTAAGGGAAATCACAGAGCGGAGGCCCTAGAGAAGCATGTGCACTCCCCTTAATATAATCCCTAAGAAAGTACAGTACAGTAGTGAGCTTTTAAAGTGACAGTAAAGCCATGAAGACATTTACCATTAAGACTACAACAGCTTTTTGTCTATAACCATAACTGGATTGCACCATACATGTAAAACTTTGTTCACACACAGCAGTTTTGATTAAGTTTTCCTGTTTCCTTTTTAAAAGTAGGATGTAGCGTGAGGAGAAATGCTGCAGTCTATGATGAAGTTCAAAAACACTATGGGGGGAATTTATAAAGCCCTGCACTCCAGAATTCTGTCTTCAAATGGTCACAAAATATGGCTTTTGTGTCTTTTTGAGCTTATTGGAGAAACAAATTTTGTGACGTTTTGCATTTTATAGCATTCACTTCAATTTTGAAAGCCGGGTGATACATTAGATGTGGTTAGGCTGTTGAGCTGATTTAAGAACTGACTTTTTGAAAAAAAGTTGTGAAAATTGTCCAAATCTTTCAGCCATTGGATACTGTCAGGGGAGGACTGAGAACTTTAAACTGCTCCTGGAAAAAAAAAGGAAAAGTGGCCCCATGTTGTAGGGGATCAGAAAGATGAGTAGGCAGAGCTAACACAAGTAGCAGGGACAACACAAGCAGGCGGGGGCAGCTGTAGTGCAGCACGAAATTCCTCCCCAGCCGAAGCAAATACTACAGTGCAGCACAAAATACTGAAATACCACCACCCTGCTGCTTAAATATCTCATGCTGAGAGGATCAGATTGCTATGTACCCGGCTGGCAGCTATAAGGAAAGCTAGGGTAGCCCACTGGGAAATTTCCCTGTAGGGTCTTTTGCCAGTCCGCCTTTGGAGGCTGTTAAAAGAACGCCATCTCAAGATGACAGTGTTAAAGATGCACCAAGTTTATCAAACAATGTATAACATTTGATAAATTTGATTTGATATAACATTTGATGAAATTTGATAAATTTGGCACAAATTACAGTAATGTAGACTACTGCAAAAATTCTCATGATAAATCTCCCCCTTTCTAGCATCTAAAAATCTACTCATACAAATTCAACACAGCCAATTTTTTTTTGCTTCCCTCTTAGCATTCATAGACTGAAATGCAAACTGTAGGTGGTGATGCTTTTTCCAGTGTATTTGTTGAAACAAAGTCCCTTTAACATCCCAGCAATGTTTTATCATATAAACAATTACTTACATTTCCTCTGTTGATGTACACAGTAACTTGTCCTTCATCTCTAACCTCAGAGTACATGGGAGCTCCTACCAAGAGGTCTGATAGGCCGTCAGCGTTCAGATCAACTGCACATAAGGAGGAGCCAAAGTAAGAGCCCATCTGTAACCAAGTTGAGTCATAACAAAGCATTCAGTATTTCTGCCCACATAAAGATTTCTGCATTAAGTTCTGATAACAGAAAGGAGAGAGCATGGTTGTTTCTTTCTTTTTTTTCTCATTTTAATCTTATAGATTATATTTATTATGCTCCTTTTCTTCATGTCTTAATTGTGTCATATACGGTTGGATCACTGCTTTCACAAGAGAGGTGACTAAGTTTAGTACCTATTCTCCATGGTACAGAGGTGCATCTAATGTGGAAGTGGGTAAATGGAGGTAAAGCACAAGAAGAAGAAGTTTGCTAAGTTTATAACATGTACTTGAGGGAGTGGCACCTTCAGGTGTGAATGCGCTCTTAGTCTATCTTGAGTAGCATTCTTGTGCACTTTTGCTCTTCCTATCAAATTGAGCGCCTTGATTGTGTGGTACATATAGGTGTGTTTGCTCCTCCTCTCATTGGTTGCTGTATGCACATAGAGGTTACTAGGAGCAACACACCTATATGTGCAGCGTCCACGCTCCTAGATATAGATGCCCACTGGCATGGTTAGGTTTAGCAAAGGACCTGCCTGACCTGAGACCACCGTGACGCTGGGTAGGTGGGCACAGATGTGTTTTGATCAAAATATATTGGCTAAGAGTCTCAGATTTTATCATATCAGAATGAGGTCTTAGTTTATACAGTATATATTGTTTGCATCTATGTATGTGCACTAATATTTTTTTCCTGTGATTTATAAGCCACAAGAAGCAATGAAAGAGTTTAATCAATGCAATCACCTCAACTTCCCGATGCTTTTACCCAAACTCACAAAACCCATCAAGGTTTCTAAAATAATAGGAATTGGAAAAACATATTAACTAAATAAAATGGTGCTCACTAGACTAGTTTGGAAAACTGTGGTTACTGCTCTCACTTATCTCTGAGCTGGAGGTATTATATAGCCTTGGACCTTACTTTAAATAACTGTGCTGTAAATGGAGACAAAACAGAATCCCTGATATAGTCATCTGGCCGATGCCATGCAAAACAGGTAATATGGAGGAGCTCCCTACACTTGGGACACATTTTCTCCTTCTTCCCTTGCTTCTACCAGCTCCACTCCGAAAACAGTAACAATAGGGAAATAAAAAATGACCTTCCAGTGCCATTGTGTATATAGTCCTGAAATCTTTACTGTCACATGCATTTCTTAATAACTATTTCCATATGAATAAAACATATGTGGTGTTCCAAGCTTGGCAGCTACAATTTGGCTTCTGAGCTCAGTGGCCACGGCTAAGGGACAGCATTTTGTAAAATTACCAATTAACAACTATATGATTCATTCCAGAATTAAGTAAAAGTCCCATTGAGTCCTCGCCAGAGAAATTCTTCAGTAATTACACAATCACTAATCTATTTAATGGCTTGTTTTAGCATATTCAATAACTGTCCATAGTCATGTTAACGTCCACTTGACAGTGATCAATGAGCACAATTACGTATTAGTGACATTGATCTTGTAACACAATTCAAGAACCTGGCGGTCTAGAGGCTAAGAGTAACAGACTGTATTAAAATGGATAACACAGGGCAAAGCTGTAGAATTAAATGTATTTAAATGCATACACATATAGATGAACTCTGCATACTATTAAATATTCAGACATGTATTGCCAAAATCTATTGTGTCGTTTAATATGAGAATTTTGTATAACAATAATTAACCATAAAAATATAACTAATAATTATAATTTTAATTTATTTGGACAGAGTAAACTCATACAGGGAGCCTAAAGATGTGCCAGATTTATCGAAGTGGCTCATGCTGGATGATAAATGTCCACTTTACATGGACCGATACAGAAAGCAATTGTCGGGAAGGAACGCTTACTTCTCGACAATCGCTAAGTTGTCAGTGGAGGAGACTGCTACATGTACATGTATAGAGAGGAGTGATCGCTAATGCCAGACTCATTTGCCAGCAGCAGAGGCTGTTTAGACAGCACAATCTGATGCCGGCAAACAACGATTTAGGTGACCGCACCAACAATCTATTGGATCATCAGGTAATCAGCGGCAGCTTTAGGCCCCTTTCACACGAGTGAGTTTTCCACGCGGGTGCAATGCGTGACGTGAATGCATAGCACCCGCACTGATCCTGACCCATTCATTTCAATGGGTCTGTGTACATGAGCGTTTTTTTTCACGCATCAGTTCTGCGTTGTGTGAAAAACACAGCATGTTCTATATTCTGTGTTTTTCACGCAGCCCTGGTCCCATAGAAGTGAATGGGGCTTCAGTGAAAAACGCATTGCATCCTGAAGCAAGTGCGGATGCAATGTGTTTTTCACTGATGGTTGCTACCTCTGGATCAACTTGTAGGAAAACAGGCCGAAGTGGATGGACAGATGTCACGCTCGTGTGAAAGGGGCCTTACACAGGCAGATTATCGTTAATGAGTATCCTTATGAACGCTCGTTAGCAATAATAATACGCCTGAAGATCAAGCAATCTAAAAGGACCTTTAACACCTTCAAGAAACAGCCAGTTTTACCTTCCTGACTAAGACTATTTTTGAAAATGTGGCATTATGTGATAATAACTTTGGAATGCTTTTACTTATCCATGCAACTCTGAGAACATTTTTTCATGACATGTCATACTTCAAGTTAGTGGTAAATGTGGGCCCTGATCTATCATTTGATTTCACTTGCCCAAACATTTTGGGACCTTTTGCATTTTTACACCACTTTGGAGGGCAGATTATGCTGGAATGGTTTTTGGGCAGTATATTACATTTGAAAAGACCCTGAGGTAACCCTACAGTGTAAACCCCCCCCCCCTCCAAAAGTGACATTTATTAAACTACATTGGCCAATCGCAGTAATCGGGGCAGCAGGGGGAGGTATAAGCCCAGATTACATGCTTTTGTTGCCCTGAAAATCACTGCAAATCTCCTAAAACTGCTTTCTAAAGTTACTTAAGAAAAAAGAGGTAAAGACAAACTTTCCTCAGCAGTTGATGCTTTTTTTCTTGTTTTTCAGATTTCGTGTCCCTTTAAATCTCTGCTCTGTCTGAGATCAGTTGTATATGGGTGTTGTCTTATCAGTGACATGTATACACACATACAGGCAGTGCTATCCATCATTGAAAAGATCGCCCCCTTTACAACTGAAGTCACAAAGAGCAACACATATAAATCTGCTCAATTCCTCCTGCGTTTTATCATGCTGCCTGCAGATTGCACTGCATTTCGTAATAAAAGGTTCTCTTTCATTTTGGAGCTTTTTGGTGCAATTCAAGCTACACCCCCTTTTAGCTAAGGGCTCGTTCACATCACCGTTAGGGATTCCGTCATAACAGAAGCCTATGGGAAAGCATAACGGATCCATTATGGTTTCCATTATGCTGGACGGAAACCGAAGTTCTGTCAACAGGACTTTGGTTTCCGTCCAGCATAACGGCATCCAGACGGATCCGTTATGCTTTCCCATAGGCTTCTATTATGACGGATGAAAACGGAATGCCTCTCAAAGGTGTCCGTTTTGATGTCCGTCCTAGGGATTCCGTTTCTTTCCGTTATAACGATTTTATAACGGAAAGCCCCCTAACGGTGATGTGAACGAGCCCTAAGCCATACCCTTTCCTGCAAGGCCACCAAGACACAAAAAGTTTCTAAAAATAATAAATTTGAGACACAGCATGTACGATAGCTTTTTTTTGTGCAATACAAATAAGGCATTTCAAGCCACTCTAACATTGGGATATATAGGTCTTAAATAATCTCCTGCTGCAGGTGAAAATTAGACAGACAGACAGACAGGTAGATAGATAGATATTAGACACATAGAGATAGATAGACCGACCGACAGATAGAAAGATAGACAGACGGAGATAGATAGACAGACAGACAGACAGATAGATAATAGATAGATAGATAGATAGATAGATAGATAGATAGATAGATATTAGACACAGAGATCTATCCTCAACTAAACTATAACCAGGAACATCCAGGCAGGTAAGAAATCATCAGCAGTATAAATATTAATGAAACTGAAGTCAAATCTTCTACAATATGATTACCAGGACACAATTTTATTTATTGCTTGTTATGTGATGTATTTCATTATCCATGATTTACGGTTAAAGAGGAAAGTGCTATTACTTAGTATGATATATTTAACTGGACCTCTATTTCCACGTGGGTCACATTATCACTACATACACTACGGCCTAGAAGACATGTGCATATAACAAAATGTAATTCAGCAACTGTAGTAATTACATAGAACAATACTTTGTATATAAGCCTCCTAGGATAACTCATGCAATTCAAGGAATCTGGTCTGTCTTCAGTGTTTTAAAAACTAAAATGAAATTTCAGAAAGTAGAGGGGACTCGCAGGGCATACATTTTAGGTGCATTATTCCATAGGGCTCTTGAGGTTGGGGGGGAAGGGGCGGCTGGCCAGGTTGAATGGCCGTGGCCCCGTTCTGACCTGAATACACACCTCCCCTCCTCTATGCCACTGCAATTGCAGTGCTGATGAATGGCCAGCAGACTTTTAGCACCTCCACCTAACCTCCACTGCTTTGCCTGTGTGACTCAGTCCAGCACCATTACAGAATGAGACTAAGCACTGTGAGAAAGAGGCACCTTCATCTCCATATTGGCCAATGGGGCCACATTGACATCCTGAACAGAACACCACCGTGACCTGCGAGCCCCTGGAGGCTGGACTCTGGAGAGTGTCAGTATGCATCAAAAAGCTCCCACTCCTGAGTCACGCAGTCAGCCAGCAGAGCAGACGCAGCTGCAGAACATTGTGTGGGTGACTACTGAGATCACTGGCCAACCCGGAATTTTATAATTTAAAGTGTTCGGCCAGCTTTATTGTAGAATTCCAGTGCAAGTCAGATGTGTCGTATCACACACAGAATTATAATAATATTCAGATATCAAATGGAAAATATAATGTAGATAAGTGATTTTAGAAGAAACACAGAAGTCAACCGCATAGAAAACTCACCTTTTTTCCCAAAGCTTGAAAAATCCTAACAAGTGATCCAGATGCCTTATCTGATCTGAAAATATAGACCTGAAAAAGAAAAATGGCGTCAAGCACACTCATACTATATCTATGTAACATTTGGATGCATTCTTTTTTCCTTGTCTACACTTCGCCAACATTTTAATTTTTGTGGACGGCATGTCTCATGTGGCAGACGTGTGCCTCATTAGTAAAGGGGTTCTCCATGTTGGAGGGAGTATGACACCTGGCACCCTGCCGATCAGCTGTATGAAGGGAAGGTGCGGCAGTGCCATCTCCCTTCTCTTTTCCTGCTCGCTGCTGCTGTGTCTATGGCGAGCAGAAGGATAGGTCATCAATATTAAAAGCCCGGAGAACCCCTTTCAGAATGCTGGCGTTTATTATATGACTCTTCTTACTAAACAAATACACAAATTGTATTCTAGTTGGCCCACTAACAACATGTTAGATTTTCAAGCCCCTTCGTGAATGGGGCATTTGGGTGCATGTGTGACCACTGTTCCATTCTCTTCTATGGAGATATCTGAACAATGTAGCAGTCCCATAAGGAGTGAATGGATCTGGACTTAAGCATGTTCAATAATGCTCAATTAACAACATGGACTGAGAGACAACCATTCTCATGGCCACGAGGGGGTCCAACAGTTAGACACCCAGTGATCATATCTTTATAATATACTGCATTTTCAGTCTACATGACTGAAGTGTGAATATGACACAGCAGAGAAGACCTTATACAAAAGAGGAAGGTTTCAGTTAACATACATTTCACCCACTGTAATAGCAAAGGTGACATTCACCAAACAGATTTCAAAATCTACAGCAAGCACAAAAATCTAAAATGTTTTTGCAGGTTTTTGAATCTCACATTAAAGGTCATCTGTCAACATATTTGTAGCTATGAAACAGGCTGACCTGTTACATGTGCAGTTGGTAGCTGAAGGCATCTGTGTTGGTCCCATGTTCATAAGTGCCCGCGTTGCTGAGAAAAATGATGTTTTAATATATGCAAATGAGCCTCTAGGAGCAATGGGGGCAATGCTGTTACACCATGAGGCTCCCCTCTCTGTGCTACTGTCACACCCTCTACACTTTGATTGACTTTAGGAGAAGTCAGGACCAGGTGTGATGACATTTACACTGCCTGGTCCAGTCAATCAACATGGAGAGAGTGTGGCAGTTGCAGAGAGAGCCTCTAGAAGTAAATACAAGGTCCCTGTTGCCCCTAGAGGCTCATTTACATACATTAAAACATCACTTTTCTCAGCAATGCAGGCACACATGAACATGGGACCAACACAGATGCCTTCAGCTGCCAAGCGCACATGTAACAGGGCATCCAGTTTCAAAGCTACAAACCTGCTGACAGATGCCCTTCAACTTGTATTACACTAGTTTGCTGCAGATTCAGCCCTTGGGAATTAGAGTTACATAAAAATTTATTGATTTATTAAACTGATTTAATGAAGCCTTTGTTCTGTTTTTTTTATTTGACTAAAAATTACAATATCTAATGTCTTCTATTCTAAATCCACAGTGGAAACCTGTCATCTTGTCTGACCAAGACTTTTTAAATATAGATGCATTAACATGGTGTAAAAAAAAATGAAAATTAATTAAATTAATTGAATTTGTTATGTATCCATGTCTTTTGTGATTTGTCCAACTAGAATCCCTCAAAATGGTGGCCATCATTTTACAGATCAGAAGACAGAGAGTAGGCAATTTTTTCATATTTATACTGCTAATTTTTTAAAAAATTCTGTATAAATGTCTGTCTGTCCTTCCACCGAGCACTGTGACTAGACCACAGCCAATGTATTGTATTGCATTGTACTGAAGCTGGTCACGCTTACACCTGATCTTATAAGGAACACACGGACTACATCCTTAGGGCTCATGCACACGGATCGTGTGCGGTTGCAATGCACAGGCACTGACCGTGGGGCCAGCACATTCGGATTGCGGACCCATTCACTTGAATGGGGTCCGCGATCCATATCCCACGGTCCGCACTGCGGTGCGGAGGCACGGAGAGAAACACCACGAAAGCACTCTGTAGTGCTTCCGTGGGGTTCCGATCCATGCCTCCATTCCGCATCTCCGGGATTGCAGACCCACGGACAACGGCTGTGTGCATGAGCCCTTAAACTGATATAGCCTGCAGTATTTCCTTTCAATTACATGAACTTCATTTAGATCATAAATCAAGCATTCAACAATCCAGGACCAACTGCTTTGTCTGCTCGTGCTCAGTATGTATTCCCAAGCTTTATTTTTATGGGATATGGTTTATTAGTTTTAAGGAAGAGCAGTGAGTGATGTGGACTGGATCAATCAGTTCTTCCAAGATTTCTGGCACAGCTCCCGATACTGCATTGTGAGCAAGGTTCACATTCATAACATTTTTCATGCACACTTTGGGATTATGATCCTCTCATTTCCATACAATGTATGTCATTTCCAAGGGTGTAACTAAAATTCAAAGGGCCCCATAGCAAAAAATTTTGGGGCCACCACCATCTAAAATAGCAGCGTAAGTATCAATAATTAAAAGTATGTATAAAAGCACCACATATCAGAAAAGCCATTATTATAGCAAAAAAAAACAAAAACCATCATATTGTTATCCTCCACAAACAGGTATAATGGGGCACATTTATTAAGACTGGAATTTCAGACGGCCTCTCCATAATTTCGGCACATCAAGCGCCAGTTCTAAATGTAAAACAACTTCCTACTGTCTTATATTTAGAACTCAGTGAGTCCACAGAATATTGTGCTCAGAATTGCTAATTAATTCTTTCATTCTTTAAAGGGACAGACGCGTGTTTTGGTAGAACTGTTCCTCATGGTTTAAGGGGTTGTCTGGTTAAAATAATCCTTTCCCAGAAGCAATAAATTTGATAATATAGAAAAACACACACAGACAATGTTATACCACTTTTTTCCTCTGACTGCTGAGGCCTGTGACTGTCTGCAGCGGTGACATGGTGTGTATGGGACGTCACCCCTGCAGCCAGGAAAACAGTCACTGGCAGGGAGGGTAGGAACATGGCGCATGAAGCACAAAAAGTAGTGAGTAACGTTATTATTTTGTAAAATGTACTGCTCTTGTGAAAGTATTCATTAACGTGGAGGACACCTTTAAGTATCAGAATACTGACCACTGCCCTCCATAACCTGCTTGTTCTACTATACAAGTGTGGTAAAAATTACAAAAAATATCAATAAAAATAATAAACGATGTCAGTACAATAAAGTGTTGTTTTAACTAAATGGCAAAATTAGCAGATTTAGTTAATTACATTTTCACTTCTGTAGAAACCGCTGAAGTCCAGATTCGCCTTACCTCCCAAACAATGTGCTAAATATAACTCAGCAGTTATGACGGAAACTAAAGTTCATCGCTTTGTGGAAATGAGACAGGAGGTTACAAGTGTGTCACATGCATGTTGCGTAGTGACGGAAGCCTCACCTTTCCGATGCCACTATCTCGGGGAGCTCCACCAACTATGTCCATGGTGGTAGGTTGTGAAAAGTGACCAGCAGTGACCGCATATCCTGCAGAATAGAAAACAGGGAACATTAAATGGAGAACATTAGATTATGAAGCAGAACTTGTCTGAAACAATGAGCTACTCCCCCGCTACACCCTACTTTCACCATTGGCTTAGAGAACTTGGAATATTTTGCTTTGTTACAAAAAATTCTTACTTAAAGAGCACCTGTCAGCAACATCAACCCTATTAAACAGGCATATGGCCTGGTAGGGTTGATCCTTCTGGTAAAAATGATACCTGTCTTATGAAAATCGCCTGTGGAATTTCTGTGACAAAAAAAGACATAGGGAGTCATTTACTAAGCTGAAATATGGCTAAATTAGGCGCATTTCAGGCACTGATGGCGCCACAATGTTTAGTTGCGCCTCTATCTGCGATTTTGCCCCACTCCCTCCAGGTTTAAAACTGTGGGCATGGTATGGGTGGGTAAGGGCCGGGAGCCCCGTCTCATTCATCATTTTCTACACCTGTTTTAGGCGTAGAAAATGGTCTTAATGTAAGACAGCAAGGAAGCTGGCTTACTTTTAAACTGGCTCTGGATGCGCCAAAGTTATGGCGAGACCTGCGCCTCTTCATAACTCCAGCGGAAGGAAGCAGGTAAGTATGCTTCCCTCTGTAGGTCCAGTGGCAGGAGGTAAGGAGTCTGCCTGAACAGTCCACCCAAGGTGAATAGTTCCTTTAATATGTGACTATAATAAAAAATGACTTAGTAAACAAGATACCAGTACTGTTCATGAGGGACTGACAGATCCACTTTAACCAAGAAGGGGACACTTGCCTAAATAGGTGTAACCTTTGGCAATGACAGCTTCATTACTCAGCTTGAAGTATGTGTTGTCAGTAAGATTCAATACTTTCACTGTGCCAGTCCAGTAATATGATCCTGGTGCTCCCATCACAACCAGCTCCTAAGAAGAAAGAAAAAATGAGAGCGTAAATATACTTCAGTATTTATGGCAACAAAGATGACAATGTGGAATAATGTCTTTCATAATTTTAGCTGGGGAGTCAAGTGAGGGAAAACTGTTCTTTGTGGTAACTCCCTCATAATGTCCTGCTTCTTAAATTTCAACTAAATAATTTACTCAATTATTATTCACTGTTATGATAACAACAATAATAATTCTGTATATAAACTTCCATCAGAATAAAATCCTGTGTTATTCTGTTACAAAACAACATCACTCAGGCCCTGAAGAATAAGATCATATTTTATGACATGTTATGCTATATTCTATAGATATGCACAACACATATATATTTTGAGAAAACAAAGTTGATTCTCTTAATTCTCTACTTTTTGATTTGGTACTGGTGAAGATAGTTTTCAGGCAGGAAGCCGGGTTTATTGGTACAGCCGTGGCTAAAAGTTTGCAGTATTAGTTTCGATGGTGGCAATTTACATTAAAGGGGTTCTCCGAGTTATATATATTGATGACCTCTCTTCAGAATAGGTCATCAATATCAGATCGGCAGGGGTCCGACACCCGGCACCCCCGCCAATCAGCTGTTTGAAGAGGAGGCGCGCGCTGTACCAGCGCTGCCTCCTCTTCACTGTTTACATGCTGGCCATAACAGGGGTAGTGGTGAGTAGGTGTAATTACACCTAGCCACCCTATTCATTTCAATGGGAAGGATCGCTTCCATAGACTTGTATGGGAGCGATCCTTCCCATTGAAATGAATGGGGTGGTTAGGTGTAATTACACCTACTCACCACTACCCCCGTTACGGCCAGGCTCTGACGTTTCGTGTACAGAGCCTGGCCACACCCTCAAGCAGGGAGAAGCCTGTACACGAAACGTCACCACAGGAGCCGGGTGGATGACGTCAGCAGTCACGTGACCGGCATCAGCTGTGTGGAAACACAGCAGAATAACTGAAGACTGTACATTAGAAAAGTATTAATCTGTGAGTTACAAGCCCCATTAGATAAAGTAAATATAACTTGGACAACCCCTTTAACTCTAGATTTTTATGAAGAATGATCAGATGAATTGCATTTAATTGCAAAGTCATTCCTTACCATCAACCCCATTTTCACTGCAATTTAGCCCTGCCACAAAGTGAACTGCTAACATAATTGCAGTGATCTTCTCGTTGGCTCAGAAGAATGTGTTATCGAGGACAAGCCAGCTGATATCACTCTGTCATGCTGATTGAATTATGGACCTCTTACATGGGTCAACAATTAAAACAATCATCAGTGGCAGACCCTGCTGTGTAAACACAATCTGCTGCCGGGAAACAACGAGACAGTATGGGGAAGAGCGATGGCATTAGTGATCGCTCATTCACATACTCTGGGGGAGCTAGAGGAGATCGGAGCATGTAAATGCACTGGTCTCCTCCGCTAGCAATCGGCAGATTGATGCTTCCTTCCCGACAATCTGCTAGATCGTCATAAAGATCGTTGTAGATCTGTGTAAAGGGACCATTAGAAGAGCAGACTGCTTTAAAAAGGGGTAGTGCTTGAAATCACTGTCTTCTTTTAACCATGGTTAGCTCTAAGGAAACCTGTGCAGTCATCATTGTTTTACATCAAAAGGACTTCACAGGTGAAAACATTGCACTTATTATGTTGGCAGCTCATGCCCACCATGGCCCTGCCATTTTGGGCAGGTACGGGTGCCACTTCATTCACACTGTGTCTCTTCACTGAACCCCACCTCCTTCTGCAGTACTGCAAGGGTTAATATCCTCCTTGGCTCTATGCTGCTGCTAGGGTGTTTCGAATTTGCTATATATGTTGTGCTTTTTCTCACATTCCTTGTCTGGACAATTAGGTTCCCAGCTTGCTATTTCCTTGATAAGGTGTTGTTCTCTGATGTTTACCTGTGTACCAATCTCTGTTTTCTGCATTCTGACCCTCCACTGCCTGAACTGACCTGTGCCTGTTTACTGTAGTGATCCACTGCTCCCAGCCCTGACTTCGGACCTGTTCCACATAGCATGAACTCTGCCTGCCCTGACCTAAGGCTGTTAATGACTACAAGTTTTCCTGATCCTTCGGTGCTCCACACCTGGGTCAACTATTAAACACTACTCCAAGAGGCAGTGGCCTAGTGGCTCCCCTGCAGCAAAGTCCAGATTCCTATACTGGGGTTAAAGGGTGAATACCAGGGAACTGCCAGGTGAATACCAGGGAACTGTCAGGATAACCCCCTTAGGTTTACCCTAAAGTAAAAACCGGTTGATTGACACAGTGGTTCTAAATCCATTGCCATAACAGCAACTAGATCAAACATTTGTCTAATTATCAAGAATTTCAAGGATAAAGGTTTAAATGTTGTGAAGAGGGCTACAGTTTGCCCAAGAAAGTTTAGAAAGTGCCAGTACTAACTCCTAATGAGGATTCAGCTATGGGATAGGGTCCCCACTAGTGCAGGGCTTGCTGAGGAATGGCAGCAGGTAGGAGTGAGTGGCCTGATGTCAAGAACGAAAGCAAAGAAGCGCTTCTCTCCAAGAAAAACGTCAAGGACAGACTAATATTCTGCAGGAAATACAGGGAATAGACTGCAGGAGGATTGGGGTAAAGTTATTTTCTCTGATGACTGATGACATCCCATTCAGACTGCTTGGACATACGGAAAGATGATTGCCTGAAGAAGAAAAGGTAAGCGCTACAAAGGGTCCTGTGTCATGCC
The DNA here is from genome assembly GCA_900303285.1 of Rhinella marina. Classification (NCBI taxonomy): domain Eukaryota; kingdom Metazoa; phylum Chordata; class Amphibia; order Anura; family Bufonidae; genus Rhinella; species Rhinella marina. Next base: position 389,430 of record ONZH01014219.1, read on the forward strand.
AACAGTAAAGCATCCAGAGATCATTCATGTGTGGGCTCACTCACAATGTTTCTAAGAACATGAATAAAGATATCAAAATATTCTCCAAGAGCAACCTCTCCCAACGATTCAGGAGTAATTTGGTGATCAACAATGCTTTTTCCAGCTTGATAGAGATCCATGTCACAGGGCAAAGGTGATATCTAAGTGGCTTGGTGAAAAACCATTGGAATTTTGGGTGCATGGCCAGGAAACTCCCAAGATCTCAATCCTCAAGAAGCAGGTAGACAAACAAAAACACAGAAATTGTGATACACTCCAAGCACTGTTTAGGCAAGAATGGGTTGCCATCAGTCAGGATTTGGCCAGAAGCTGATATCCAGCATGCCAGGAGGAATTGAAAAAGAAGGGTCCACAATGGAAATATTAAGTCTTTACATGAATGTTATATATTTGTCAACAAAAGTAGAAAAAAAAGTATGAAATGCTTATAAATGTATTTCAATATACCATAGAAACATCTGACAAAAAGGTCTAAAAACACTGAAGCAGCAAACTTTGTGAAAACCAAAATTTGTGTCAGTCTTAAAACTTTTGGCCGAAACTGTATATAACATGTGATGTAATGTGATCTATAACCTAAAACTAACTAAAACATATGTCAGATTCAGATGATGTAAAGGGTGAAGTGATCAGGAAAACCACAAAAACTAAAAGTTATTCTGAATTTATTTAATGGTTGAAAAATATGTATGAATGTTTAACATTCTAAAAAGCATTTAGCTTTTAGAGTATATTGTTTCTAAATTCAATTTTCCTATCACACTCCTAAAACATACTGATTGGTTAATAAGGTCATCAAGAGGGGCAAAGCTCTCAGAATAAAAATAGCAAAAAATAAAAGAATTTGATACTCCGCCCTCACTGATACCCTGCTGTTTACTGGGTGCCCACTGGTGTCCACACTCAGCTCCCCTGCAATTTCCTGTATATTGAGCCCAGACCAGGAAGTCGAAATGAAGGGGATTGGTAAGGGTAAGTATTGCCTCATTTAGGGTACTTTACTAAAAATGTTGCCAGTGTGTGTGTGTATGTAGGAGACAATTGTTACTAACCCAACAGACTGATGTGATAGTACAGTACTGCAGAATATGTTGGTGCTATATAAGTAACTAGAAATAAAACCATGATTGTAACAATTACTTTAACACAACAAAATTATATTGTTATTATGATATAGGGCACGTATATACAGCAAGGATTAGGACTCAAAGTTTTCCATGGAAAACCAGTGCCTATCAGGTGGTACTGCTTGACCAGGTTTGTGTTTTAGGCTACTTTCACACCAGCGTTAGGACGGATCCGTTTGTGAGATCCGTGCAGGCGCTCACAAACGGATCCGTTCCTATAATGCATTCGTTTGCATCCGTTCAGAATGGATCCGCATTGCCTATCTTTTACATAGGCAAAACGGATCTGTTCTGATCTCCATCAAAAGTTACATAGGGAACGGATCCGTTTGCTATTGTACATTAGCAAACAGATCCGCTCCCATTGACTTGCATTGGAGTGGAGACGGATCCGCCTCCATTCCGCTCGGTCAAGCGGACACCAAAACGCTGCATGCAGCGTTTTGGTGTCCGCCTCCAGAGCGGAATGGAGGCGTAACGGATGCAAACTGATGCATTCTAAATGGATCCTTATCCATTCAGAATGCATTAGGGGCAAACGGATCAGTTCAGGACCGTTTGTGAGACCCTGGAACGGATCTCACAAACGGATCCTGCTGACGCTAGTGTGAAAGTAGCCTTATTTGGAGGCACTAGCAGCAAAGGACAGAATATGATGGACACAATGATAGAAAGTATATGATCTATAAAAGTGCTGTTATTCCTGCATTCCTCTCTTTATTATTTGGAATCTGATGACATCTTTATGGCATTCCATGGTCACCTTGTCAGTATAAAATTAAGTTTAGGACATCTGTTTTGGATCTAAAATGATCTATTCAGAAATGTCAAACTGATATCTGACAGCATAGTAAAAGCCAAAGATTGCTATTCTGTTAGCAGGGAGAATAAAACAGTTTTCATGGAAACTATCCCTTGGTGGGAATTCTTTAATGCTTTTAAGGGAAAATTAAAGGGGTTATCCCATGATTATTGTAAACATTGAAAATGAGACATATAGTTCATGGCATTGTCCTTCTAAAGGGAAGCTCAGAACAGAAAAATAAACAAGAACAAGGATCCTATAAAAAAAAAAACGGATTAGCTAGTTATGCACATTTGGCATCCGTTTGAGCCATTTCCGTCAAAGATCCATTATTTCAGATGGAAAAAAGTCCTGTATGAAGTACTCTTTTTCAATCTAAAATAACGGATCTCAGACAGAAATGGCTCAAACGGATGCTAAATCTGCATAACTGATGCGGAGGACCCGTTTTCTTCTTGATTTTTCTATTCTTCTGACACATCAGAAGACCGAAATATAACAGTCAAGTGAACAAGCAAAAATAGAAGAATACGCGGCACTCACCAGAATCCTCTTATATCTGCAGGCTTTATTCAATAAAAAACTCACATTGAGATGGGGTCTGGGAGCGGCCAGAGGAAGCGCGAGAGCGCGAAACGGCCGTCGCCGCTGGCTCCTGAGTGCACTGATCGGCGTCCGCCCCAGACCCCATCTCAATGTGAGTTTTTTATTGAATAAAGCCTGAAGATATAAGATTTTTGCTCGTTCATTACAAGTCTTGTTACTTTATTACATACGCTGAGCACCACAGAATATTCGCCACAGCCCCCACGCTCAAAGACTATAACAACCATCGATCTACTAAGCTGTGCAGTGCCATCCCCCTACAGACTTTCTTTCTTATTTGTTGCATATATAACAGTCAAGTGAACTCTCCTTAACAAAGCTAGAACCAGCCCTGTGCCTCACATGGATCCAGAGGTCCCTTCATACATTGTTCCTATTGCTTTGCTAGATTTATTTAAAGCTGGAAGCTCAAGGGTCATGTCCTTTCCCAGGAGGTGTGTCCTTTCTACTGCAGTACTCTCCCTGTAACTGTCATAACTGGAACTGAGCATGTGTGTCCAGAGAGCGAAATAAGGAAAATAACAGCAGGTGGCAAATAGATTTTATTGAAAAACTCAGTGACTAAACTAAATTTTAAATTGCATGCAAAGTGGCCACCACAGAACAGAATGTAGAATCTGGGTGCTACACATGTGTGAAATAACATGATGACACAAAGAAAGAAAAAGTCACACATGAAGCAGTAGAGCACAAGTCAAATGTCAATAAATATAAATAATAATTTTATTGGAACATCTAATATATGTAACGAACACCAACAAGAATAAAATCATGTAAAAACAGCATAAATTAGAGAAGTGGTAAAAAAAAAGTTATGTTAAAGCTCTACTAGCTAGCTACAAAGTACAAAGTGATTCACGTTCATTGGTCACATGGCCTAGGCACAGCTGAGTCCAATTCAAGTGAATGGGGCTGAGCTGTGATACCAAGCACAGTGTTGAAGCACTGAAGTACTGTAGCTCAATTTCTTGAGCCTTAAGGCCCCTTTACACAGGCAGATTCACAGCAAGATAATCACAAGTATTCATAGGAACGCTCGTTATTATCTGGCGGTGTAAAGGTGCTACCAATTACCCAATGAACCAGCAAAACACTCGTTCATTGGGTAATCGCGTCTTTCATGTCAACTAAATCATCGTCCCATCTCAACAGCCGACAAACAATGTTTCTGTAATAGGGATGAGTAATGGCATTGGTGATTGCTTCTCCTCATACTGTGGAGGAGATCTCTGCATGTAATAGCAGAACGCTTCCTTCCCGCCAATCGCCTGCTAAATTGTCCCGTATAAAGGGGCCTTTAGTTTCACTTTTGAATATCTGTTTCAACACTATCTACAACATGTTAGCCTTGCATTTATTCCTTGGGATTGATCTTGTATTCAGTTGGATGTTGTTGCAATTTTGCTTGTAGTGTGATCGTATGACAGCCTCATTATGGGCACTGCTGTTTGTAGGTGGTCTGTCTCCTATTTTAGTAGAGCCCCCAGGGTTGTTTTTTGTGTTTTTAATTGCTTTTAAATATTGTCTGTTCAGTAAAGCATTTTGTACCTGATCCATTATTGCTCTAATCTGAGTAGGTCCTTTGGTGAAACTGGACTAGCACTCTGATCTCAGACGCATCTAAAATGTAGTTGGTAAAAACAATTACAAAAACCTATTAGAATGCTAGTCCATTGCTTAGAATAGTAATTGTATCCCTGTGCCAGGTAACATGAAAACAGACTCCTACTGTGTATTAGATTTGGTGTAAGGGCTGTGCTCATGAACGCTGAAGCTCACACATCAGTATTTTCCCTTACAACACACAACTGAACACTAAACATACTGAAATACCACGAGCTATATGGAGCTGGCTTCCTAAGGGAGATACCAAAGTTGTAACCTTTTTGACTTTTGACATATAACACTTCTCTGAAAATGTAACATGAATCCAGAATCTGCAAAATCCAGGCCAACATATGTGAACTTGCTACCAATGTCATGAATGACATCTGTGTGAAAACAAGAACAACAAACCGTAATTCAACCAGATTGTAAACCTAAAGATATATATAAGATAGATAGATAGATATATCAAATAACACAGGTCATCAGAATCTAAGGGTTGTGCCTGCAGAGTAGTCACTGACTAGTGGAGAAGACAGGTGGAGCAAAAGTTCAATAAAAGAGGAGAGAGAACGCATAAGCCAGGTGAGATCCAAAACCAGTGTCAGATGAAGTTTATCAGTCCTTTATCTGTGTTTGTTATCTGCTTACTTTTCTATGAAGTTTTAGGGTGGCATTTTGGGACTTCTGAACTAAGTACTAGTTTTCCATAGAGTTATGGTCTCAAGTTACAATGGTCCTCCTGGAACAGATCATTGTAACTTGAGGAAAGGCTATGGGGGTCATTTATTAAGTCCAGCGTTTTAGACAAAGGTCTTGATAACCCCTATAGCTGGCAGTGGATCCACCAAAATTATGAAGAGGCGTCGGCCTCTACATAACTTCGGTGTATCCAGAGTCAGTCTAAATGTAAGACAGCTTCAAGCTGTCTTACATTTAGACCATTTTCTGCTCCTACAACAGGCATAGAAAATGATACATGAGATGGGCTTGCTTGCCTGTCCCCTTTCCCAGCTCATGCCACACCCACCGTTTTTAGACCTGGCATGAGCAGGGTGAAGTCGCAGATTGCTGAGTAAATGACCTTTGCGCTGCAATCTGCGCCAGAAATATGTCTAACTAGTAGAAGGACCCGGCTTCGCCTGGGTATATTTTGTCTATTTCATTTAATGTTTCTGTGTGTCGTTGCAAAGAGAAAGTCAATGCAGCTGCCAGTAGTTGATTTTTACCTTCATTTTTTCAATCCCTATTGGCTGCGGAGGGGGAGGGGCACTACATGATCGGGTCAGGGGTGTGGTTTAGCGGGACTTTGGAGGGGGTTGCTTTTAAGTCCTTCTTTTGAGGGTGGCCTGAATTAAAGGTTGATACCATGGTAATTTATGAGGACACGCACTGGGTAGCAGTGGAAGAAAACATTGCTTCGCACAGGTATATTTAATCTATTTCATTCAGTATTTCTGGTTGTCGTTGCAGAAAGAAAGTCAACCTTCCACCCACCCCTTCAGCTGACAGAAGTTGAATTTTGGCTTCATTTTTTCAATCCCCGTTGGCTGCGGAGTGGGAGGGGGCATGGCCTGACTGAGTCGGGGCATGGCTTAGCGAGACCTGGGGCAGGGGTTTTAAGTCCTTGTTTTGAAGGTGGCCTGAATTACAGGTCGATGCCATGGTAATTTATGAGGACATGCAATGGGTAGCAGCGGAAGAAAACATCTTTTATTACTACTGAACGGTTGTAGTCTAAAATTAGTCTATTTCATCTATTTCATTTACTGTTTGTGTGTGTCATTGCAGAGAGAAAGTCAATGCAGCTGACGGAAGTTGATTTTTACCTTCATTTTTTCAATCCCCATTGGCTGCGGAGTGGGAGGGGGTGTGACCTGACCGGGTCAGGGGAGTGGTTTAGCGGGACCTTGGGGGGGTTGCTTTTAAGTCCTTCTTTTGAGGGTTACCTGAATTACAGGTCGATGCCATGGTAATTTATGAGGACACGCAATGGGTAGCAGTGGAAGATAACATCTTTTATTATTACTGAACGATCGTAGTCTAAAATTAGTCTATTTCATTTATTTCATTTAATGTTTCTGTGTGTCGTTGCAGAGAGAAAGTCAATGCAGATGACAGTTGATTTTTACCTTCATTTTTTCAATCCCCATTGGCTGCGGAGTGGGAGGGGGCGTGACCTGACCGGGGGTGTGGCTTAGCAAGACCTGGGGCGGGGGTTTTAAGTCCTTCTTTAGGGGGCAGCCTCAATTACAGGTCGATGCCATGGTAATTAATGAGGACATGCAATGGGTAGCAGTAGAAGAAAACATTTTTTATTACTACTGAACAGTCTTAGTCTAAAATTAGTCTAAAACATATATTATATTTATGGTAACCGGAATACCTCTTTAACAGTGTCATCCACAGAGCTCTGCCCCTTTAAAGCAGAGAAAAGAAATGGCTGAGCTCCTCAGCTGGCTGCTAATTACCTGGCTAGGTTGTTATGGAAACCTGTGTGCATGTGAAGAAACTGGCAGTTGGAATTTGAAGTGAAATGCTCCCAGACTAATATTGGCTAATGGAGGTCATATTTTGGGAATATCTCGGGAACGGTACGTCCTTGAGAGCTGAGACCTGGTCTAAAACCTTCCCGGACACCTGATGTACCTGTGTGCCGAATTTAGTGAAAATCGGTCCAGTAGTTTGGTCGCGCATAGAGAACAGACAGACAGACGGACAGACAGACACTCATTTTTATAATATTAAGAGATATAGACATATTTCTGGATAGTAAATGACCCCCTATATGTATTTGTTTCAGTACTAAAATTGTACTCATATACTATTAAACACATGTAATACTATAAATAAAAAAATCAAGGTTGACATCATCAGAGATCGCTTAGAATAAATAACATTTGACCATATGATTTATTTCAGTAGTTTTTCCTAAATGCGTATCTGTAAATTCTCTTTCATTCTGTAAGGAACCGATGTATCGCACTGGTGAAACGCCCTAAGAAAACAAATTTCTCTCACATGCTACACATATAGAACATTACATGCAAATCAAGCTGCCACTGACACCCAAATGCTGTATTTATAGACGCTTTCCAGAGAAGAGGGCATACAATGAAGAAGGCATGGGTTCAGCATGGGTGGTGAGGGAGGTTTGCTGGATGCAATTCACAGACACACCAGGAAGCATCTGCTGCTGATAGAGCTGTAACTGTTATCAGACACATGAGTGATTTCTGCTCATGGACTATTCCCCGTTCTGACACCTGTTTCCTTTCCTGTCCTCAAATGCTGAATGTACTGGAGAGCTGAAAACTAGTACAGCCATGTATAAACTAATGGATGAAAATGAGTTCAAAAGATACATGCTTTAACCCCTTGGCGACATAGGACGTACCGGTACGTCCTGAGCACGAGGTAGTTCGCGCAACAGGGCGTACCGGTACGTCCTGAATGTAATCCCCCCTGCGCAGTGCAGGGGGGTTTACATGCTGTGATGGCGGCTGTTAAACACAGCCAGCCATCCACAGTAAAGCCCTCGGGGGGAGCCGTGCCCCCCCCCATAAAGGCGATTGCTGTGATTGGCTAGTCTGTGCAGACTAGCCAATCACGGCGATGCAGGGGCTGGCTGTAAGGATCTGATTCCCCGCAGTCCGAGACTGCGGGGGATCAGATCCCGCTAATGAAGGTAATTATCCCCCGGGTGCCCCCCGATCCTTCCCCCCCCTCCTTTCCCATATTATGATTTTTAATTTGCCCCGGGTGCCCCCCCCCAATTTTCAGGATGGCCGAGCGGTGGAAGCAGAGTGTCAGCATACAGCTGACACTCTGCTTCAAATGGCCGGCATCGCTGCTGGGCAGCGATGTCGGCCGTTTAACCCCTTCCATGCCGCGGTCCATAAAGACCAGGGCATGGAAGGGTTAACAGGGAGGGCGCTCCCTCCTCCACCATCGGGTGCTGCAGCAGCGCTCCGATGGTGTGGCCAGTGAGAGGGAGAGAGCTCCCTCCCTCCCATCGGGACGCTGCTCTGCTGTGGCAGCGTCCCGATGGTTACCATGGCAACCAGACGCTTTCGTCTGGCTTGCCATGGTAGAGGTAAGCCTGTTCAAGCTCCTGCTAAAGGCAGGAGCTTGATCAGTCTTACAATGAATGAAAATGCACTGCAGTACACTATACAGTGTACTGCAGTGTATTATACAGCCCTCAGACCCACTGGTTCTTCAAGAACCAAGTGGGTCTGAGTGAAAAAAGTGTAAAAAAAAAAAAGTGTAAAAAACAAAAGTGGTAAAAAAAAGTTTAAAAAAATCAATTTTTTTCCCCATTTTAATTCATTAAAAATAAAGAAAACACTATATATAAACATGTTAGGTATCGCCACGTCCGTAACAACCCGCTCTATAAAAATATTACATGAGATGGCCCCCCAGGCGAATGCTATAAAAAAATTTAAAAAAAAAACTATGCCAAAATAGCCATTTTTTTCCCCTCTTCCCTCACAAAAAGTGTAATAGCAGGCGATCAAAAAGGCGTATTTACCCCAAAATGGTATCAATCAAACCGCCATCTTGTCCCGCAAAAACGGTACCCTACCTGAGACAATCGCCTGAAAACTGAAAAAAATATGGCTCTCTGAAAATGGCAACACAAAAAAAAGATTTTATTTTGTTCAAAAATGCATCTAATGTGTAAAACTTCCCAACAATAAAAAAGTTGACATATTGGGTATCGTCGCGTCGTAACAACCTGCTCTATAAAAATATTACATGAGATGGCCCCCCAGGGTAATGCTATAAAAAAAATAAAAAAAAAAACTATGCCAAAATAGCCATTTTTTTCCCTTCTTCCCTCACAAAAAAGTGTATAGCAGGCGATCAAAAGGCGTATTTACCCCAATATGGTATCAATCAAAACCGCCATCTTGTCCCGCAAAAACGGTACCCTACCTGAGACAATCGCCTGAAAGCTGAAAAAATATGGCTCTCTGAAAATGGCAACACAAAAAAAAAGATTTTTATTCTGTTCAAAAATGCATCTAATGTGTAAAACCTTCCAACAATAAAAAAGTTGGACATATTGGGTATCGCCGCGTCCGTAACAACCTGCTGTATAAAAATATTACATGAGATGGCCCCCCAGGGGAATGCTGTAAAAATTTTTTTAAAAAAACTATGCCAAAATAGCCATTTTTTCCCTCTTCCCTCACAAAAAGTGTAATAGCAGGCGATCAAAAAGGCGTATTTACCCCAAAATGGTACCAATGAAAACCTCACCTCATCCTGCAAAAAATGAGCCCCCACATAAGACAATAGCTCAAAAAAATAAAAATCAATGGCTCCCGCAAACCACTCCATCAAAATCTGTGTTGTAAAATCCATATGGCGCTCCTTCTGTTCTGAGTCCTGCCATGTGCCCCCACAGCACTTTACCACCACATATGGGGTGTTGCCGTATTCAGGAGAAAATGGGTAACAAATTATCTCCTGTTACCCCTTATGCAAATAAAAAAAATTGGGGCTAAAGCAACATTTTATTGGAAGAAAAAAAATTTTCATTTTCACAGCCAAGTGTTTCCAAATTCCGTAAAATGCTTAGGGGGTCAAAGTGGTCAGTACCCCCCTTAATATATTCTTTGAAGGGTGTAGTTTCAAAAATGGGGTCACTTTATGAGGGTTTCCACTGTAGGGGTACGTCAGGGTCTCTCAATTACAAAATGGTGCGTAAAAACTATTCTAGCAAATTTTGCCTCCAAAATCCGTATGGCGCTCCTTTCCTTCTGACCACTGCCACAAACCCATAGAGACGTTTACCACCACATATGGGGTATTTCTGTAAACTGCAGAATCCAGAGCTAATGTAAATTGAGGTTTAGTTTGCTGTTAACCCTTGCTATGTTGCAAGAAAAAAAATATTAACATGAATAATCTACGAAAAAAGTGAAATTTTGAAATTTCACCTCCATTTTCCATTAATTCTTGTGGAACACCTCAAGGGTTAACAAGTTTGTAACAGCAGTTTTTTTATAATTTGAGGGGTGTAGTTCTAAAATGGGGTCATTTATGGTGGGTTTCATTATGTAAGCCCCTCAAAATCACTTTATATCTGCATTGGTGCTAAAAAAAAATGGTTTTGGAAAATTTGGTGAAAATTTGAAAAATGGCTTTTAAACTTCTAAGCCTCCTAACGTCCTAAAAAAGTAAAATGACGTTTACAAAATGATGCCAACATAAAGTAGACATATGGGGAATGTAAAATAATAACTATTTTTGGAGGTATTACGGTGTATTTTGAAAGTAGAGAAATTGAAATTTGGAAATTTGGAAATTTTTCAGAATTTTTGGTAAATTTGGGATTTTTTCATAAATAAGGGTGAAATATATTGACTCAAATTTATGACTGTCATGAAGTACAATGTGTCACGAGAAAACAATCTCAGAATGGCCTGGATAAGTAAAAGCGTTCCAAAGTTATTACCACATAAAGTGACACATGTCAGAATTCAAAAATTTGGCCCAGACATTAAGGCCAAAATGGGCTCTGTCCTCAAGGGGTTAAAAGAGATTTGAGAAGACTAACATCTAATATTATCAAAACGATATCTCCCCCATCCCCAGTGCGAGGTGACATATCGGGGGGATCATATACAAAGCTGTTGACTTCAATGCATATGTCAAAGATCCTCAAATAGGAATACCCTTTTAACTAGATATTGCAACAGGTGTAACTATAAGGTGTAACATAGGGCCCCATAGTAAAAAAAAAACACACATATCAGAAAAGCCACATTACATCAAAAAGCCACCACACCGTTATTCCCCACAAATAGGTGCAATAGTCTTGCACCTGACTGGGCCCCCCAATCTCTGGTCCCCATAGCAAGTATTATGGCTACAGTTATGCCTATGACATTACCAATTTAAAAAGGGTTGTCACATTTGCAAACTGAGGTTATTTATTCCAGCTGAACCCGAACATGCCCCATTTTCACCCATTTCATGCTCCAATGCTCTCCCTAGCCCTGCACTGGATTGCACAGGGCAAGGGCTTGTTTATTTATATTTTCACACTGCTAGGTGGAGGCTTCAGCCTAGCAGTGTTGCTGGTGACGTCACCGGCACTGATGGTCGGTCATTAGCACTGCTGTATGTGGTTCTGTGGGGGTATTAGTATTACTAAATGGGTTTTATCAACATATTAATGGAATATCGACACAATCTATTATGTTTTATTGATGTAAGTCCAAGCACTAAAATGTCTACCAATCCCAAAAAGCAGGGTCCAGTGTCCCCCATTTGCTGCTGAGAGGTGACTGTGGTCATCCCCAGTCACAGCAGTTTCTGTATTTACAATAGACCTAACTGAAGAGTGACCATGCATATGTGGCTACTTCTCTCTGAAAAATGGGTTCACAGGGTAATAATTGTGTTGTACAGCCACCAGATGGAATTAAGGGCTGCATCTGACCCCAGATAATGTGGTGTGTTTACCGGCCGCTGGTCTATTAACATGAGGCTAAAACAAAGCCCCAGAGAACTCCTGTAATGATACCATGTTAAAGGTTTCGGTTCCCCATCTAAATATACTTTGTAGAACTCTATCTACTTCGTCAGACTTTTAGGACAGTACAGGGACTGTCCCTTGAAGTACGATCAAAATTGTAAACGGAACATAAGGCACAAAACTGGAAATACGTAGGAGGAGCACTTAGATCTCGCAGCCAGCTCTCAAAACCTCTCTTGACATGTCTTAGTGACTACTTGCATTCTCCATCTAATAACATTTCTGGAGCATATATTCTTATGTTGCTATATATTTCATATATTCTTATACTATTGCTAGCAGTTTGTAAAAAAGGCTGGGCTAGGTGTTACTAATTTGGGGGTGTGTCCCTGCACAGATTGACACTGGCAGCACTGATTGGATAGTGTCAGACTATGCGGGGACACACCCCAACTAGTAACACCCAGTTGGACCTTCATTATAGACTTCTTGTCAAATCATTCATTCAGTTTATACTTCTAGCAGGAATACTAAATGAATGGCACAACGTAAGAATAGATGGTCTAGAATTTTTATTATAAGAGGGGCGGAAGTATTAGTTGCTAAAACAGATGTGTCAGAAGAAGTGACAGGTCCTCTTTAAAATACAGTATTACGCATTCCTAAGACACCTTAAGGTCATGAGCCTATCATCCCATGTACTTATAGGGGTACTTTCTCATTTTCCATTATATATAACCCTCTAGATGCGCCCTCTACTGGCCAGGAGCTAATTATGCCTGGTTTTTGCATGAAGCTGCCTATCTCTGCATCAATCTCAGCTAAGAGAGAGGAGCACACAGGACTGTTTTCATCCAATGCGGCTACGTCATCCTCTTGTTCTGGGTGATCAATAACCACCTCTATGATGGAGCTTCAGTTTGTCAATGACAGCTTTGGTCTATGCATTCCGGTAGAAACATTTGGATGCTGAATGCATGCAAGAAATGATCACCAGGGACACTTTCTAGTCACCATGAATAAAAGTGATAATTGAATTAGGAGCACAATTGCACTAAACATACCGTAGGAAGTCTGGCACTAAACCGCATCACATCTATGATGCAACCGGCCTTTACCTGAGAAAGGAACTTATTACTAAGTGCAAATGGGCACACCATGGAAGCCCTTATAGTACATTCTATACATCGTAAGTATGGAACAGACAAAGCCAATCATGTTAACCATTTTTACGTGACCAGACGTTCTACAATAGTGCGGCAATGTATTACACTGACACAGTTATATCCACTTGTACATCCAGACAGCCTGTCTTGGGAAAAAACCTTGATGTCTTTTACTTGTCTATTTTTCAGTATTAATGTCACGTCACGGCACTCAACACCACACAGAAGATAACAATAAAAGTGCAAGTCACAGAAAATCTAGGAAGGAAGTCCCTGCCTCTGTTACGCTGACACACTACTATAGGGAAATGCAGATTGCATATTGTCTAGAAGGCATATATTTTTCAAAAACAAGTACAATTGATCCAATATGGCTAATACAAATGTGCAAAAACAATACCTTACTTAAAAGGGGTTATCCAATAGTACAAGTACCCTCTACAATGCCTGTACCCCTCCTACAGAGGATACTTACCCAGCACCCCCGGCCACCACTGCATCCCCCCATTGCGTGGATCAAAACATCCGGCGACCGGGGAGCAGCTGTGATGGTGACCAGCCTCCCTACGGTCACCCACAATATTAGGGAGGTTGGTCCCCGTCGCAGCCTGCTACAGTCTGAATGCTAATGACAGCTTCCATTATGAAAACTTTCATTAGTACGAAGGAGGCAGGGAGTGGAGAAGGAAGCTCTGCGCCGGCTGTACTTACACTCCCTGGTTTTCTTCTGGGCTCCGCTTTGCACCGTGTCCTGACTGCGCACAGCATAGGAACACAGTGCATGTAGACGTGCACTATGACCTGATGCTGTGGAATGTCAGGTCACAGTGCAGCGTGGGCCAGGAGAGGACCAGGGAATAGTGAATCCTGGATCTGTAGAGTGGCAGTGCCATCCAGAGCAAGCAAGGTAAGTATGATCTGAGGCGGATGAGGGTCTAAGCTAAGGCTGATGGTGGTCTGATCTGAGACTGATGGGGGTCTGATCTGAGGCTGCTGAGGGTCTGATCTGAGGCTGATAGGAGTCTGCTCTGAGGCTGATAGGGGTCTGCTCTGAGGCTGATGAGGGTCTGCATGGTCTGTGTTTGTATGTTCATATGTTACTGGGTGAAGAGCCAGTTTATTAAGAAAAAAAGAGTGGACCCATTTTGAATATGACTGGTGAGGTTACCCAGTGTGAATACATTTTTGGGTGTGCTGCTGGTGTAGTCCACTATCACTTTTAGTGCACAATAACATTCCATAGGGAACATAGACGTGCACTATGACCTGAAGCTGTGGAATGTCAGATCACAGTGCAGTGGGGGCCGGAAGAAGACCAGGGAATAGTGAGTCCTGGATCTGCAGAGTGGCAGCGCCATCCAGAGCAAGCAACGTAAGTCTGATCTAAGGTCTGATGGGCGTCTGATCTGAGGATGATCAGGGTCTAAGCTAAAGCTTATGGGGGTCTGATATGAGGCTGATGGGGGTCTGATCTGAGGCTGATGGGGGTCTGATCTGAGGCTAATGATTAAGAAAAAAAATGAGTGGACCCATTTTGAATGTGACTGGTGAGGTTAACCAGTGTGAATCCATTACATTTTTTGGGTGTGCATGCTGCTGGAGTAGTCCACCATCACTTTTAGTGCCACAATAACATTCCATAGGGAACGTTCACTTTGTCAAAAAATACAAACAACTATTTTTTTTCAAGACTTTTTTGCAAATACTGTAACTGTCGTTGGGATGATTGTTTTCTACCTTTGAGTGCATACATTGCAAACAATGGCTACGGTGATACATTATTGTACTTATTTTGAGCACAGAGGACACACAGGCCTTTACTGGTGAGGTCCACCAATGTTTTTCATGGTAGCTGAGGATACACACATTGGTATTTAAAAGGAACCTGTCATCACCTTTATGCTACCCATACTAACAGCAGAATAAAGTAGAGACAGGTGAGTTGATTTCAGCGGTCTGTCATTTATAAGTTAAAAGTAAGTGGTTGCTGAGAACCAACATCACAAACATTGCAGATTAGGCCTGGAAAAGAGTCAAATCTTCATGAGAAGAGTCTGGTTATTCATGAATTCCTGCTTTCCCTGCCCACCTGATGATGACTGACAGGCTTCTACCTAGTTTTCTCCCTTTCTCTCTAAGAGATGGGTAGGGAAAGCAGGAGATTAGGAATAACCATGACTCTTCTCAGGTAGATATGACTCTTTTCAATGCCTGGGATGCAAGGTTTGTGATGTTGGTTCTCAGCAACCACTTACTTTTAGCTCAAGAGAGACACACCGCTGAAATCAGCATTTCTGTCACTATTTTATGCTGCCCTCAGTACAGTCAGCATAAAGTTGATGACAGGTTCTCTTTAAGGAAATCTTCATGATTCAGCAGCAGTGTTCTTCATGCTGAAAATCAGCATTGGCTGTATAGGTGAGCTAACCAGCTCATGTATGTTCAAAGATTCACACATTATATAATATGATAACAGGTCTGGCCACCGTTATTTTAATTCTGTCCTGTTAATAGTTCCAACCCATTTTAATTCTTATTAATAAAAGATACAGTTTAAGATTAAGTGAATATTTAGTTATGGTTACAGGGTTATCATTGGGCTTTCATTTGCTTAGTGGCATTTGGGTGTGTTGTTTTGATAAGATAATTTCAATGATAAGCACCAGAATCAGAGTAGGAGCTGAAGTGCGGGGCTCTAGGTTTGCAAATCTTAAGGCGAGTTTACACCGGCCGAGGAGCAGCCTATTGTTGAGAAGGAAGTGTTCCTTCCCGTCGGCCGGCTGCTCGTTAAGTGGAGGTGAAGCACTGCATGATCACCTCCACAGTATGAGAATAAGGGATCGCTAATTCAATCACTCATCCTCATACAGCTGCATTGTTTCTGGGCAGGAGATCGCTCTTTAGACAGAACAATCAGCTGCCCAGAAAATATAATTTACGTGACTGCACGCACAACAGGATCACCCGATGAGTAAGCATGTTGGTCATTCATAAACAGATTGGTGGCACAATTAGACGGGCAGATTATCGGGAACGAGCGACCGCAAGAACGTTTGTTCCCGATAATCTACCCAAATTTCGCAAATCCACCTTTAAAGAAGTTGTCAGATGCTTAGAATTGTGTAAATGAAAAAATATATTCTCACGCTCACTGACGCCATGCCACTGAGCACTTTAGTAAAAATTCTGCTACACGGGACAACCCCTTTAAAATGACACCAGCTAAGTTCTGCACAACGAGTTCAGTATAGAATAAAACCTCATTTAGAATAATGATAATCAGCAAGAATAGAAGATCCAAAAATATGTCAGCTACTTTTGCTTTTTCATCAGGACATTATTACCAAACACAAGAGGGTGAGGAGTGAAACGTGGGATTAAAGGGGTTAAGATTTCACTACAATATTTCTGCTACAGCTATATTAGTAGAAATACTATACCTACTAAAACAGCAGCTGTAGGCATGGAAGGAACGTGCAGGCCTCCTTCTGAGGCCTGGGTTTCATTAAACTGAGAAGACACACCAGCGACTTTAGAAAACATTATCCACCTAAACACTAGATTTCCATTGCCAAAGGATAATTACAGGAAAGGTGATGGGGTTATCGGACTCGGATTCTGTAAGAGTTGATTAACAGGAACTATTTTTAGTCAAAAACTCACTTTTTTGTGATTTTCCGCTCCTTATAAAACTAACTCAAATAAATATTTGGACAACCCTTAAACACCTTTTTATACTCCTGCTAAAAAATGACCAATTAGCAATATTAACAATGGAACGTTTCATGGAAAGAACGTCACCGACCTCCATGAAGGATCCTGCAATCCCGGCTTGGCATGAGCCATGTTCCTCTCCATATTTCTTCTTGTATTCTGGAAAGCATATAAAAGACAGCGTAGTTATAGCAGTCTGTACAGTTAACTTTGGCTGTGTGAGGCCTAACATTGTTACACACAGTATATCTTACCACATGTACCACCCAACCACAAAAGCCTAAACCTCAGCCAGTTTGGGAAATGACTGAGCCACAAGTATGTGGGCCTGAAAACTACTGCATTCCACATCAGTTCAATGTCTCAGAGACAACTGTCTTCTAAGTTGTGAGATTTGGGGAGTATTATCACATTAATGGCATAAGAACTTAAGGGAGTGTATAACTGCAGAATCTAAAGCTAACACAAGCTGGAAGGGATATGCCAAATAAGCTGAAGATGGACAGCCATAGATTTACATTTGTAATTATTCAGACCAGGCAGAGGTCCTATTTGTGTAGTAATGCTTCACACTTCTAGAAGCTGTATTTTCTATACACTCCGGTGATTCTCTGAAGAGGAATTATTAATGCATTATTCTAGAAATCATAGAAATAGCAACTAATCTTTCAGTGGAGAAAAGCATTATAGTATGTAATATGATTTAATATGAATTTAATGTGTATATACGTCAGGTGGGTAAACAACCTTAATATGTAGATGCTGTATTTAGGAAAATCTGTGTGGTACCAGCGCAAAAAGTTTAGATTGATTTGCTCCAGATTAATCATAAAAACATTTAAAAGCTACATAAACATGCAAATTAATTTCTTTTCTAGTTTCAATGCATCTAAAATGAAAAATAATGCAACTTTGCAACAGTTCTTGACTACAAATTCCCTACTGTTCTGTTTCCACAGTTCCTACGCAGGCCTATGCATCTCCATGGTAACAGACAACACGCTATTAGTACTCTATCCTGCAGTCATACTCCATATATCTGCTTCATCTCTGCTTCACATCCTGCAATCTCTCCTCTCACCTATTATTTGTGTAGTAAAAAAAGAGTCAGATAGATTTGGAGCCTGTTGCCAGGAGGCCATCTAAAAGGAGTTGTCTCACTTCAGCAAATGGCATTTATTATGTAGAGAAAGTTAATATAAGGCACTTACTAATAGGGTTGCACCGGGTATCGAATTCTCGATGCCCAATCGATACTTTTGTCCCGGTATCGATACGATACCGGGATTTGCCTGTTACTGATACTAGGCTGTGCTACTGCGCAGCCTAGTATCAGAGAACATGGAGCGTGCTGTTCCCTCAGCAGCACAGGGGAGAAGGAAGCTCTCCCTCCCCCCTGTGCTTCTGCTGCCACAAATGAGTGGAGGGGGGCGGAGAAGGGGAGGGGCTGAGGCTGCTGGTCACCAATGAACATTACTATAATTTAATACAAGTGCAGGAACAGGTCCCGGCGCAGAATCACATAGCCGGCACCCAACCTGTAAGAAAGGGAACTGCGATCATTGGTAGCACAGTGCGCCCTCCCCCCAACCCCTTAATATAATAAACATTGGTGGCAGTGGCCAAAGGCGCCCCCCCCCCCTTCCCCTCTTCATTGGTGGCAGTGGTAGATTCCGATCGGAGCCCCAGCAGTGTAATCACGGGGCTCTGATGGATTACCATGGCAACCAGGACGCTACTGAAGCCCGGGCTGCCATGGTAAGCTCCCTGCTGCTGTGTGCACAAAGCACAGGGCAGCAGGGAGAGTGTAAATGATAGATCTCTATTAGGGTGCATAGGACAAGGGTTCTAGCCCCTAAGGGGCTAATAGGAAATAAAAAGTAAAAAATAATATAGTTTTGGTATCGTGACAACCCTACTTACTAATGTATTGTAATTGTCCATATTGCTTCCTTTGTTGGCTGATTTCATTTTTCCATCACATTATACACTGCTCGTTTCCTTGGTTACTACCACCCTGCAATCCATTAGCGATGGACGTGTTTGTACACTATAGAAAAAAGCAGTGTGCAAGCACTGCCACTGCTGCTGGACTGCAGGATGGTCGTAACCATGGAAACGAGCACAGTATAATGTGATGGAAAAATGATTCTAGCCAGCGAAGGAAGCACTATGGATAATCACAATACATGAGTAAGTGTCTTATATTAACTTTCTCTACATAATAAATGCCATTTGCTGAAGTGACACAGCCCCATTTAGGCACAAATACTCCTTAACACATAATTACAAAGGTTGTACTAGAGTCAGGCTACATTCACAAAACACTGAAAAAAATGGCCATGAAAAATGGATACACTGTCCATTTTTCATGACAATTTTTCAATCAGTTTTGCATCCATCTTCTGGCTATCTGACTGTCCCCCATAGTGGCCCCCAGCAGTTATAATGTCCCCTTTATAGTGTCCCCCCCAGCAGGGGCGTAGCTATAGGGGGTGCAGAGGTAGCAGTCGCTACCGGGCCCAGGAGCCTGAGGGGGCCCAAAGACCCTTATGGTGCATAAGAAGATACTGGTCTTGTAGAAAGTGCATGCTGGTCAAGTTACACCTCTGGCTGGAGGAAAGAGGGTTAGGTCAAGAATTTGGCATGGAGCGAGGGTTCCACTTTTGCCTCAGGCAGCAGGAAGGCTATGTGGAAGGGGGCCCCAAGCTGAACTCTTGCACCAGGGCCTATGAGCCTTTAGCTACCCCATAGTGCCCCCCAGCAGTGATAATGTCCCCCATGGGTAGCTGTAGCTATCTCATGCACAGGGATCTACAACACAGGCCGATTCTCTAGAATTGACTTGTCTTGTAGGTCTCTGCACAACAGGTGTCTGGGCGTGCCACTGTGGAGAAGAAATGCCGAGGACCTCTGCCCTTTCATTCTCCAAATCACCAAGAAGTCAGACCACCAGTGACCAGAATGTTAAGGCATATCCTAGAAATATATATAACATTATATTATAGGAATGTTTCCAATGTGTTTCTGTAGTATTTTTCTGTGTATAATATATATACTGTACTTGGAATACAGCTTTACGCCTGAATTGGTTTTTGATGTTTAATCTAGAGGTGAATATACCGTATAATGATACAGAATGCTTGCACACAGTACTTTTGCACTGACTCGCTGTTTCCTAACCTAAGGGGCATAACTATGTGTGCAGAAGCAACAGTCACCCCCAGGCCCTGGTGCCAGAGGGGAGCCAAAGGGAAGATAGAAGTATTAAAAATGACACACGGCAGGAGGTGGACCCTGTACTGGAGCTTCAAGTTACACTTCTGTCTGTCAGTAATCTTCACAATGTAACCAGCGAATACTCTAAACCACAGCCTGTTCACAAGTGCCAGCAGTGACTGTTTCCCTGAGTCTTGAAGATGGATTACAACTAGAATTGCTATACATGTTAATGTGTGTGGTCCGTAAGATTACGCAATATGAAATGAGGGGCACAGTAAGGAGGAAAGATTGCAAAAAATGTATTTCTTCTACAAGCACATCTTCCATGTAATAAAACCAGGCATTGTAAGCAGAACCACTGCTGCAAAGAATGGGACAGCCCACATTGGTCTCCTGTCTTGTTGGGACTGACAGTACACTTACACTGACGAGCAAAAGGGTAACAATGTTTTGAACTTTTGACTTTCATGCTCCATATCTCACCATCCACTACAGCTTCGAATGTGAGATTACCATCACTTTATAGACAATCATCTTGGCTATCTCATACATTAATTGGAATATTTAGCATATGATCAGTTATGCAGATTCTTGTCATGTAACTGCATTGGTACTGTTTTGCTCCTAAAATTCTAAATTTGAATTTTTATTTTGCTAGTATTTTGTAAATCCACCTTTGGCTTTCAACACTTCCTGAATCCTTCTGGGCATGATCTAAGAACAGGTTGTAATTTGTAGTATACAAGAAGAAAAAGATTCTTCCATCACCAGGAGGTGGTTTCATTGCAACAGGTCGGCTGCAGATATGTGCTTTGTTTTCCCATACATTATTAAAGGAAATCTGTCACATGATTTTAGTGTATGAAACTATAAGTATTGCCATGTTCAATAAACTACCTTGTGTCCTGGTGTAGTCTTCATTCGTTGTTTCCTGCTGTGGTTTTTGTTTTATTCCACTTTTTATGATATGCAAATTTTCTATGAAGGAGCCCAGAGGGGCGTTAATATCGATATAGAGAGCCCAGTAACGCCCCCCTCCTGTGCCCAAACACGCCTCTTCAGGGCAGGAGTAACGGCCCACATTAGCATTGTTGGTAGCCGCCCACCCCCCCTCCGCTACATCACGGCAGCTCTTCAAACCACTCCCAGAGCTGCCGGCCTCTCTCAGCCAAAATCTCGCGCAGGCACAGTACCGCTTTTGAAGCCGGTTGCCTTGAGAGTATTACTATCGCGCAGTCGCAGTACCGCTCGCTGCCTGCGCGATAGTAATACTCTCATCGGCTGAGAGCGGCAGGCAGCTCTGGGAGTGGTTTGAAGAGACGTGACGTAGCGGAGGGGGGGCGGCGGCCAACAATGCTAATGTGGGTCGTTACTCCTGCCCTGGGAGCAGTAAGAAGGCGGGCTGGGCACAGGAGGGGGGCGTTACTGGGCTCCCTATATCGATATTAACGCCCCTCTGGGCTCCTTCATAGAAGATTTGCATATCATAAAAAGTGGAATAAAACAAAAACCACAGCAGGAAACAACGAATGAAGACTACACCAGGACACAAGGTAGTTTATTGAACATGGCAATACTTATAGTTTCATACACTAAAATCATGTGACAGATTCCCTTTAAATGCCTCCACATCCAAAAAAAGAAGAAAAGCATACAATAGTTTTGGGCCTGACAAACTATAGAATTGATCACATTTTGAAAAATCTCTTTGGATTTGGCACTTACCCTCGTAGCAAGGCAATAGCTTCTTCCCATTGGACTGCAGATTTGGTGGGAGGATGATGCAGGAACCATACGGAAGTATAAGCTCACTTTCATAGTAGATATTCTTCCAGCGATGAGCACATGCCTAAATAGATATCACGGATATAGTTAATAAAGATGAGGAGCTAATCCCTAGTGAAAACAAACATGGTTCTATCTACGATGCCAGTAGGGAGCTTCCAGATCTGAATACAGATGAATATAAACTAAGAACAGCTGTCATGCTAGCTTTAGCTTCTGTCATTACAGTACTGTAATAATTTGCTCCTTACCAGGGACTATTATTCTAGGGGGCTGCATCTGTCATGCGAGGACTGACACCACCTCTATCAAGGTTGCATAGTATGGGAACACATCAGTTTGGGCTTTTGTTGGGCTGGTATATAGCATTATACCTTTTTTTGCTACATAGAATCGCGCAGAGGACTGTGTTATACCATACAAAGTGCATAACTCATTTTTCTGATTCTTGAACAGCAGTTCCTGGAGGAAATCACATCCTCACAATTATCCCATCTGAATTTTTAGTTCACACAAAATGCGGGCCAGGAATGCGGTAGGATGCTATGCCATCTTCTTCAGGTGGAGAGGGGGGCAAATACCTTTCAAAATTGTCTGTCTCCTTCTGTGTTTTAATGCTATGCTCTCAACATGACAGTCCCTTCTCTAAAACAAGATGAACTGGTTAATAGAGGGGTAGACCCTGAATGGAATATAGATATGCTATGTTGTGTGACCTATATCACCTGCCTTACACCCAGGGTCGGACTGGCTAAGCAGAATATCATAATGGGCTCCAAAGATCTAGGAGCTAAAAAAAACATTTAGCTGCCTTTGGAGACAGTCACTTGCCCAATCTATGGGGAATTCTTAAATAATATAATTGTTTAGGAAGACTGCCATGTAAAACAAATGAATTTCCTGTTGTAAGTTAGCGGCCTACAAATGCATACATTTACAAATTCTCTCAATAAAACACGGTGAAAATGGAAATCCATCCAATAAACTGACAGCACAACACTTCTATTCTTAATGACTGTAAATGAGTGCTTGTTGTAGACTCCCTGCTGACGCTGGGGGCACGAGAATTCATGAACCATACATGACTTGTAATAAAAGAAAATATGTGTTCTCCTGGATCAAGTCTCCACCACAGAACATCCCACATGCACAGTCATCCACATGTTTAAAAAATTAACTGAGCTGCGGAAAACGTGTTGTTCGCTCAACTTTTGGAACATCTTTAGATGATTGTAACACTAGGACTATTGTAAACCCTTGCAGCAATTACGAGTTAGGTCAAGCCCACCCTTCCAGGCACATGAAAGGAAGATGGTACTTAGTGATTGGAAAAACAAGAATGGTCCTGAAAAGAGGACTAAATGAGTGAAATAATATCTGAGCCTAAGTACAAATGTCACGCCTTTTAATATCGACTGGACACATGCTAACTTCTGATGCTGGAAGTAAATTTGTGGATGTTTCTAATGTTCATCTAAAGCTGTTCCAAATGTTGAGTTGAAAACATGATTTCCACAGTATGGACATGTATTGCAGTCTATGTGCCGCTATATAATGCCTCAATGCACCTTTTTAATGCACTCGATTCAATCAGATTTGTGAGAAAATCTTAAACCTGGCGAGGTACAGTAGAACTTATAGAAATTTAGCGAAACTTTAACGATTCCTGAATCCAGTAGTGTGCATGAGGCCTACGGCATCACATTATTCCTCCATATGAAAGAGCGATCCTTATCACCATATAACCACCACAGCAAGCTCAGTTTCCTTTTCTATGGCTTTTTACAGCCAGAAAATCTGATTTTTATACACTGTATTTTCACTTTTATGTTTAGATGGAAAGTAAAGCCATTGGCGTTGCTACAGGACACGTTTCATGCTGCTTTTTATATACTGTAAGTATAATGTATACACTGGACTTAAAAACAGACTTTCCAGGGAGGAAACTTGTTATATAGACTGACCAGGAAGGAAGCATTTTTAGAAACAAAGATAATATTGTACATGTAAAGCAACAGAAGGGTCAAGCCATAAAAGGAAAAGGAGCAATGCATATGTCAGGTTATACGGCAGAAATACATTAACCCCCTGGTAGGTTCTGCTTGTACACAGATAAGTTCATTGAGAACTATTATATTCTGTTCATATGTAATCCATACAGTTATGCCATGCATCAAAGCCCTCATAGAAGCTCCACACAAGCACAAGCCAACCCTTCAGACTCATTTGTTCGAAAATGAACATTACTAAAAATGGCTTTCATATCTACAAAGGACTATAGCAGAAAGTGATTCAGATTACATCCCAAAAATTGTTAACATGCACACTTTAATGACAGATAATTGATATATGATGGCTAGTTGTCTATACCTGTAGTGAACAACCACTTTTCTTCCTTTTAGGGCTCATGCACACGAACATATTTTCTTTCCATGTCCATTCCGGGGTTTTTTTTGCGGACCATATATGGAACCATTCATTTCAATGGGTCCACAAAAAAAATGGAAGTTACTCAGTGTGCACACCATTTCCGTATGTCCATATTTCCGTTCCGCAAAAAATAGAACATGTCCTATTATTGTCTGCATTACAGATAATGATAGGACTGTTCTATTAGGGGCCAGCTCTTCCGTTCCACAAAATACCTCATTCGTATTTTTCGCGGATCCATTTTTTGCAGACCGCAAAATACATACAGTCATGTGCATGAGGCCTTAGTCTCATAAATGATCTGACCCAACCTGTTCAGTTAAGACTCTATGCATATACTTTGACTAATGTGCCACGATTACCAGAAGGAGATGTCAGTAATTCGGGATATAAATGGGCTATTATTTAAAGAACCACAAATGCTATAAACTACTAGGTATACATAAAGTAATAGTGGTAGCTTTGTAGTGCTCTACTCAATTGGCTTGGAATAAGTAAATTACCTGGGAATAAAACCTTTTATTTTTTCAGCCTTAGAGCTCATGCACACGGCCGGTGCCGGCCCGTGGCCGTATGGCGGCCTGCATACACTGGGTCTGCAATACACGTGCACCGGCCGTGTGCAGCCCACACAGATCTCGGACCCATTCACTTCAATGGGTCCACAATCACAGAGATGCAGAACGGAGGCACGGATCGGAACACCACGGAAGAACTACGGTGTGCTTCCGTGGTGTTTCTGGCCATGCCTCTGCACCACAAAAAAGTAGTGCATGCACTACTTTTTTGCGCCACTTGTGCATGCATGCCATATTGCATGCACACACAGCGTCTCCGGAACTAGGGCGGTCGGAGACACTGTGTGTGCATGCAATATGGCGTACGCAGCGTCCTGCTATTAGTTTCTGTCTAAAATATGTTCAATAATTCGCTTATATATATGGGACAATAGGTCAGGCTCCTGATGAGTAATTGAAACGCGTCAAGCCTATTATGACCCACCATATTGATAGGCAGGGCAAACAAACTTATCAATAGCATCTCTGGCTTCCGTCCTGAAGCATTTATGGTTTTAAGAGGGGTGATGACTATTTGCACAATCGAATAATTGTGTTTGGCACAGCTCTGTTTCTGTGCATCACATATGTGCGACAGTATATTCCCGAGTGTATATTTTTGCTTCAGTTATTTTTCTGAACCGCAATTGGTGACTTGTGTATGAGAAGCGCCAAATCTGACGGGTTCAGCCATTATTTTGAAGGCTACGTTATATAGGTGTATATCGGCTTAGTAGGGTGTTCTGTGTTATTATATCTGCACAGCCACCTCCTTGACGTTGTTACTGCCGACAACCTAGTGGCATGTATCCAAAATAACACGTTGTATCTATGTTCACACAGACCATCACGTCTTTTAAATTATTCATGTTTAATAAAGTTTTTTTGTTTTCATTTTAGCACCACTTTCTCACTGTGATTATAGTTTATTAGTGGTGTATACCCTTTCTCCTCTTTTTTCGAGGAACCCGTGATACTGTATGTATTTCCTCCAAATAAATCCATTAGTTGTCCCTCCAAAATTGAATCCTATGATATACATATATTTTCCAAAGGTGAGCTAAGTCCAACCAATAAAGGAAATCATCCTGCACTTGCAGGTTCATAAAGAAATATGAGCCCAATGGACAACACTTCTTGATATCATAACGTAATAGTGAACTCAGCCACACACCACTAAGAAACTTGACTCCGCTACATCTGTATATCTACTTCTCTAATTTTCCAGTTGTACAATACGTTAGCCAGAATGTGGTGAAAAGATTGACTGGACTTCAGTTATCATTGACAGTGATGACCCATTTGTGACACTTAGGGACTGGCTTTCTTCCTGAAGACAGATGTGTAACTGTGCAGAGACTACAAGTAAATCTAATAGTAAACCCAGCTTGTGATGAAGGGAGAGGCGGTGTCCTCATCTGCTCCCTGGTCTGAGAACCACATACTGTAGGTGTTTGTGTAACGTTACACTATATTGCTGGTATTGTCATTCTCATAGGTTTATTTCATTCAGTAGGAAATAATGGAACAATGATCCTGTGATTCAGACACTTCCTCAGGCCCCTCGTATAGTGCATTTATCATCAAATGAATCTTTTCAACAGGTGCTTCAGACTGCTACTAATATGATAACTACTAACTATATTTATATATACATATTACATGTAATCTGCATCGTACGTACACTGAGCTGGAAAAACCACAATGGAGAGCAGCAAAACTGACAACATTAGAAATTAAGAATTACATTTATTTAGTCTTGAGAAGAGACACCTAAGGGAGGGCATGAAAAATACGGTTGAAAGCTGTTCCATGTAAAATCCCCTAAAGTGACAAGCCTCCAACTGGAGAAGAAAATGTTCAATCTCCAGAGGCGTCAAAGCTTCTTTACTGTAAGAACTGTGAATCTGTGGAATAGACTTCCTCAGGACGTGGTCACAGCAGGAACAGTGGACAGTTTTAAAAAGGGATTAGATAAATTCTTAAAAGAAAATTACATTAATGCTTATGAAAATGTGTAGAAATCTGGGTCTCACTCCCCTTTGCTAAAATTCACCTTCCCGACTTATCCCTTGGTTGAACTTGATGGAATTATTTATTTTTCAACCGTAATAATTATGTAGCTATGTAAGTTCAAACAGGGGACAGTAGTGTAAGTGGTATACTAAAGAGACAGGAGTCTCAAATATGGGTGTGTAAAGATGGCTAAGGGGTGTATTAGACAACCCGATTCTGCAGTTGATTGTTGGAAGGAAGCGGTCCTTCCCGGCAATCGCTTGCTCGCTAGCAGAGGTGAATTCTGCTATTACATGCTGCAATCTCCTCCACATGGGAAGGAGCGATTGTTGTGCCATTGCTCATCCTCATGCTGTCTAGTTGTTTAAAAATAAATAAATAAATCAATACAAAAATAATATAAATATACATTTATTGGGGTGACCAGCCATACACCATTAGGAGTAATGATCTATATACAGTGCCTTGCGAAAGTATTCGGCCCCCTGGAACTTTTCAACCTTTTGCCACATTTCAGGCTTCAAACAAAAAGATATAACATTTTAAATTTTTGGTGAAGAATCAACAAGTGGGTCACAATTGTGAAGTGGAACGAAATTTATTGGATCATTTAAACTTTTTTGTAATAATAAAACTGAAAAGTGGGCGTGCAAAATTATTCGGCCCCCTTGCATTAATACTTTTTTGAGCCACCTTTTGCTGCGATTACAGCTGCAAGTCGCTTGGGGTATGCCTCTATCAGTTTTGCACATCTAGAGACTGAAATTCTTGCCCATTCTTCCTTGCAAAACAGCTTGAGCTCTTTGAGGTTGGATGGAGAGCGTTTGTGAACAGCAGTTTTCAGCTCTTTCCACATATTCTCAATTGGATTCAGGTCTGGACTTTGACTTGGCCACTCTAAGACCTGGTTACGTTTATTTTTGAACCATTCCATTGTAGAGTTTGCTTTATGTTTGGGATCATTGTCTTGTTGGAAGATAAATCTGCGTCCTAGTCTCAGGTCTTTTGCAGACTCCAACAGGTTTTCATCCAGAATGGTCCTGTATTCGGCTCCATCCATCTTCCCATCAATTTTAACCATCTTCCCTGTCCCTGCTGATGAAAAGCAGGCCCAAACCATGATGCTGCCACCACCATGTTTGACAGTGGGGATGGCGTGTTCAGAGTGATGAGCTGTGTTGCTTTTACGCCAAACATATCATTTTGCATTGCATTTGCATTTTCCAAAAAGTTGGATTTTGGTTTCATCTGACCAGAGCACCTTCGTCCACATGTTTGGTGTGTCTCCCAGGTGGCTTGTGGCAAACTGTAAACAAGACTTTTTATGGATATATTTGAGAATTGGCTTTCTTGTTGCCACTCTTCCATAAAGGCCAGATTTGTGAAGTGTTCGACTGATTGTTGTCCTATGGACAGACTCTCCCACCTCAGCTGTAGATCTCTGCAGTTCATCCAGAGTGATCATGGGCCTCTTGGCTGCATCTCTGATCAGTCTTCTCCTTGTTTGAGATGAAAGTTTAGAGGGACGGCCGGGTCTTGGTAGATTTGCAGTGGTCTGATACTCCTTCCATTTCAATATGATCGCTTGCACAGTGCTCCTTGGGATGTTCAAAGCTTGGGAAATCTTTTGGTATCCAAATCCGGCTTTAAACTTCTCCACAACAGTATCACGGACCTGCCTGGTGTGTTCCTTGGTCTTCATGATGCAGAACCCTGAGACTATCACAGAGCAGGTGCATTTATACGGAGACTTGATTACACACAGGTGGATTCTATTTATCTTCATCAGTCATTTAGGACAACATTGGATCATTCAGAGATCCTCAATGAACTTCTGGAGTGAGTTTTCTGAACTGAAAGTAAATGGGCCGAATAATTTTGCACGCCCCACTTTTCAGTTTTATTTTTTGTATTCATAAGGATGTGCGGTGTGTTTGATTCTATATTGGAGTGGTAGACTGGCTAGAGGCAGGTTAAGTGATCAGTACCCAGTACTTGGGACCCACACCTATCCCAAGTACAGGAATCCTATTCCCCCATCTGGAGTGCTGGTTCGAGCATAAAAGATGTTGCTCCATTTATTCTCTATGTTACTGTCAATGATTGCTGAATTCTGTTATCAGGATTGGTGTAGGCTTCAGCGGTGGGACCACACGCACTCAGATAATCATCCCGTAACCCATGGATAGGGAACAACTGTTAAACTTGGCACAAACCCTTTAAGAACAGACCAGTAAAGATAGTCACATACAACACATGGCAAATTGTTGCATTGAAAAAAGGTGAACATTCATGACACACACGTCATTCCAGCCACACATGCAGCTCTGCTTTCTTGAACATTTCATCTTATTGTACAATAACATCCTGAATTATGTGAGATGGTATGTGTTACATTTTATATCGTAGTCTGTTCTCATTACAGGGGCCAAGAAGGTGTTAACCAGACTTCAAGGAAAAGTGCAGCAAATCCTAGGAGGATAGGAATGGTTGTCAGTGACCTAAAGAAAGGGTTACATATGGATGACATCTTAGTCTTCATGTGATCACAATTACCTAAAAGGTCAACCCCATCTGCACTAGTTGACCTCTTCTGCTGAAATCATTGTTTACTTAACATACATGGACAGAGGCGAGTGCCTAGGAATGTCAGCACCCAGGACTGTCTAATGTAAAGAGGGACGTGAAAAGATTTCTGGTTGATACACTTTGTCTTCTCGTTACTAAACCAAATAGAGTACAACTGAATTATTGTATTTACATGTGATTTAGTAAATCTTAACTGAATATACTGATATACACTATATCCAATGTACATACAGGGACATTCTGAATTACCTAAGGGCTGTGACACCCCCATGACAGTGTCTGCACTAGTGTGAGACTTTATTGACTAAGGCTACTTTCACACTAGCATTAATATTTTCTGGTATTGAGATCCATCATAGGATCTCAATACCGGAAAAAAAAGCTTCCGTTTTATCCCCATTCATTGTCAATGGGGACAAAATGTAACTGAACAGAACAGAGTGCTCCAAAATGCATTCCGTCCTGCTCTCATACCAGAGAGCAAACCGCAGCATGCTGTGGTTTGCTTTTCGTCCTGGGATGCGGACCAAGACAGATCCGTCATGACCCACAATGCAAGCCAATGGGGACAGATCCGTTTTCTCTGACACAATCTGACACAATAGAAAACAGATCCGTATCCTATTGACTTTCAATGGTATTCATGACGGATCCGTCTTGGCAATGTTAAAGGGGTTGTCCGGGTTCAGAGTTGAACCCGGACATAGCCAGGATTTCATCCAGGCAGCTTGCCTGACTCTCCTTTGCCCTGCGCTAAATCGTGCAGGGCAAAGGCATTTAGGCCAGTTCCAATGATGAACCAGGCTCTGGCAGGTGGAGGCTTCCGCCCAGCAGTGAGCCCAGTGACGTCATTAAAATGGCTAGGGCAGCGCTAAAGCCGGCCCATCAAAGCTGACGACGTCACCGAACACACTGCTGGGTGGAAGCCTCCGCCCGGCAGTGTTTGTTGGTAAACAAAAGAGCCCTTGCCCTGCGCGATCCAGCGCAGGGCAAGGGAGCGCATCGGAACATGAAATGCTCCGATCCTGTTGTCAGGCGGGCTGTCTGGGTGAAATCCTGGGTATGTCCAGGTTCAGCTCTGAACCCGAACAACCCCTTTAAATATATTACAACCGGATCCATTCATAACGGATACAGATGGTCGTATTATCAGTAAAGGAAGTGGTTTTGCTGAACCCTGCCGGATCCAGCAATAAAGCTAGTGTGAAAGTAGCCTAAGCCTGCACTAACTACCACCAGCAGTAACATAGGGTCAGTATAAACCACAGTATGAGGGTTACTACACACAAGTTCAGGACTATGATATGACAATTCTAAATATAAAAAGTTACTCTTAAAGGAAACCTGTCACCACGAATATGCAGCATGTTATAGAGCAGGAGATGCTGAGCAGATTGATATACAGGTTTATGGGAAACGATTCAGTAAAACTTGTAATTTATTCTTTTAATTCTCTGCTCTTTCTGGACTTAGGAGTCATATGGGCGGTCCTATCAGTAATTGACAGTCCTCCCTCTATGACTATGTGTACAGAAGAGCTATCAGTAGTATGACCACCCAAATGACTCCTAATATAGAAATAAAAGAGTAAAATTTAAATGAGTAGATTACAAGTTTAATTGAATATTATTCTGCAAAACTATATATCAATCTGCTCAGCTCCTCCTGCTCTATTATATGCTGCCTGCAGATTGCACTGCATTTTCATGGGGACAGGTTCCCAACTAAATCAATTTGGTGTCCAATCACTCATATTTTTTTTTAAACTGCCTTGAAGCGCTTACACTTACACAGGATAACATTTTAATTTGTCACTTAAAACCAGATTTTTAGTGTCTTCAGTTTGGTTGACTTTCAGTACCTATAGCAAGATTTAAAGGGGTGTGAAGATTCCAGGTTATCCCCTATCCAGAGTATTGGGGGAAGGAACTATGAAATTGTTGGAGGTCCTACTGCTGGGACCCCAACCAATAATGAGAATGGTGACCCCCTACCCCATGAAGCCATCCGAAATTAACAGCACCTAGTCAGGCACGCACGCTTCCGCTCCAAGTACAGCGCTCAGCTATCCCTGAAACTCCTAGAAATAAATGGAGTGGAAATGCGCATTCCCAACCGGCCGCTCCGTTCATTCTGGGGGTAGGTGGTCCCCATTTTCGTGATTGGTGGGGTTTCTAGCAGTAGGAACCCCTGATCTATTAGTTATCCTGTATCCTCCAGATAGGGATTAACTTCACATAACTTGCCCGCCTTTTATTTTAAGGAGCCTGTTTTATCTACAGCATTGCACGGGTCATTCTTTCAGTCACAACATGCAGCCACCCCTGAGTGTAAAGTGCTTGGTGGCATTGTGAAAATGTACCAGGTGTCTACTGAGGGTGTGACATGAATTTAGGCTATGTTAGAAGTGGGACACTAATGAGGCACACATTTAAGATACATCTGGATTTTAAAAAAGTACAGTAACTTCCATATGAATATCAGATAACACACCTTCTAGGTTCAGAAAGCCCTGGCAATGACTCATGACCTAATGGTTGTTGGATCGATCAGGGATTTAAAGTTCTGTCATTACCCTAGAATTATGAGCCCCAAACCATGACTCTAATGAAAAAATATGTATTTGACTGATGTAACATGGATCTACAGCAGGGGTCGGCAACCTCTGCAACGCCAGCTGTTGTCAAACTACAAGTTCCAGCATGCACCATTCACTTTTGAGGGAGTTTTGAAAACAGCTGGAGTCCAGGTGGTTGTTGACCCATGATCTTCAGTCACGATCCAAAAGAGAGGTGGAATTATTTTACAAAAAGTGAAACTATTTTTCTAAAACCCGGACAGACATATGCATTCAATCCTAGAACATTGTAGACTTTTATTTATTGCTATTTCTACTATTTGTGTTTTAGATTCTTTTATTACAAACAAATGATTGAAAAAAAACATAACAGGGCTTTCTAATTGACCTGCCCTCTGCAATCATAAGGCAGATGGGAGACGAGCATGGACGTCAGCTGGGACCTAAACCAGTGTTTAGAAAATGGCATCCTGCTTTTAATAAAACACAGTGAAAATCAATAGCAGTCTATTACTTGCATAAACTGAATCAACATATCAAGGTCTACCACTCCACTATGTTCCATGGTAGTGTACCTGTTCCTGAAATAATGGCTTTCTTTTTACAAAAGAATAGGTATGATTACGGGATAAAGACATTCAAGAGGACCTTTTCTTTTCATAAGGCACTGTGCACACGACCGTACTAATTTTGTGGTCCACAAATCACTGTTTCGCAAAAAAAGGATGTCACCTTTCTTTATACCCTTGTAAAACGGACAAGAATAAGACATGTTCTATCTTTTTAGAAGGCCAGCGGAACGGACAAACTGATACCAACAGCTCACGTGCTGTCCGCATCTTTTGAAACAAATGGGTCCACATCCGATCTGCAAAAAATGTGGATCAGATGCGGACCGGAAATACGGTCATGTTCATTGGGCCTTAACCACAGCCTAATGGATAGATGGATGTCATATAATACTAAATTTGTGTGTGGCTACCCTTAAAGAGGCTCTGTCTCCTCAACCCTATTAAACCAGATATACTGCCTGGTAGGGCTCATCATGCTGATTAAAACAATATCTTTCTTTTGTCTGTATGATAAACAGCTGTAGAGAAATCAGAGGTTTTATTTATATGCAAATGAGCAATTGGAGCACCAAGAGGCGGGGCTAAATCATCTGAGCACTGCTATACAACACCCCCTATGCTCTGCACACTCCCCCCTCCCCTTGATTGACAGGGCTAGACATCAGGCTGTGGGCAGAGCACTGCAGATGTTACATAGCAGTGTTTAGAATATTCAGCCCCGCCTCTTGGTGCTCCAATTGCTCATTTGCATATGAATACAACCTCTGATTTCTCTGCAGCTGTTTATCATACAGACAAAAGAAAGGTACAGTTTTAATCAGGATGATGAGCCCTAACAGGCAGTATGTCTGGTTTAATAGGGTTGATCCTGGTGACAGAGCCTCTTTAAAGGGGCTGTCTGACAGAGACACTCATTTATCAAACTGGTATAAAGTAGAACTGGCTTTGTTGCCCATAGCAACCAATCAGATTCCACCTTTCATTCTGGAAAATGAAAGGAGGTTGCTATGGGCAACTAAGCCAGTTCTACTTTATACCAGTTTGATAAATAACCCCCAGAATATTTTTTTAGATAATAGGCAGAATGGTGTTAAAAAAGAAAAAAAAGAAGAAGCATTACTCACCTTATTGAACCCTTGCAGATGCTGTTCTGTCGCTTACCAGGTACTCACTGGTGTCCATTTTCTGGCACAGGCTCAACACACAGGGAATAGCAGTCAATCACAGTTCACAGCAATGACCTGCCTAAGCCAGTTGACTGAGTGAGATTCTCCTGCATACTCTTACGTGTCAAGCCGGGACCAGGAAGTTGGGACCAGCACGGACCCTGTAAGTGTTGGAATGTCAGGTGAGGTGAGTAATGCTCTTTATTTTTTACACCATTCTGCCCCTTCTCTAATAATATTATTGCACCTGGCAACTCATTTAACTTTCCACAGTAACATCTTGTATATATTGTCAATAAATAAGCAATGTACCCACGTCACACCCTAAAAACAATTTATGTAGAGGACCATTGTTAAATATACATATATTTATTTTGGAGGGGAAAGGCAGGTTGCACTGTTTAGGATAGAGGGAGCGCTAGTGTTTTGCTTTTTAATTAGAATTATTCTATCTTGTCTATATTGGCAGGCATTGGATTCAGCCAGTTCCCTCAGGTTCTCCAGATCCGATTGTTAAAATTACAGCGGCAGCTGGAGATGAGCCCTTCCATTCCATAGTTTAGCTCCTTTGGCTTTTTAAATGTTGGGTGGTATGTGTGAGTAGTGTATATGTGGTGTATTTATGTGTGTATACCATGTATATGGTGTATTTATCTGTAGGTGTGTTGCATATATATGGTGTATGTATATGTAAACATGTGTCGTGATGCCGCATGTCTACCGTCGAGTAAGGAACCTGTTGTTAAAAATTTGAATCCCACCCTTGTATATTGGATAAGAACATAATTTGAGGAGAGGATAGGGAAGCAGTTGGGGATGGGGGCTAAAATTACCTGGTAAGTGATAGTAAAGAGAAGAAGGAGGGTTTATTCACAGTTCTGATAGGCTCCTTTTACCCTTACTGAACCTTCATGTTTTAGTAAGGGTGTCAT
Organism: Rhinella marina; assembly: GCA_900303285.1. Lineage (NCBI taxonomy): Eukaryota > Metazoa > Chordata > Amphibia > Anura > Bufonidae > Rhinella > Rhinella marina. The sequence continues at coordinate 423,840 of ONZH01014219.1, forward strand.
CCGGGAATTCATATTGATGACCTGTCAGAATAGAACATCAATATGAAATCAGTAGGGGGTCCTACTCCTGGGACCCCTGCCGATCAGCTGTTTGGTGAGCTCTGGTGAGCGCCACAGCCTCCTCACGGATCATCAAGCACAGTGATGTCCACTATATAGCGGCTGTGCTTGGTATCGCAGCCCCATTCACTTGAAAGTCTTGAGTCTTCTGTTTGAAGTCCAGTCCGCACAGACATTTTGAAGAGGCGTTCAGTCATGCAGCCAGACTCCCATGAAGTAATAAAATAATAATTTGTAAGCATTGTAGAATTCAGTGTGACATTAGCAAATCTCTCACGCTCTGTAGGCACTTCATACATGGGCCTTGGTGACCTAGTCCTAGAAATGTTATTCTATTCCATTCACACTAACACACGCCGTGTGGCCCCATTGAAAATGCCTATACTTGTCCGTGCGCACGGACAAGTATAGGACATGCTTCAAAAGAGCCGCGGCACGGAGCTAGCTCCGTGCCGCGGCTCCCAGCCCTATAGAGGTGAATGGGGCAGCATCTATTCCCGCAATTTTGTGGATAGATATGGCCCCATTCACACGGTTGTGTGAATGGGGCCTTAGTCAAATATTTAGAATACTTTACAGATAATTCCTTTTCTATGGAACACTTTTAAGCGTGATGAAACCAAAGCAACCATACTAAACCATGCTAAAATAGTGTGATTATGTGTAGGGTAAAGTAGTGGAGGGAGTGTATATCTCACCTAGTTTCCTCAGCTGGGTGAGGTAGCTGAAATCCAGAAAGATGCATTTGTTTCAGCAGAGCATAGCCTACTGGAGCTCTTTGTTTAAGTTTGTATGGGCTGGATTTCTTTGGACTGGGAGATAGGATTGGTAGTGGGATTTCCCAGTCCATACCCTTCAATCACAGGTTTTTCCCCTGGCCTGAGGTGATCTCAGGTGAGGCCTGCTGGGATCAACACTGGAAAATAGAGCAGACCTTAGAATGTCAGTCTGGGGGGAGAAGGAATCCTGAGAGGCTTTGTGTGGTAACATCCAGGAGGGGAGGAATTAAGCATGGGGAGCTGAAAAGTGTGGTCAGAGCCTGGAGACTGGCTGACTGTGAGGCTGAGTGATGCCTGATCTTCCCTGGCATGAACAGGACTCGATAGGTGAGACAGGAATCGCCTGTGTATTAGGTAGAGCCCAGATGGGCAGGTATTTATTTTTCTTTTATGTTATGCCGGTGCTGTACCTTCACCTCACCAAGTGACACTATAACTTGGATGTTAATCTGTTAGAGTATCCTTTGCTATGCGGCACGTATCAGCCCAGCGTATGCCAAAAGGACACTCTTTTAACATACATCAGGTGCATGGGGAACTCTGGCACACATGCCAAATGTGAGGAAAAAATTTAATGCACCATATACAATACACACTGCATGGTATGTTTTCAAAATCCCTTTGTCCATTCATTGTGGAAAAATATCCTCAATACCTGAACTGCAATACTAATCTGAAAATGTTATTTAAAGAGGGTTTCCTCAAAAATATTCTACATTTTTTAAAATCAGCACCTGGATCTGAATAGTTTTATAACTGCATATAATTAAAGGGGCTGTCTCACTTCAGTAAGTTGCATTTATCATGTAGAGAAAGTTAACACAAGGCACTTACTAATATATTATGATTGTCCATATTGTTTCCTTTGCTGGCTGGATCCATTTTTCCATCACATTATACACTGCTCGTTTCCATGGTTACAGACCAGCCTGCAATAACTATAAAACTATAGGAAAAAGTATTAGCCTCTCTGGTGGTCAGGACCATGGGATCCCACATAGGCTAGTGCTTTTTCCTATAGTGAGCAAGCACGACCACCGATGGATTGCTGGTGGTCTGTAACCATGGAAACAAGCACTGTATACTGTGATGGAAAAATGAATCCAGCCAGCAAAGGAAGCAAGATATATAATAACAATACATTAGGAAGTGCTTTGTATTAACTTTCTCTACATGATAAATGCCACTTACTGAAGTGAGACAACCCCTTTAAGCATATAGTGTGGCCACTGAGTTATTCAATAAAATGTATCTGTATAGCGCCACTTGCTGTTTGTTCTTTTGCTTATTTCTCTGTCCACCTTGCTGGGATGGTCACACATTCTCAGTTCTATCCTTTAAATGCCACCAGATGTAGTTACCAGCTTGAAATAAATCTAACAGAGCTACTGCAGCAATTAATGGGAAAGTCTCTGGATCCATGTGAGGTACTTTGTAAGAAAGTGATTGTCATTTACTATATGATGTCAGAATTTCATTTTTTACATTAATCAAGGGATAACCCCTTTAAGAGGAGAAAATACTTTGCTATAATAGTACACAAAAACAGGCTATTTACATGAGTCTATTCTGGACTTATTATATGTCCATACTACTGGCATGTATCACAGTCTAACATGATTTAACTGACCAAAACTTACAAAATCATACTGTAGCTGTAAGAAAAGTCTAGCAAGTCTTATCTGAGGAAGGAAGGAGGAGAAGTTAACAAAGCATCTAGCAGCCTCCACAGGCAGTGGATTGATAGCAGATGCTGATGAAATTGCACCAGACAATATCGAATGACAGCTTCTGGGTGAAGGGATGTTGCAGAGCCTCCTGTTTCTAACCCAAATGAAAGTTGAATATATCTTAAAAAGGTAGAATTGAATCTATAAACAGCAAATGCACATTACAGTCCCATGCATCCCTACTGCACCATAAACACTAACTCAAAGATCCAGTACTAAGCTAAGAGCCAAACAGGCATGGTATTGGGGAAGAGGGGGACTTCATTCTAGCAATCGCCCACAGACCCCTTATTAATGTTCACATGGTTCTATGATTTTACCAGAGAGCTAAAATACAAGGTGTCCTTTAAAGATGAATTCTTAACCCAGAGTTTTCTCCTTCGATGACCTATAATTACCATCTAACAAAATAGTTCATCTTGAGACCTTTTTCTGTCTGTACTTCGCAATGACCCAACAGTGCCATATTATTCCTATTCAGTAACAAAGAGGCCATTCACCAAACCGCATTCCATTTCCTGAAGAAAATGCGGACGTGATTATTTTTTATCATGTGAAATGTAGGTAACTGAAGATCTGGCAAGGCTGAACAAAACACATGGCCCTAGGCAGAGTTCTAATATGGTGCTCCTGACCTCTGTGGCACCTCACTGTGTAGCATCATCATGCTGCCCCCACAATGCAAGATGCCATGATCATTAACTTCAGTACAAGACGTGAGGCATGAAGTATGAAAAACACCACATAGACTGCAATATATATGCATATATAGAGAGAGAGAATTTACCAGAACACTGCCATCAGCCTTTGATTGTCTTGCCAGCGTAACTCCCATCCACTCATCATCTCTGTCCTCTTTACATGTCTTTCCACAGTAAATTCCTCGACTGTTTCCTGAAAGGAGAAGGTGAGAGAGATGAATCCACTCTCTGGAAGGTACAGCTTGGTACATATTCCCTAAAGCAAAATAATCTTCAAAGGCAACCTTTGTGTTAAGGGTCTGCTTTTAGGAGTAACTTCAAGTGTCCTCCCCTCATGTTAAAACCATATGACTCCTAGTGCTTGGTAGAAAATTTAGCACCATATTTTTTTGCCATTCACAGTATCTGCATTTATGACAAAATTAACTTTTATCCATTAGGCAAATTAAGTTGGCCAAGAGGCCGGTTCTATTCCCGTCTGCTCCAGGTCTCAATTTCCGGTCCTGCCTATCACCTCCAGTGGCTGTATTTCCAATATCATTGTAGCCTTTACTGAAATCTTGCATGTGTGCAGCTTGTTTTCTGCCTAGCACACGCATGAACGAGCATATGCAAGATTTCAATGAAAATTATGGTTACACTGGGACCTACCAAGTGCTGGGAGGCGTCTGGTAGGAGTAAATCATCTGACAGACTGCTTTTAAAAACCTTGACATTTACCAATGGAACCATGTGTCATTTAAGACATAGGCTGTGTTCACGACTTCTGATTTTGCAGTATCCATGATGGATATGATGGTTTAGGTTAAATGAGATCTCTTCATGTGCGGAGAATTGGTACAAATCTTTTCCATATATATCTGAATGAGGAATGTTTTTGTTTGGCTGCATCACTGCTAACATATATTATAGAAAGAAAAATCAAATATCAATGTATCCAAATAAAATTCTTTACATGGTGCCCTTATTTTACTGTTTATGACTGTATATGTCTTTATTTCTGAAATATCAATCTGCTGTATATTTCTATCTATCCATCCATTTAAAATGATTGTCCCATTTGAAAACACTTTTCAATATGTCCTGTTAGGACATATGGACATTATAGATGAAGGTCCCCTGCAGGGCTAGTCAACTGATTGTTGGGATGGCTTCGATCTAAGGAGAAGGTCCCAGATGGGGCAACCCCTTGATATCCAGAATTCATTCAAAAGAAAATTTAAAATCTACAATCACCCCGAAAACATGAAAAGAACTATAAGTTGCTTCATGTAACTCACCTCTTCCCAGATCCAGCTCTGTACATGTCTTGTCTGGATTGCTGTGAACTCTACATTTAAAAACTGCACCAGGAGCTTTTAACAATGAACTAAATTTAGAATCTGCTTTTGGGGCTCCCACAAGTATCCTAAAAAGGAAAGCAAAAAACAGTAAATATACAGATTTGGTTAAAATAAATACAAAAATCTAATTTCCTTCAATACTTAAAGGGGTTTTCCGAGATTCTGATATTAATGACATATCATCAGGATAGGTCATCAATATCAGATCGGTGGGGGTCCAACACCTGAGAATGTCACTAACTAGCTGTTTGAGGAGGCCAAGGCGCTTAAGTGAGCACTGCGGCCTCCTTGCAGCTTAAAGGGGTTGTCCGAGTTATTTTTTTGTTCTTTATATGTTTCTAACTTGTCAGGTATAATAACTTTCCCATATACTTTGTGTTTCTAAAGCTGCTGGTTTCTCAGAGTTGACTGTGGGTCACATGACCTATGATGTCACCTTATCTCTCTGCTCTGTGATGTTTCGTTCAGAGTTCAGATAACAGTCTGTACACGAGACGTCACTGGCCACGCCCCCTTTCTTTGCTGGGCTCCTGCTATCTGCTTTCTTCCTGGTTTCCTTCAGATAAAACATTAACCCCTTCAGCCAGAACACACTGAGGGCTCAAGGCTTTAGAACAAACAGTAGCTGCAGCAGTGAGAGGAGACAAACGCTGGGCAAGGAGCTATAGAGGAATTGTATTGTACAAGAACAGGTAGGGAGAATTTCCTGTGTGTATCAGCAGTGTCATTGTACAGCTGGGACTTGTAGTCCTACACATACAACATGCTGCTGAGTATTCCAGCAGGCAGACATGTCACTCAGCACTTGTATTCATTCCCTTTGCAGAGAGGGGGGGAGAAGGGGGGAGGGGCTGAGATTGTTGTTATTGCATGTAAACAAAGACCAGAAGAGAACCAGGGAAATGAGGAAATATGGATTTTTTTTGCCTAAAACTTGCTTAACTTAGTTATATATTGCTGCCCATCAGATTTGAAGTGCTATATATTTTTTTTCATAACTCGGACAACCCCTTTAACAAGGACAGCGCCATACATTGTATAGTGGTGGTGGTTGGTATTACAGCTCAGCCCCATTCACTTGGAATGTGATTGAGGTGCACCTTGTCCACGTGACTGATGAATCAAACATCACTGACCCAAGAAGAAGCCATAGCACTCACTGGAGCTCTGCGTTCTCTTCAAAGAGCTGATCGCCAGGGTGCCAGGAGCTGGACCCCCACTGATCTGATATTGATGACCTATCCTAAAAAGAGGTCAACAATATCAGAATCTCTGATAACCCCTTTCATTTTTGCATTTGTGAAACATCAACATGAAGTCTTGTCTGAAGCTTGGGTGGTAGAAATCCTTGGGCTGGGAATTGGCCACTCTAAAAGGGAAGCTTCATATAACTTTGCGTTCCAGCTTATGACCTGCATGTAAAACAGAGGCAGTCATGCATTTATCAGAATTGTTGATTTAAACTTGGTTTATTACAAACACAAAGGAATCAAACAAGTAGCAGTAAATAGATTATAAAATATTATGTCATGAGATATCCGAGCAATCCAAGAACTGAACTTCTATACAATGCACCAGATACCAATCAATACATTTCTAAATTTAATTGAAGATGACAGGTCAGTTACATATTAATAATCTAATGCAGTACAGATCATATGATGCCCACTGTCTTATGATTCCAAAAAATATTTCAGGGCACACATGCACTGTACAGTACAACATGAAACAACGGCCATGGCACCACCAACGTGAGCACAGACGTATAAAACAGCAATGTTTCTGAATCCACCTTCTAGCTGTATAAGGAGCTTGATGAGGGCCTGTGTGCTGAAACGCTGCTGTGCTATGAAATAAAGCTCTGGTCTCTTCAAAGCCTCATATTGGGGGTGCACTGGACTCTGCTGCATACTTGACTGTGGTGAGTCTGGTACAGTCAGTCCCAAACACGTCTGCCGTTCCTTGGTCTGGAGCATGTGTTCTACTTGATAGGGCACATGTGTACAGATACTAGATGGCTGGTCATTTTATGTTGGCTTATGGACATGATGCATAACTCTCCAGTAGTATTAGCCTTTAAAGAAGAGAAACATGCATGTGTATGAACATAATTATACACAGCGTGCAATAAAACCGCTCTGTACTGGATACCGCCCCCTTCAGATAGGACATTAGTTATAGGACAGTAGTCCGCAGAGAGAATCTAAAAGTCTTGTTGAGCAGGCACATTTCAGGGGGAATTCACTGAACCCATGCCAGTGTGTATTTTAGGGCTCATGCACATGACCGTAAGTATTCTGTGGTCCCCAAAAAAATGTATCCGCAAAAAATACCAATGCTGTGTGCATTCCATATTTTGTGGAAAGGAACAGCTGGCCCCTAATAGAACAGTCCTATCCTTGTCCGTAATGCGGATAATAATAGGACATGTTCTATTTTTTTGCAGAACGGACATACAGAAACTGAATGCACACAGAGTAAGTTCCGTTTTTTTGCGGACCCATTGAAATGAATGGTTCTGCATACATTTCGCAAAAAAAAAAACACGGAACGGACACGGAAAGAAATTACGTTTGTGTACATGAGCCATTAATATGAGGGAACCATAGAGCTAAAGCATAAGATATATGTATATTAACGAACTGCAATAACAATATGATTATGCAGTTTAGTTTAAAGGGGTTTTCCAGGGAGCAAATCATCGCCAACTGGTGGAGTCAGTCATTAGCATTGTACGGTAGCAACAAAGTTGATGAGATTTTAAGAAATCTCAACCACTTGTCGCAGAGAAAAACCGCAGCATAAACTGACTTGTGCTACAGGTTTTCAATCTGCAGCGTCAATTTATGCTACAGATTTTACCCGTGGCATTCATCACTGGCACTCAAGCCAACAGAAAAATCTGCCAATCGCTGGCGTTTTTTACAGTTGCGGTCTTCATTCTCATCTGCAGCAGATGTGCCATGTGTGGACATCCTCTAAACTGTTTTAGGCAGAAGTCGCACATGCAGTTTTTGGTGCAGATATAGAGGTATTAGCACAATAATTCTGCGTGTTGTATCCACTGCTGTGTTTGCCAGATGAAACTGCATTAAACTCTTCACGTTGGATCTAACAAATTATCAGCTATTCTACATTACTTGAGATTATAGAAAAGTGTAGAACATTTTATTGTTACTATAGACAGCCTGCAATGAAAGGTTACTAAAAACTTGGTACTATTACTATTTATCAGCAGAATCCAACAAGTGATTCTACTGTTCTACAAACATGCTGGACTGTCAGAATCTCTGAATTATCAGGTGCCAGGTTTACAGTAACTTTATTTAAAAGGGTTTTCCAAGGCTTTAGAACTGATGACTTATCCTCAGGACATGTCATCACTACCTGATTGGTGGGGGTCCGTCCACAGGGGATCCCTGCTGATCAGCTGCTTCAGAAGGCACTGGAGCTCCTGTGAGCGCTGCGGCCTTCTCCGTGCTCACCAAGCATGACGCCTTACATTGTATAGCGGATGAACGAGACGTCACCGGCCTAGGGAAAAACAGTCAGAAGGCAGTGGTGCTACTGTGATCGCCACTACCTTCTCAAACAGCTAATCGGCAGAGTCCCAGGTGACAGACCGCCACCAATCAGATACTGATGACCTATCCAGGAGACAGGTCATCAGTTGTAAAGTCTCGGAAAACCCTTTTAATGGTCCGTTATAATTAATTTTCCTGCAATGAGGTGGTGTTAATCTGGAAATAATTCTCAGCTGAATGTTCCTTTGGTTGACAACTATTTCTCCTGGCTCCTGAACTTCATAGGTACGAAGGAAATAAACCGCAGGCTTATTTCTTGTGGGAACAAAGGATCCGGCACGTTGAAATCCAACATGCCCTTACCTTCTTCCCCTGAAAATCTGCCATTAGGGGACAGCAGTGATGCTACTTTGTATATCTTATGCACTTATATAGCACTACTATATTCCGCAGCGCTGTACAGACATTAGCATCACACTTTCCACAATGGGCACGGGGGGAACATACAGACTCCATGCAGAAGTTGTCCTTGGTCGGATTTGAACCTTTAGTTTAATAGTATTATATAGCTAATGGAGGCTCATGATTAAAAGCGTCTTGTAAACTCTGCAGACCATTGACATCTAATTTCTCCTTTATGGACTTGTGGTTCAACTCATACTTCATATTAAATGCTGAAAACTCAAGGACTGCAGAATACCATTGTAAAAGATTAGAAGAATACCAGATTGTTAGTCTATTATATCTCGCCAAAGACAGATTAAGTTGGACATTCTTAACCATTCCTGTCTTGAAACAAACCATTCAATACATTCCCACGTCAAATCTCTATAAATCCTAAGTGTCAAAGTTCTGCAATGTTATAGCTGTCCCTCTAGAAAGTGACTTAAAAGAAATCCAGAAATTCCAAAGGCTTAAGGGAAATTTGTAGATGTTGCTCCAAACCCTGGACCCTATTATAGAGATGAAACACCGGGGGATGCTCCACAGGCAAAAAGACAATGGAATCAATTCCACTTTTCAGAGGAGACAAGAAAAACAGCCCCACTTAATATGACATTTCACTCCTATCATTCCTTCCTCTGTTGTAATCTCAATGTAATAGGCAGGTCAGTCACTAGTGTTAGTTTACCCAGGAGAGTAGACGTATATACATGTTCATTCTAGAGCTTTCCTCCATAGATCTTCAGATACGCAAAAACTTCCATAGTAAAAGTGCGCTGAAAAGTGGGCAGTTACACATAATGTATACTTGACGTTTCCCATTTAAATATTTCACAGTAGATAGTAGCACATTTTAATATGTGATTCCCACAGATCATACATAAGCTGTATTCATGTCTAGTCTTATAGTAACATGGCAAGAACATATAGTGACTCAAAGATACCCAAGTATACTAATATTCAATGCTACGCTACAGGTTGTGGGGGATCAGTGAAAATGTTGCATGTTGAATGTCACTTTACAATGATGAGATTGGAGAAGCGTCATGTTTTGTGTCTTTACTTTTGTGAGGCTACATTCACACTGGCGTCACACGAAGGTACAGTAACAATAACAGCCTATGGGGTTATTCACACAGCCGTTTTTTTTTACAGCCCGTGAATAACAGCCGTAAAAAAAAGGAAATGTCCTATTCTGTCAGTTTTCACGTACCAACAGCCCCCATACAATTCAATGGCATTTTTCAGAAACTGATCAGTGAAAAACCAGCCATTAAAATGGACCATTTTTTTTGTTTGTTTTTTTACTATTGTGTGAATGTAGCCATAGTTTTCACTATGCTCTCGCTATAAGTATGTTATTCGTGCTGTTATTTGTGCTGTTATTCGTTATTTAGCAGTCTACTATATTAAAAAAATTCTTGTCTAAGGGAAGATTCTTCTCTAAATTCACATATACACGGGTGCATTGTCCGGCTGTGTAGCATCCACAAACAATAATAAATGATAAATTAACATTTATTAGGAAGGGGATCAGTTCCCCCTTGCTTTTAAAAACAGTCTGCCAGATGGATCCAACTGATGTAAATGTGGTATTACTAGTTTCCAAAGAATATGACAAGAAATCTAATAGCCATATGACCTGCCTAATAACACAGCACGCAACATGAACAGACCAATTGCCTGCATCAATGAGCCCACTATGCATGATGGCAGTATGTGCTCCCAGCCCTCCTGCAAACTCTGATACTGCCATTGTTAGTACCAAGGCAGATCCCGTTTTCATCACTGAACACTACTGTGTGCCATTCTGCATCAGAGTTTGTAGGAGAACTGGAGAGCGCCTACTGCCATCAAGCATAGTGCAGAGACACACAGGACCAACATCAGGTGTCATGGCTTTCGGTATGACCAGGACATCGCGAACATACCACTGTAGGATATACATCTATATGACACTTACCATGCCAGGGTGGTAGCCTAGAGGAGATGCCACCCAGTGTTAATGCCTTAAAGGGGTTTTCCTCAGACAATGGGGGAATATCGCTAAGTTATGCTCCCATTCTCTGATAGGTGCAGGTCCCACCTCTGAGACCCATACCTACTTCAAGAAAAGAGACCTGAAAGTTGTGGAGGACACACTGCGCATGTGCAGCCATCTTCCATTCATTTATATGGGGCCGCCGCAAATAGCCAAGCACTGGCACAGCTATTTCCGTGTGCCCCATAGAAATGAATGGGAGCGGTGGCCGCACAAGCGTGGTATGCTCTCATTCGCTTCTATGGGGAGAGCACTTGGTGGTGGCTGGACCTGGGGAAACCCGGGGTCCTCCCGCAACCACCTTCCCCGCTCTGTTCTCAGTGTAGGTGCAGATCCCAGAGGTGGGACCCACACCTATCAGACAATGGGGACATATCCTAGAGATATGCCCCCATTGTCTCAGATGGGAATACCCCTTTAACATATACCCTGCTGCAGAACTCAAATTATAGGGTGCCCTGCCTTGGTTAAATGATCATTGACCACGCAATCCTGTGGAAGCAGTCCCAGTGCATATTGTTGTCTCAGTTAGGAGACATGATATTCCAACAAGATAACATCCACACACTGCCTGCACCACACAACATGCTCTTTAGGGTATTCAGCAGCTCCCCTGGGCAGCTTGATTACCAGATCTCTCCCCCTTTAAGAATGTACAGAAGCCAACAATCACCTTGGTCCAAGTTGAAAGAGCTTGGAATGACATGTTCTTTTCTCAGCTGCATCAAACACACCACAGACATCAGTAGAGGTTTATTTTATGCTGTCCCTCCTGTTACATTCTACAGTATTAGGGCTCATTCACACGACCGTATGACCACATCCGTAGTTCCGTTCCACAGCCCCACATAAAAGACAGAGTATGTCCTATTATTGCCCGCAATTGCGGACAAGAATAGTCATTTCTATCATAGTGCCGGCCATGTGCGGTCTGCTAATTGCGGGACGCACGCGTGCCGGTATCTGTGTTTTGCGGATCCGCAATTTGCGGACTGCAAAACACTACGGTCATATGAAGGTAGCCTTAGACATAATGACTATGACTAGAGACTATGACTACGAAAAGAAGCTCCAAAACTGATATTTCATAGGGGACACAAGTATTTACTGAGCAGACATGTCAGGAATGGTGACCAGTCCTAATAATGAGAACTAATCAATACTATCAGCATGCTAAAATAATGTCTGCAGTGATGGAATAATATCAGATACCCTTGAATTACAAATCGTAAACTCCCTTTAGACAGCAGATCATTCACAACAGCTTTGTTAGGTATAGAAAAAAAACATCTTCAAGGTCTGTGCTGGAGGAGCTTGCTGGAGTGGATTCCTGTAACAGTCTTAATGCATTTGGAATGTAAAACAAAGCATACAATGGAAATGAGCCAGGCATACGTCAAGGAGGCCTTCAGACTTTCCCAAAAATAGGAAAACCTAAGCAAAAAGCATGTGCGTGGACCCAGAGAACCAGTATGGAGATTTCACTGATGACGGGCAATACAGTTCCCAATTTACAGACTGCGAAGCATTGCTGACATGTCTTTTCATCATGATGAGCGTCTAATAGTAATCCAGCTATCGTGTAAATATGGCAGAATGGAAATGCCGACTCCACCACTTTCACAAATCAATGCAGCCATCAAGCTTTTCATTTCTTACTTACAGGTTCATTTCCTATAACTCAGCAATTTATTACTGGTTTTAGTTTACAAACCTAATCATTATTCCGCTTTAATATTCTGCAGTAGCTAAAGTCCACCCGCCTGCCATTAAATTGTCTGAGGGCCTTCCATTAAATTCCTGTGCTCTATTAACTGTTTTGCTACATTTACTGCAAAGCTCAGTCAGAACATGGAATGTCATGATTTACATGCAAGTCAGAATTATTGGGCCAAATAGTCAATGATTAGTACATTACAACCAGAATTTAGCTGTTACAATAAAGAAATACAAGTATTATTCTATTTCAATGGTCACTTAAAGGGAATCTTACTACTCCGAACTCCGTCCAGAGGTGGGCACCCGCACCCTGGAAAAAAAGTCTATGGTGTACCAATATGTCTTAGACTTTTCCTGCCATTAATCAGCACAGGTCGCACTATGAACGGCACAGGCAGTGCACTGAAGGTAGGCGTCTAGTATAGCTAAATGATAAATGATACTGGACTGTAGTATTCAGGTTAAATTGTCATGTTGCCACTTTCCGATAAATAAGTGGGTTGTAGGGTTGCAGTTTGGGCACTTGGTCTGTTAAAGGTTCACCATCATTGTCCTATATAGGAACCCCTGCTCCCAGCCACAATGAAAAGCTCGTAAGACTCGGCTTCTCCATGCATTACATAGACAATTATTCATTTGAATGGCTGGCACGTCATTCCAGATTTATCCTGTAGTAGGCGCAATGTGCAGCAAGACAAGGCTAACCACAGCAGATGATAGAGAAGCCAGCTAAATCTTGGTAAGATTAAACCCTTTCACTTCTGCAGCGGTTTGGACAATATATGCAGTTTTAATACATACGAATAAAACCTATATTACTAAATAAAAAATAATAACCATGCCACTCAGCATTTTATACACAAAGACACCTTCATGCAATTTTGAGTCAAAAATGTAATTTTTCATAAAACTTACAGAAAGGATTACTGTATATTAATAGAGAACTGTGTGACCCAAGCAGAAAATTATATGGAAAACACATCCTAAAAATAAAAGTTCAATATGTGTAGAGTTCATATATAACCACTCAGGCTTAAAACTACATGCACATATCTTCATAAAATCACCAGAATTGGAAAGACCAAAAATCTGGTTTTAAGATGAAAATTTAGTACCAACCTAAAAAAATACAGAGATTACCACCCATGAAAAGTGAAACATATTTAGTAAAAACGACCGTATATATTTTCTGAAAGCAGACAACCTGATGACTGCAGTTGATGTCCACCTTCATGTAACTTTGTGACAAACAGAAATTATTTAATACATTTATCCAAAGCTTTGCACCTAAAACCTCCTAGCAGAGGACAGGTTTACACACAAAAACAATGTATACGGCATCTGTGTACCTCCCGCTCCCGATTTTGGATGGTTGGGCATGTGGCTCTCAGAAAAAATCAGGACACACAAATTTGCCATCAAACCACAGGCTAGGGTCCCTCTTTTTTATGATGTAAGGCCTGGACAGCGTTACGTACAGTATATACAGTGCCACCTACAGGGGTAGCAATTAAAACCAGAATCACCAAGAGGGCACCACCATGTGAGCTGAGGAGGTAACATATTTCGTTTCTGCTCTGTCAGTCCTAGATTGAATGGGGACTGCAGTCGAGCATGGCACTACACTACTCTTCACACCAGACTCTAGCAGTATTGAACAGGGAAAGAGGCAGAGCTTTGCAGTAATGTGGCTCTACGCTTACTAATATCTGCCATGTGCTTGAAGACCAGCACCAGACAGACTACATCTTTCAGACTCCACTTTCCAGATAAGCTAGTGTGGTCAGCAAGCACTTATTACAGTGTTCGGCTCCCTTTACACCATGCACTGAAAATCCAAGTACTGTAATGAATGTCTGTCTCTCCGTACCACACAGGCAATTCATTGCAATTTGTGCAGAGTGACAAGATGAACAGAGGAACTGGAAGTCGCTCAGAATACATAGCCCACCTGGTGCACAGCACTCATACAAGTGCAGGGCGGGTAGGGATCAAAGGATAAAAGTCAGTTTTATTGGCACTGCCAACTATGCAGGCTATATAACTGATCACTGAAGGTTTTTCATACAATATCGTGTTTTCCTAAAACCTGTGTGCGTCTTATAGTCTGCAACACACTGTGATAACCATCTCTGATAAGTATGTTTGTGCCTATATTGAGTTACTGACTGCAAAACAGTTCATGTTCCTTGTACAGTGGCTGACCTGAATCGGAATGCATAGGAATGGTCATATGATAAAAGTCCCATCTGCTAAGTACTACATGGACCATGCACCATAATGGTGGCGTTGCTCCTTTACATTACAGCTACCTAGAATGCTGATGAATGTGGAGGACCAATGAAGACTGTGCCACTCTGCCCAGTAGTCTCTAGCTTCAATCAATGCCCATCTCCCCAACACTCACTGACACTCGACTACACTACTCCCTGTGCAGCGGCAAGTATGAATTCTCTGTCCATGCTTTGCTGTCACATCTGCATTTCTCCACGAGCCTCCATCACAAAAAGTGAAATGAATGTTAATAGAAGACACATAGCCGTCTTTCACAGCTTTTGGGGTAAAGTAAGCATAGTATATCCACACTATATAGAGAAACGTATGGAGACACATCTCTTAATCATTGAATTCAGGTGTTTCATTCAGTTGCCACAGATGTATAAAATCCAGCATCTAGCAATGCAGTCTGCCTTTACAAACATTTTGTGAAAGAATGGATTACTCTAAAGCAGGGATGCTCAACCTGCGGCCCTCCAGCTGTTGCAAAACTACAACTCCCAGCATGCCCGGACAGCCTACAGCTATTAGCCTACTGCAGGGCATGGTGGGAGTTGTAGTTTTACAACAGCTGGAGGGCCGCAGGTTGAGCATCCCTGCTCTAAAGAGCTCACTGAGCTTGGGGAAGGCCCTTTTATGTTCCAACATGACTGTGCTCCAGTGCACCAAGCAAGTTCCATAAAAGCATGGTTGGGTGAGTTTGGTGTGAAAGACTGGCCCACACAGAGCCTTGACTTCAACCGATTCATCATGACAAACTAGAATGGAGATTGAAAACCAAGCCCTCTTATCCAACATCAGTGTATGACCTCACAAAAGCTCTTCTGGATGAAAGGGGAAAAATTCCTGCAGACACACTCCCAAATCCTATAGAAATGCGTCTCAGAAGAGTGGAAGCCGTTTTAGCTGCAAATAGGGCACCAATATCGCAATAACGCCTGTAAAAGCGTCTATGATGCGTGTTGAAGCGATTTTACTCCCTGGAAAAAGTCTAAGGCGCACCACTACTCCTTAGACTTTTTCCTGCTTTTCATCAGCGCAGGGCGTGCTGTGAACGGCACAGGCAGCTCAGCGATGCTGCCTGTGCCTGAAATAACCAATAACAATGCTCCTTACAGTAGGGAGCGATACAGGTCGGGTGAAGCAGAGGAAGCCGGCGGGAGCTGTAAGAAGGAGGGGCCGGCTCCCGGGGGTGGCTATAGGAAAGAAAGCAGGGCGCGCAGACCATGGACCCTGTGAAACGTGACAAGGCTGCCGGAGAGGTAGGAAGCGCACACTGATGTGACTGGTCCCCAGGAGAAGAGCTGCCCTCGGGCCTGTGTCCCCGGCCCCCAGGTGGAGCGGGCTGGGGGGTGGGAGAGTTGTGGCAGTGAAAAGCTGTCAGTCTTCAAGTGAGTGATTTCCCCCTCCTTCTCCAACCATGGTTCTGTCCAATCTACCAGTTCTCTGCTCCCCCTCCTCTTGTCACCCCACTAGTAACCCTGATCCCCCTACGAGTGACCCTGCTGCCCCTCCTCCTGTCACCCCACTAGTGACCCTGCTCCCCCTCCTCCTGTCACCCCACTAGTGACCCTGCTCCCCCTCCTCCTGTCACCCCACTTGTGTTCCTGCTCCCCCTCCTCCTGTCACCTCACTAGTGACCCTGCTCCCCCTCCTCCTGTCACCCCACTAATGACCCTGCTGCCCCTCCTCCTGTCACCCCACTAGTGACCCTGCTCCCCCTCCCTCCTGTCACCCCACTAGTAATCCTGCTCCTTCTGTCACCCCACTAGCGACCCTGCTGCCCCTCCTCCTGTCACCCCACTAATGACCCTGCTCCCCCTCCTCCTGTCACCCCACTAGTAACCCTGCTCCCCCCACTAGTGATCCTGCTCCTTCTGTCACCCCACTAGTGACCCTGCTCCCCCCTCCTCCTGTCACCCCACAGGGAAGAAACTGAACAGAGTCCGCCGACTATGGTGGGATCCGTTCAGTTTCCATTGGGGATCTGCCTTTTTACCAGATAAAAAAAGTACTGCATTTGAAGCTTTTTTGTCTGGTCTTTCAACAGAATCTGCAACAGAGGCTCTAAACGCAGCCTCCAAATGCAGATGTGAGCTAGTGTAGGCCTATGTATTATGTATTTTAATTATTGCAGTGCATTGCTTCACCCTACATGGTTCAGAAATACTAGTGAGGATGCACAATATAATGTCACAAGGAGAAACACAATAGGTCAGTAAAATTGTCAATACCACATATGTAGTTTTATTGCATTTTAATACTAAAAAAATAAAAACTTTGAAAAAAAATATTTTTTTCTTTTCGGCACCATATTCTGACCCCTATAACTTTTTTGTAGCTATGTGTAAGGAGCTGCTTGAGGGCTCATTTTTTGTGGGGCGATCTCAACTTTTCATTGATACCATTTTGTGGTGTGTATGATCACTTTCTATTTAATTTGTTGTAGGGGGTCAATTGACCAAAAAACCTGCTGTCTCGACACTAAGGCCATTGATTGACTGCTGTGATGACGTCACACTTGTCAGTGTGATATCATCGCTGCAGTACAGTAAACAAAGCCCTTTCGGGACAATGCCAGGGGATTTAACAGGTAATCAATGGTTCTTTTATTATTTTATGCAATCCTCACCCTTGACTCATGGGATCTATTAAACACTTCTTGACGTGTGTATATATATATATATATATATATCTTTATTTAACTGACAGGCCACATATGCTACCAAAGAGTACATTGGGGCAGGACAATTAAATATAGTTTACACTGTTCTATTTCTACGCCATGCTGTGCTATTTCCATTGACATCGCTTCACTACGACCGTTCTATTATAGAAACCACTTCACTCTGAACACAGGCCCAGTGAAAAAAGTCATCTAAGTAAAACCAGCTTCAAAAGCACCGGCGGAGGTCTGCAACGAAGTGATGAGTGCCACAGATGGTGTGAATGATATGCAGAGAATTGTACTTATTACTACACATCCACAGCTGGACGTTATCTAGATCACTTGTGAGATGACATTGTGCAAATGATCTAGCAGACCCTTCCTCTAGATAAGACCAAGTACACTATAATATTGCCGCTGTGATATCCTGCATTACTTTCATGTGGGCTTAGATACACAGGATGTAGTCATGGACGTGACTCCTGCATGATCCTTCAGTCTCATTATATTCAAACAATGCACATATATATTCAGCTAATAAACTGCACTATTACTGTGTCATCAGGTACTGTGCACAGACTGTGCCACAGGTCATCATCTCTAAACCACTTTATACACTGATCATATGCTATTTTATAGATGTAATATGGTCATGGTTATCGCTTCCCTTGTTATGTGCACATCAGTTCAGCTTTCACCTTTTTCTCACTAGCAGATGCATGCGGCCCACTGAGTTGTGCTACAGTACATTCTTCAGGATGCCAGGTCAGAACATGTAACGCTTATGACTATTTTGATTTCCACATGGTGTCTTAGGTCTTTTCCTACTTTTCTTGGCCTCTAAATGAGCTGCATTTAATTGTCCATCCTCCACTGTGAATACTTACCACAACTCAATTCTGAACAGTTATGGACCCATACCCACACATAAAAGGTTTTGAACTGTGGGGTCCAAGTGCTGACACCATCACTGATGGCTAGAACAAGGAGAAAGAAGCACTCACACAGAGTATTCTTTCTCCTTCTGTGTCTTTGAGCCTGTCTTAGGTCAGTTCTGTGTGCTTTTGTGCTTCTTTTTACTCTCTGTAGCCATTGGCGGCGGTCTCCACACTCAGTCCCTGACTGATCAAAGCCTTTGATATGTCACTGACACATCAAAAGTTTTTTCATAATTTAACACCCCACAAACATTTTCATAAAAGAGGTGCATACAGGGACTACAGGTAGGACCATGTAGAGCCACACTGACTGTGCCACGATGAAATCACCCGGCCATATAACTATCAATTTAAAAGCCAATGCGGCTGCATCCACAATGGTGTCACCTTCATCTCAATCACGTCAGTGTCAACCCATGTGGTGCTACTCAAACATTGCCCACTTTCACAGAGTTATCATCACAACATATTAACTATTACATCTGCTATTTCTGCAATTTGCGCAAAATCAAAGAGAAAATGCACCCAGTGCAGTTACACAAAACTGTGTTAAAAGTCCTGCAGGCGATCATCATAAATGGAGAAAGGTCCTCAATCTTTTCTTTCAATGTCTAACAATGCACTCATGAAAAAGCACATGATTGGGATTTTATTTACAATCATAGAAAAAGTTTCTTTGCCAAATGTATCTATAGGTTTGTGAGTTGTCATGGAAAAACCTATGGGGTTAATAAATCTGTAGCTACACAATTATTTACTGCTAGGATTGCCTGCAGTGAGACTTGCTTTGATCACATATCACTCACATCCTATCCTGGGACGACCTTCTCTGTAAGGCATGCCCCGCTGCTCCACAGTGCCCTAAATGTTCACTTTGCAAACAGTAAGGCAGCTAATAGGGTAACACCCTATTAATCAGGATTAGAAGTGCAGTATTTTGCCAGTGCAGTGTTCTACATGACCCCACTGTAGAACTAAGAAAGATTCCTAGAAGAGGTGTAACTATAATTCATAGAGCCCCCCAAAAAGGTACAATATTCTTGTACCTGACTGGGCCCCCAAACCTCTGGGCCCCATTAGTGCACTGGTTGCTATGGCTATAATTATGCCCATGATTCCTAGGCTGTACGAACTAGTTTTCTGTGAATGCACATTGAGGTCAGCTTCACAGGTTCACATGAACTTACTGCATCATAGCAATCTATGATGTACTGATCTCTGGTAATTAAATCCGCATTTGGTCCTGGACACACCTCTAGAATATGGACTTCAGAAGCTGGACATTTATAGCCAGCCTCAATATGTGTAACATAAAGTGAAATGTTATGAGCAGTGGGTGTGGAACCACTATACCAACCAACAGACCTGAATTTGAGCTAATTCTAAGGGTGCTATCTTGGCAGTCCCTGGGTTTCACCATTCAACCCCTATACAGGGATCTGGTCTTCGCTGCACGGGAGCCACCAGACTGCTACCTTCTGGAGTAGTCCTTGTGTGGTTGACAGCTGACTCACAGGTGTCAGAGCCACTGGTGTGTGGCACCAAGTTTGTCAGGCAGAATCGTAGTCACAGACAGACCAAGGTCAGGGCAGGCGGCTAAGGGTCAATACAGTAATCAAGCAGAGGTCAGATCGGGCAGTGGAGGGTCATCATCAGGAAAGAGGCACAAAAGTTCAATACAAAGATAAAGAGAACAGCACATATTCACAGGAACTAGCAAGCCAGATAACATAATGCTCAGGTACCGCTCC
The DNA here is from genome assembly GCA_900303285.1 of Rhinella marina. Taxonomy (NCBI): domain Eukaryota; kingdom Metazoa; phylum Chordata; class Amphibia; order Anura; family Bufonidae; genus Rhinella; species Rhinella marina. Next base: position 443,815 of record ONZH01014219.1, read on the forward strand.
ATAGGAAAGGTGCTCTGAGTACCCCCAGGTGTCCAGCCATAGGCTGGTGCAGATTTGTGTGTGTACACACTGGCCCTTTAAGGGTCAGAGAATGAGTGCCCTACAGGATCTGGCGAGAGGCCTAACAGCCAAACCCCCAGTAGAAAACACACAGCTCCGGTGGATGGGACACCTGCTGGAGGGCAGCGGAAAGCCAGAGGGGCCCGGCTGCTGAGCCACATTAAAAGGTTGAGTCATGTGGCATCCATTCCCACCCCAGATAGCAGGACGGCATCAGGCACGGAGTCCGCCATAAGAGGAAACAACTTCTTCCAGCTCTATATAAATTGCCAAGGTTGCTAGTTACCCATTGGGGGACATTTAGCAAGCTAAATTTGTGAGAATTGTGTCTTATTTTGCACCAAAAAATGTCACACATGATTTGCACCACATTTATTATGTATTTTGTGCCTCTCTCAAAAAGGGTATGACCTAATGAGAAAAAGGTGTGGATTATTGGATTATGAAGAAAGGGCATGGATTACGATGCGCCGACATGTTTCTAGATTTTGTGTCAATATTTTATTTCATAATTTGTGTACGAAGTAATCAGACCAATAGGTGATATAAACCTACATGAAAGTGTCTCAAGATGCACCACAATTATCATCCAACATCAAGCGCTGTGATCAATTTAGATTGTCTACACTGCCTTAATATTAGGAAATCTGCCCTAGTGTCTCTCAACATGCATGCGACCTGCGTGATGCCCAAACCACTTTGGCAGCCAATTGCCAACTATTTACATGAACTAAACCCTAACGATCCACAGCTTCATTACTCACTGAAACCCATTCACATGGAAACAGTGTATTGTGGTAGGGCATGTGAGCAACAGAGAGGAACATGTGGGTGATACTGGTGCATGACAGGCGTTGTGGGCAGTGTATGAGTTAATCTGGATCTGTGGATGATCTGTGTGCAGTGGAGTCCTAAGATGAAATAGGGATACGTGAAGATTTGGCTGCAGATTTGTCGCAGATATCAACCTCTGCATTGCAGAACATTCAGAACATCTTCAAAAAGCAGATGTACTCTCCGTCTTCACACGCTGTCTCATCCAGATACATGGGAACTGATCGGTATGAAAATACATTGTAGGATGGAGCCCTGTCCACATTTCATCTGTGAAATATGGCATATGACAGATTATCACTCCCCCTTTATTTATCTCCTGTTTCTTTTTTAAACAATCTTTCCTATCGTAGGTCATGGCTTTAATCATATCCATCGAATGACTGGAATACCTCTATCCAAAAGACCCTCTTTCAATATCCCCACTTACAAATTGCCCATAAGGGCTGCTGCTTTTACATGATTAGGGTAAACACCTCTGAAATGTAATAAAGAATTAGTAGTCTTGGGTTTCCTAAATCTAGTCACAATCAAAACTGCATCTTCTACCTTCACCAACATCTAAAACCTCCATCTGTCTTACTGATCTTACTAGTAAAAGTCATATGCACTGCATTCCGGTCATTCAAATACTGCACAAATTCTTGGAAATGTAGTTCTGTACCTGACAACACTATAAAAAAATCAGTTTGAAGTAACTCAGATAAAGGATTATTTCCCGAAAATACATATTCATCTTCAAAAGCCGCATGAAACAGGTGTCCCCATAGCGGTTTCTGTTTTCTGAATGAACCACTTATCGATGTTCTGTAAAGCCTGGTAGACTGACTGGATCCCTAATCCAAGAGTGAGATATACTGGTATCTACACCTACAGATGCCAACTTGTACCGTTCCTGCTAATAAAAGTCATTAAGTACCATCAAAATCTCATTAGTGTCTTTCCAATAAGACAGAATGCCCCTAGGTATAGGATGTAATAGCCAGTCTATATACTCGGATAAAGGTTCCATGATGGAACCTATATATGCAATGATTGGGTGTCCTGGAGGCTAAAAAATACCAGCTGGGCTTAACAGGATACATAAGATGCAGTTTGTCCACCATTTTTTTTAACACTATTTTCCATAACAACTAATTAAGTTGTCTCTGATGTTTAAATGTTGGATAGATGGTAACACCTCATATGTGATCCCTGTCTTTCAGCTTCAGGTTTTACAGTATTTTTTAACTCATTCCTAGACTTCTTTTACCTGCGCTCAAATTTGGACTAAAGACCAGATAAAATCAATGACTTCACCTACTTCATGATCTGTTTGTAAAACAAGCCAAGACTGCTCCCAGCCGGCAAGTGAGGGTTAAAAGTAGACTTCAGACCATCCATGAATACTCCCAAGGTCACTATATCATTTTTTACTACACCATTATCTTCCTCCTGTAACCCAACCAATGCTTCTACAATCTGTTCATCTTTTCGTCCAAGTGCGGAATATTTTAAGATTAGTGAATGTCGCTACTTAGTCTAGGCTGATACTCCACAGATATGACTTTGGCTCACATGGCAGTGCTGACTAGCTTTATAAGAGGAGCATATAACAGAGTTTTTTTTTTTTTTTAAATATATAAGAAAAGTCAGATTGTGGGTTGACAATCAAGGTCAGACTAACTTTATCCTTGATGTTATCAACAAATGAAGTACTGAATACAGCAATGTACTAAAAGGTCATTGAAATGCTAAAGTCCTTTTATGGACAAACGTAAAAGGCAAACAATGCAGCCATAGAGCGAGCAAATATACGAGGAACTGTAAATGAGAGGGCATTAGTGGAGTTCCTGTCCTCATCTGGCCGGGAAATTGAATACACAGAGCAGCAACACAGCAGTCGAGCGTTATCAGACACCCCAGGTACTGGATATTATCCCCTGTACATCTCACATAACCCAGTCTTAACTCCTGCTGACATTGACGCTTCCAGACTGGAGACTTGTAGTGTATTCTGGCAGGTCAGCCCCCCACCGTGCTCTGCAGAACCCCCGAGGACAGAAATCATTTTCATATGGACATGACAGGCTTCTTGGGGGTAACACAAATTGTAATGAGAGAAGCTGCATTAAGGATTGTATATCTGTAAAATTCCAGTGTACCCTACGGACTGTGAATAACGTCTGATACTTCATACTTGCTTCATAAATGGTAGATATTATAACTGAACCGGCACAAAATGACGAGTTTAGAAATTTCCAATATTGCTGTATTCTTCTCATCCTCACCCCTGGAAACAATTCTGATAGCATGGGGTAAAATGCAAAGAAACAAGACAGAAACAGAGTTCATGAAGCTTTCTTTCCTCCTGGACTGTGGCAACCTCTTAAGAGTGGTCCACTGGCCTACTCCAGTCCTCTGTAAATGTAGCTTTATAATATGCCTTCTTGATAAAAGTAGAGAATAGAGGAACATGTATGCAGATACAGAAAAGTTCTCAGGTATGGTATGTCACTGAGAGATTTCACATACGACCATGTGACATGGTACTACTAACAATAGTTATTATATCAGGAAGACTTTGCGCTGGCAAGATGGTTCTCTTTCTTGGGAGATACCTCTTTGCATATTCGTTTCCCATGGAACATTGCCAATAAGTCTCCATACCATGGAACATTGCCATTAAGTCTCCATACCATGGAACATTGCCATTAAGTCTCCACACATGACTGGTCTCTTTAAAGAGGTTCAGCACCCAGTCTAAACGCCTCATCAGAGGTCAAGGTTTTCCAAGACTTACTTATTGATGACCCATACTTTGAATAGTAGATTGGTTGTCAGTCGGCACTACGGTCTCAGTGTGCGGTGCACATGTCCTAGGGGTTGGCGCCCTCGTAACAATCAATGAAGAAGGACCAGCACTCCGTGAATTTCTTTATGATGCTTGCTTTATTGGTCACATAACTGTGACGTGTTTCGGCACAATCCGTGCCTTCATCAGACAGTCACTATTCTTCATTGATTGACCATCCTTTGAATAGATCACAAACAGAAGTCCAACTCACAGCACCCCTGCCAATCAGCTGTTTTTACTGGGGGCAGCACTGCAGAAGCTAGCCAAAGATACTATACAGTGTACAAAGCTAAAGTGGTTCCAGTGCCTGGTTCTGGCTCCAAATAATGATATTTGGATTGTGGGACAGTTGGGTTAACCCCATCAGTAAACATGCTGCAGTTTTTTCCGCGCTGGTGAAATTAGTTTTGATGCGTTTTTAACACAGGTGAAAAAAAACACCCTTTAAGGTTGCAACATGTGAAGCTTAGTGGTGGAATAGGTTCTCCCAGACACATCTGCCTGGGGCCCCAGAAATGCCAAATCCACCCCTGGTGGCCCTATATCATTACACTAAGGCCTCATACACACGACCGTATGTATTTTGCGGAATGGAACAGCTGGCCCCTAATAGAACATCCTTCCTATCCTTGTCCGGAATATGGACAATAATAGGGATTTTTTTTGTGGAACGGAAATACGGACATACGGAAACGGGATGCACACGGAGTACCTTCCGTTTTTCTTGCGGACCCATAGAAATGGATGGTTCCGCATACAGTCCGTAAAAAAAACGGAACGGACACGGAAAGAAAATATGTTCGGGTGCATGGGCCCTAAAGATACAACTTCTTATCAATCAGATACTGCCTAGACATTGATTCCCACCACTCCCCCCCACCCCCCAAAGAAAGGGTCAGCCTCGCCTTTATATGGAATAATTATGGCAGAATTTGACCAGATATCCAGATGCTACATTAATGCCTATTACTACTATCACCATTTTATCATCCTCTCCGTCCTACTAGGTAATTATAACACTAAACTTTCTCAGTTTCTCAACCAATGAAACTGGGCCGTACCCCAAAGCTTTCATAAACAGCACTGGATTTTTCCTGGGCAAGCCATGAACTATCTCCATATAAACAAGTCAGGGGAAAGCTTGGCGAGACTGAATCCAGGCTTCTTGTGCCGTGTAATAGTCAACAGGCAGCAGCGCTGGCACAACTCTCATCATTGTACCTGTGAGTACAGAGTCAGTAAAAATACCTCTAGGGGTTCAGCGAGGGGTACTGGCAGCCAGGAGTGCCCTCCCGGGTACAGAAGTGCTGCAAGCGGGCTACACCACACCATGGATACAGCTTTCAGGACCGTCACACAAATGCCATCTTATAGTGCACAGCCTGGCATATGAAATGCCCATGCAAGGATTTGGGGAGATCGACACATGCCATATGCACAGCACACCCAAGCTCTGCCCCACTGCCTACCTGTGCCACATTCTGCATTTCACCATACACCCGGCCATGCCCCTATAGTACTCAGGGATGGAAAGTGTAAAGCGATTACCATCCCATAGAGACCTGTTACATGCAGCTATGAAGTTTTATTCGGCGGGACGTCCAGCCAGGCCATGTTATATTTCGGGGAGGGCAAAGCCTGGGCCAGAAACAGCTCCGTTTATATATGAATTTTGGCCATTCTGCTGTTCAGTAACCGTGTCCAAAGCAAGCAGTCAAGACATGACTAATTCATGTGATAGAGCTGTGAACACATACCAGTCCAGATTGAATTGCAGTCATGATGGGGACACGTTAGATGGTGGAATGCAGGTTCTCCATCACACAATGACTGCCGCTTTCCTCTGAGAATCAACTTCCCTGGCAAGATGCCACAATACCAGAAGTATATTCTATAAGACACTGAGATCACCCGCTGTGAAGGAGAGTCTCAGTGTCCTGTCTGTGACATGAAGGGGCACGGGAAGGGGTTAACTGCAGCTCGACAAGTTTAAGGTAAGTTCACACGTGGCAGATTTGTTGCAGAAATCCATGCACATGCCAACGCCATTCACAGGGAATCGGTATAAATTACATACATTTCTGCCACAAATCTGCCCAGTGTGATATATAGGACATATATGTTGGGGCAGCTGCACGGACGTGGAAGCACACTGAAGGGCTCCCGCGTTTGTGCGGCCGCTCCGCAAAATATGGGACATGTCCTACACTTCACCCTGTATACGGTCTGCCGATCACCACCAGCATCATTGACGTGGACACCTACATCACTGACCTGCTCCCCAGAACGATGCGTCTGTATGGGGACGAGTGACAGTAGCCACTGCCTGTCCTGATACTGTGGATGCAGCTCTCACCTCCTCTGACCAGCAGGCAATTATCGGGGACAAACGATTCCTTCCTGATTATTGCCTGCTCAGTCACCCCCTGTAAATGCGACCAATACAAACATAGGAAAGGCTACCGGTGTGAGATAAGATATGGCTGCGGTTAGGTGCACTTAGACAAATAGATTTTATAGGATGAAACACTATTTTTCCCAAACCGGGTGCACTGAGCAGTGATGGCAGTGGTGAGACTGGCAGAGTCAATGTGGTACCGAATGACAAGATCTGGGCCCCCCATATGGTGCCTTCAGTCAACGCTGTCTTACAGAGGCATTCAATGTCTGATTGCTAGTCTGTCTCATGGCATCCCCTCCAATCAGCTGTTATAAAAGGCCATGGCACTTGGCTGAGCACTGTGGACTCTTCGATGGCCTGTGATGTCACATCCATTGGTGACAACGCCTTTGTGCAGGTCAGTCCTATTCAGGCGAATGGCACTGAGCTGCAATACCAGGCACACCCACTAAATGATGTATAGCACTGTACTTAGTATACCGCATGGTCCCTCTAACCAGCCAATCGGTGGGCGTGACAGACGTCAGATCCCTCCGATCAGATTGATGGCCTCTCCTCCTACCTTCTATGGTAGTCCTGAGTACAGTGCTCTCCCATAGAAGTTAATGGAGCGGTGGTCTCACAGTGAGGGGGCTGGAGCCCATCACCTATGCTGTGGGTAGGTGATAAATGGGCAAACCATTCAGAAACAATGCCTACATTGAGAAGTAAGGGCCCCATAGCAAGGATCAAACCAAGCTTCCCCACCACACAGGACATAAGGGTTTCCACCTAAACCCTTTCAATGAGCCTTGGGCCATTTTTGCACTGCTTCATTTGCTAAAAGTTGTTCCCTTAGATGGTAGAGTCCTGACCAAGTTTTCTCCTCCAGTAGACGAGGGGATGATCCAAACTGGGCCCCCTGTTGCCCTGGACCCCATAGCAGTCGTATCATCTGCCGCTATGGTAGTTACGCCCCTGCCTGTAGGGTGTATATCTGCAATGGGACATGAGCAAGCACCAAGCGGAGGTACAGCATGGGCCCACAGACTTCTATGGGAGCTGTATTAGGGCTCTGGGCAGATCAGAAATTGACCTGTGATACAGTGGCAGTATATGATGCCATACTTAGCTGGTGTGAGGTCTATACTGGACTGCTCTCACAGATACAATGCTACAGAAGGGAGCTACTGTAAAGTGAGGTTGGAGGGCAGCTGGCCCCTGTGCCCCCTGATTTGTCATGTACTTACACGGAGTTATGTAATCCTGGGCTACGTGGTTTGCAGTATAACTGGCGGCTCCCTCTGCCAGTCAGAAGTCTCAGGCAGCACAGAGATGCCACCCCCTGCTGCCCTAAGCTGCATTGATAATAACCGGGTAGTAGTGCATCCCTGAATATAGACTGGGGGCGACTACTGTGAAAGGAGGGAGTTGTTAAAGGGAACCTGTCATCACCTTTATGCTGCCCATACTAACGGCAGAATAAAGTAGAGACAAGTGAGTTGATTTCAGCGGTCTGTCATTTATAAGTTAAAAGTAAATAGTTGCCGAGAACCAACATCACAATCGTTGCAGACTAGGCCTGGAAAAGAGTCCCGGCCACCTGAGAAGAGTCCTGGTTATTTATGAATTCCTGCTCTCCTTGCGAACCTGCTGATGACTGACATCTTCTATCCTAGTTTTCTCCCTTTCTCTCTAGGAGAGAACTGCCAATCATCAGCAGATGGGCGGGAGAGCAGGAGATTATGAATAACCATGACTCTTCTCAGGTAGATTTGACTCTTTTCAAGGCCTGAGCTGCAATGATTATGACGCTGGTTCTCGGCAACCACTTACTTTTAGCTCATGAGTGACACACCGCTGAAATCAGCATTTCTGTCACTATTTTATGCTCCCCTAGGTGAGGTCACCATAAAGTTGACGACAGGTTCCCTTTAACCCCTCACCTGTGTGTCTATGGCACACTGGCAGAAGAGCCACCTTGTGATGAGATGGGCTCCCACACCCATCACTGATCAAGAATGTTCTGCAGAAACCATCTCAGCCCTGAGAAGCGTAGAACTCCCACATCTCCTGCCGGGCAGAGGAAGGACATTAACTCCTATCATCCTCAGCCTCATGTGCTCACAAGACGGGGCAGAACGAATGCCTCACACAGATGTTGTCGATGCCAGGGTCTACAATCCATAATGGTTTACACAAAGCCTACCTAAAAATACTATAAGGCCACATGCTCAGGGTGCCCGGTATAACGTGCAGATTTTCCAAGTGGATTTTAGCGCAGCGTAATTCAGTGCAAGCTCACTAGATGAGGCTTTCTGTGTAAATTCCCCCGCAGCGCGGCATTAGAAATCTGCAGCATGTCTATTGTTTGTGCGGGTTTTCAGAGCAGATTTCACCCCTTGCAACACGTGTGGATATGGTGCAGAAATTGCGTAAACTACACTACCGTATGCATGTACCCTGAGGGTAAATGCATGCGCTCAGGATTTATGTGCGGAGAATCCGCAGGTGTACGCAGGAAATCCTCGAGGACAATTGGCATCAATTGGTGCAGATTCACATAGGGATCTGGTGCGGATTTTCCGCATGTGGATTTTACTCTCCCTATTGAAGTGAATGGAGAAAATCCGGTCAGGAAAAATAACATAAATTGACATGCTGCAGATCTTAAAAATCAAATCGTACGTCAAAATCCATGCAGAAAAAATCTGCATTGTGTGCATGAGAATTTCAAATTCTCATAGAACACAATGTGCATGACCTACGGTGCGGATTTTCTGCATGCAAATCCACACAGAAAATCTGCACGCAATCCTGATCATGGGCGTTTAGCCTAAAGGGACTCTCTGGGACATGTGCTCATTTCAATTAACTTTATTTATAAATATCCCTTTAACAAAATACCTCAGAAACCATATGCTAGCAGTATCGACAAGCCTGACATCTGATAAATCAGCTTGATAAGAGGAGTATCTGAGCATCCAGTCCTGGAGTAAGAATAAATATCGGCGATGTCCATATGATATGGATAGTCCTCACACATGACCTGTCAGCTCTCTGTTTTTAGCAATAGCTAATTGCAATCCTGGAGCATATTTTCTCAACTCTGCACTGTACCATTCCTCTGTTAATCCTCCTAGAAATGTCTAAACTGCCAACTGGGTGTTACCCTTCCCCTTGTCAAAGGAGTGACCCTAAAGGTACGAACACAGTCAGCTTTCTGCACGCAGTTTTGGAAGTCAAAACCAGAGGTGATATCAAAAAAGTCATATCTGTCCTTTATACTTTCTCTCCTTTTATCATCCACCCTTCATTTCGGCTTCCAAAACGGCACCAGGAAACCAGTGTGGCTGTACCCTAACACAGATCTGTCAGCACTGATGGAACTGTGTAGAGACACACCCCCAACTGATAACACCCATTTGTCAATGTATTGACCAATTTCTCGCAGGAATAACAGAGGAACAGCATCATGCATTTACAATGCCAGTCTTGCATATACACTTCATTTTCTGTTTTTCTATTCTAGTATAAGAAGCGCTGGCCCGGGAGATGACAGGCACACATGGTGCCTGACGGAGCCCACTGACGATAATGGGAGGTCCATTGGGTTCCCGTTATGGATTCTGTCCTTCCGCCAGACAATACACCTCTACATGCTGCCATGTTGTCTTGCTTTCTTGCTTTTCAGCCGGCATCCTAGAGGAACCAATGCTCCAGCATTGTTAATTTAGGGGGGATAGGAGCATTCACTACAACAGCCATGCCAGGTGAGCAGAGAAGGAGGGGGCTCATTCTATAAACTGCACCACATTTCTCAATGCCAGATTTTCATTTTGTCACCTAAGGTAGGGGTATGACAGGTAATGCCACTCTTCCCATGTGGGTGGCAGGACAGACTGGTGGTCACTACAGAAGTATGGGAAGTATCAGCAGCTCGTCCAGTGGGACCCAGTGACCCCATCTTACCATCTCGTGTCATCATGGTGATGCTCCAGGACCGCATAGCCAAAGAATGAGCCAGTGGGACCTCGGAAAAGCACGGGGTGATCCAGATCTATATTGTAAGCCCCAGCCAGACGGAGGGACAGCAGCGCCAGCAGCACTTCACAGGCGCCCATGCGAGCCCGGGGTCCTGCAGCCATCATCAGGTCCGAAGGCAAGGATGCCAGCAATGAAAAGTCTCCGGGGTGAAGTGGTGGCGAACGGGCGACTTCTCCGCGGGCTCCTCTCACCAGTTCTGCAGGGCACTGCGCTCCGTCCTGTGAGGGAGTGGAGGACTGAAGAACTCCAGAACACTTCAGCCGGGCACTGCTGCGGAGCGGGCGCCCTCTACCGGATCGTGTGGTGTAGTGCACCGGAGCGGCAGGAGGGACCCAGTACCAGCACATTTCTGGCCTCTTTAGCCAAAAACAGTCAGTTTTTTATGGATAGATTGGAAAATCAGTAATAAGTCATGGTCTGAGGCTCAGTGACCCTTTAAGAATATTTATATGACAGTGCTGGCCAGGGGGGTCTGCCAACTTAAAGTGGCCCTGATAAACAAACCTAAAAGTGGCCCCATGTTGTAGGGGAGTCCAAATTGACAGGGGCGTAGCTATAGGGGGTGCAGAGGTAGCAGTCGCTACCAGGCCCAGAAGCCTGAAGGGGGCCCAAAGACCCTTGTGCCACATAAGAAGGCACACAAAGCATTGAGGGAAGGGGGGCTCAATCTGAACTCTTGCACCAGGGCCCATGAGGCTACAGCTAGTCCCCTGCAAATTGACAGATGGTGGAACAACAAAAATAGCAATGCCATAACAAAATTTCGCCCAGCAGAACCAAATACCACAGTGCAGCACAATACATTGCCCCAGCAGAACCAGATACCACATTGGAGCACAACATATTGTCCCAGCAGAACCAGACACCACATTGCAGCACAATACACTGTCCCAGCAGAACCAGATACCACATTCAAGCACAATACACTGCCCCAGCAGAACCAGATACCACATTCCAGCACAATACACTGCCCCAGCAGAACCAGATACCACATTCCAGCACAATACACTGCCCCAGCAGAACCAGATACCACATTACAGCACAATACACTGCCCCAGCAGAACCAGATACCACATTACAGCACAATACACTGCCCCCAGCAGAACCAGATACCACATTACAGCACAATACACTGTCCCAGCAGAACCAGATACCACATTACAGCACAATACACTGCCCCAGCAGAACCAGATACCACATTACAGCACAATACACTGCCCCAGCAGAACCAGATACCACATTACAGCACAATACACTGCCCCATCAGAACCAGATACCATATTACAGCACAATACACTGTCCCAGCAGAACCAGATACCACATTGAAGCACAATACACTGTCCCAGCAGAACCAGATACCACATTGCAGCACAATACACTGTTCCAGCAGAACCAGATACCACATTCCAGCACAATACACTGCCCCAGCAGAACCAGATACCACATTGCAGCACAACATACTGTCCCAGCAGAACCAGATACCACATTGAAGCACAATACACTGTCCCAGCAGAACCAGATACCACATTGCAGCACAATACACTGTTCCAGCAGAACCAGATACCACATTGCAGCACAACATACTGTCCCAGCAGAACCAGATACCACATTGCAGCACAACATACTGTCCCAGCAGAACCAGATACCACATTCCAGCACAATACACTTTCCCAGCAGAACCAGATATCACAGTGCAGAACAATATACTGCCCTAGCAGAACCAGATACCACAGTGCAGCACACTACACTGCCACAGCAGAACCAGATACCACAGAGCAGCACAATACACTGCCCCACCAGAACCAGATACCACAGTTCAGCACACTACACTGCCCCAGCAGAACTAGATACCACAGTACAGCACAATATACTGCCCCAGCAGAGCCAAATACCACAGTGCAGCACTAAATACCGCCCCAGCAGAACAAGATACCACAGTACAGCACAATACACTGCTCCACCAGGACCAAAATACCACAGTGCCGTACAATACACTGCCCCAGCAGAACTAGATACCATAGTGCAGAATATACTGCCCCTGCAGAGCCAAATACCAGTGTGCAGCACTAAATACTCCCACCTGCGCTACAGTATTAAACTATGTCACTGTCCTTAGAACGGCAATACAATTGAATTCACGAGGGCACCTGTGGTCACTGGCCACATGTAAAAGTGCCTGATGCTCATACACTAATTATTGCTGAGAACATCAGATCTTTATGTACCTGGCTGGCAGCCAATAGGAGGGCTTTGGCGGCCGTCTGGGCATCGGCCCACCTGGAAATTTCCCTGTAGGGTCTATGGACAGCAGTCCATGATCCTGCCTTACTAACATGCCAATGTTTTACACAGTATTTATACCAGGTCTATACAAGTCTACTGTATAAGAAAGCCCTTACTCTAGATTTATATGAGGATTTATAATGAACAATAATTTAGACAGCCAGCATCCAATGGTCAAGTACTAAAAGACATCCCCTTGATTTTGATAAGGGGGGGGGGGCTGCATGCATAATATAGGTAGCAGTGCTTTTGGTTGGCTTTGTTGGGGGGGTTGACTTGGAGAATACAATACATATACTGTATGTTATGGTAACAGTTTGCTTGTGAGTTTTATTAATTGACAGTAGTGTAAATCTTTTTCTGTTATTCTGTCCATTTTAAAAAAAGGACGCAAACAGGCAGGGCAGCCATCACTAATATGTGGACCCCATACCCACGAATGGTCAGGGTCTTTCTACCCCACCGTCCTGGATCTGGCAACACAGTCCTGGATCAGGACAGCTTTCCCGTAGTCCTGAGATATTTCTCACTTTCAACTGTCTCTGCGTCCTGAGGACTTAGATATGTCCCACTGGTGCTTCACCAGTTGAATGCAATGGTGAAGCACCATTCACCCTTGTTTTCACCAGCCGATGCAATGCAGTGACGTCATCACGCCTGCTGGGCTGAATAACAGAGCTCACAGAGAGGGGGATTATGACCATTCCCTGCGCTGTGTGCTCTTGTGCTCAGCCCAGCAGGTGGAATTCCATCACTGCATCATGCCTAGTGCTGGGAAGAGCAGGATGAGCTCCATTCACCGGGAGGACGGGACTAGGTGGGTTTTATTTTATTTACAATACAGTCTTCGCTATTGTAAGGTGGGGGATAAGGGGGCTATACTATTGTAAGGTGGGCATTAAGGGGGCAGTTGACAGCACTATTGTGAGGGGGCACTTTTGCTCTGTGTGTGGGCACTAAAGGGAATGACTACTGTGTGTACTTAGGGGGCATGACTAATGTGTGGTGGGACTGAGGGGACATAACTACTGTGTGGGGGAACTATGTAGGAGCACTAAGAGGGCATACTTACTGTGTGGGGGCACTAAGGAGGTATACCTACTGTGTGGGAGCACTAAGGAGGCATACCTATTTTGTGGGGGCACTAAGGGGGCATTCTATTGTGTGGGGGCATTAAGCGGACATAACTACTGTGTTGTGACTGGGTAGGATTCGGCATGTAAAGACCAGCATTGGGCAGAGTTAGAGGTGTGGATTAGTTTCAGAAAAGTTTGCTTTCTGGTGAACTTGTCCATCCTTAGGATTTTTAAAAGTTGGTAGGTGTTTACAAGAGGGGGGTATGTAGAAGATGAATTGAGGCTTGTGCAGTAAATTAATGGGACTTATAATAACAGGGCCATTAACCTGATCCTCTGGGATGACTACTAGGTGAGAAGTGAGAGCTGGCATGTGAGGTTGGGAACTTTTTTTGAATTTACTTACTTGGGCCTTGATGGACCCAAGCAGTACCACTTATATTGCCCTGCTAGTGGCCCTGTGCATGGACCTGACTAGAAGTTGGCTGGTGTAAGGCATTGTTCACACTTCTGTCATGACAGATTCTGTCATATACTGGATGAGAAGAAAAGGGCAACATTCAATATTATTCTTCTCATGATCAACATTGTGCTGTAATCTGGTGGACACTATTATATGTCAAAAAGACCTGGTGGGTCTCTGATGACCATCATATTGGAAGGATGTGGGGCAAGGGACCTTAAATGTATTATTCTGCTGAGTTGTAAATTGCATACTCACTGCAACATCTCCCTTTTGTCAGTAGATGGCAGCAATGTATAAGATGATAAAAGCCTATATTGTAGCTGCTTATCGGAGGTTTTATTGTTTAGGTTGCAAAATTTGAAAATAGCTAATTTAGGTGCTGTTTTAGACCCTTACATGTGTCATAGCAAGCCAAAAAAACAGATTTGACACTGTACTTAGCAAATGACTTAGTGCATCACACTCTCCCTGTGGAAGGGGAGGAGTTTCCTCGGGAAGGAGGAAGTGAGCAGAGGGAGGCTGTGCTGGAGGTAGCTGGAAAGGAGAAGGGATCTTCTCTGCGGAGCCTGGAAGTGTATGTGTAACACCCCAGAGTAGTGTTACAACTCTGCGTAACCAGCTTCTATCTGTGTGCTACTGTAGAAATGTAATTCTGTGCATTAATGTCCTCACCAGCATTAATATGTATTCTATTCAGTGTTATGCAACTGTTTCCCATGTAATGTACCTGGTGGACCAGCAGGTGTCAGTAAATACTATGGCAGATTCAGATGTAGTTTTACCAGAATGGTATGGTCCTTAGTCCATTCTGACCCCCTCTGCTTGGTGAGAAGTTAAGTTCTTCCAACTTCCTGCAGTGAGGAGGAAATTACAGTTAAGACAGTTTAGTTAGGGAGTTGTCCTCTACCCTTGGTTTGGGGAAGGACGTTTGTAGGACAGCAGAGCACCCACAGCTCTGCTGCGCCCTAAAGACTGAGTAATACAGCCTGCAATAAGGCACACCAATACTCTAAAGGGAAGCCAGACTTAAGAAGTAACCTCAGCTTAGAACAGGAAGCCTGAAGCCTGTATTTCCAAGCATCTGCCAAGTATATGAAAACAGCTACATTTGCTGGACACCAAGCTGATGACTGAATTGAGTTATCTGCATTCAAAGTAAAGTAAATAAAACAGAGTTGGATCTTCTACAAAAGTCTGTGCATCATTCCCATCCGACGACCCTCTATTACTACTAATAGAAATTTATTGCAGCCGGAGCCACCGCCTGGGGCCTGTTCATCTCACAAGGTAGGAACACCATGACAATCCCAACAAAGACCCAAGTGGCCCAGATACCCCTTGGAACTCCTACCACTGGACAGAAGGAAGGTCTCCTTAGAGGGCCCTGGAGGGGGAAAGGGTCGCCCCCGTAGCACCTAGGCACCCCGGTCACTGCATATGGATCGGCCCACGGTGGAGTCTGGTGACAGCACAAAGGGGAGGCTTGCAGCGTCGACCTCAGAAGTACCGTGTCGGTAGGATCCAGTTCTGGGGTGGACCAGGAAATAAAACGAGAAGCAACAAGCACCTGCTCAAGTAACTGTAAGTGCGCTTTTGCCGCATTATCTTGTACCACACTGTGGCAAGTGGCATTTGGACATACACTGATTCTCCAAGTACAGTCACATTGCTGTGTATGGGCTGACATCTCATGCATAACCCGAAAGGACACCTTCCTATCTCTCTGGCTGCTTGTAAGGTGTTATTTGTTGAGGGCTGGAGCGAGGATTAAAGTGATAAGAGACAGACATCTTTTCCCTGTGGATTACAAATAGTATTGCGCAATACCTAGGGTGCACCCTAACGAGGAACCCACCAAGGAACATACAAGTGCAGCTAGGCAGCTTAATGGACTCTGGGATAAGCATCACATTTATTGGTTTATTGTCAGACAGTTTTGCATTTACTGTTGGTTTATTCTTTGTATATCCTTCTGTTTTACATATATTCTCAGCTTCTTGATCACTATATAGTTCTGTAAACTCAATTGCTGGGAAAGAACCGTTGTCTGTGTCTGTGTGGCATCGTGTACCCTCTGTACCTGTGGGACCAGCCCTCGGTTCTCTTTCATTTGGCGCTGCGAGCAGGGTATATTGATCGCCATGCAGAACCCTACCGGTTCCGAGGCGAGTCCGGATGTCGCCCCCATCGCCCCTCCTGCCGTGGGAGTAGCTCCAATCATGTGTTTGCCCACAGGGGCAATATTGAATCAGCTAGTGCGGTTTGATGGTCAAAATATGCTGCTAGAAGACTGGGCCGCCCAACTTAAGAGCACCCTCAGGTTGTACAACTTGGCTCCAGATTTACAATCAGATGTGGCACTGAACGACTTGGAAGGGGATGCTAGACGCACTGTAATGCTATGTCCAGAAGAGGAAAGAAAGACACTGAATGCTATATTTTCGATTCTCGAGCCTATCTACGGAGAAACGACCAGAACTGGCAGCCTTAGGTCCCGATTTTTTACTCGCTTCCAACGTGAAGATGAGACTATTCCCCAGTTTGCTAACTCCCTCCAGGAGATCTGGTCACATGTACAGAAGAGAGAGGTTAACGGTGCTAACGTTCTTGGAAATGGGGATCAAATTATCCGGGACCAGTTTGTCCTTGGATTGCATAGTCCTCCTCTTCGCCAGGCTCTCAGGGAACGTATCCTGGTGGATGGCACATTGCAGTTTCAGAAGATACTAGCTAAGGCTGTGGCCCGGGACAAGGAAGAGACCTATGGGGCTTACACTGTGAGAATGCAGGCAGCAGGAAGTCGAAAAACGCTATCTGGTGAGGAGGATCTGCGAGAGGTAGTGAAGACACTTAGTGTATCCCTGGGAGAGATTCAGAGGCAATTCGCACAGTTACAGGCTCCATTGATGGCCCCAGTTCAGTCTGATTACTGGAAAACGAGTGCTGTTCCTATGGGCTCCTCACCTTATCGAGGAACTTCAGAGGCTGAAGTGAGAGACTCTCTCATGCACCAGAGTGGTCCGTCACCACCTATGGATGCACCGACAAGTGGTCCTCCAATAGACTGGAAGGCAAGGGGGCCGCAGTGTTGGATTTGCCAAGAAAGAGGACATATCTCCCGTCAGTGCCCACAAAAAACCCTGAATTCCGAACAGCCACCGTTAAACGGGAACCCCTCGCGGTAGTGGGGCATACCGCTGGGGAGACCAATTGCCAAGTTACCCCTAACAACCACTGGGACCTGGTGACCGAAAGTCCCTACTTATAGGTGCAGATTGAAGAATGGATGCTGAAATATCTTGTAGACACAGGGTCGGAAGTAACCACGATGCCAGTGAAGTTCTTTGAGAGATACTTCGGTCACCTGATGAAACCTGATAAGGGCACCGTGATCAAGCTGGCAGCGGTAAATCAGGCTGCTATACCTGTGTTTGGAGTGGCTTGGATGAGAATGAAGCTATGTGGACAGGATGTTAGCAAGAAGGGAGTGGTGCTTGTAGACAAACCAGCTCGGGATGGAGCTCCCATCATATTGGGAATGAACGTTCTGTGGGAATTGGATCAGCTCATGTTTACAAAGGAGGGCCCGGGTTATTGGAGGAAAACGACTTCCCACAAGCCTACCCAGAAAGCATTTCAGAGGTTGATATGGACATGTGGGATCTGCAAAAGCACTCCTGAGGGTAAGCTGGTAGGAGCAGTGTATGCCCCATATAGAAGAGCTTGCACTATACCTCCACGACAGGAGAAGATGATACTAATGCCTGTGGGAAGTTGCTGGAAATTGAATGGGATAGATGTGCTGATAGAACCCCTGGGCGTGTCAGAAGCCAGCCGGAGCCCAGTGGTCGCCAGCACCATTGTGACAGTCACGGAGGGGCATGTGTTAGTCCAGTGTGTCAACATACACGATAATGAAGTTACCTTCCATGCTGGAGAGAAAGTGGCTGAGTTGTATGTGCTGCAAGGGGTACCACTCACAGGTAGCCAGTTTGCCCTATGGGCTGTTGAAAATAATGCTTAGACCTTGGCAGTGGACCAGAACTCTGTGGAGGAACCCACGCCTGAGTGGAATGGCTGGTGGATCTTGGAACAAATGGAGATTGATGCAAATCAGTTCACCGCCGATCAGATGGAGAAAATTGAAGCAGTGCTATGGGAGTTTCAATCAGCCTTTTCCCGATGTGAAGAGGACTTCGGGTGCACAACTGCTATCGAACACGAAATACCGACTGGGGATACTCCCCCGATTCGAGAAAGGTACCGTCAGATTCCGCCCACTCTTTACCAAGAAGTGAAAATGATGCTGTCACAGATGGTAGATAGTGGAGTGGTAAAACATAGCCAAAGACCGTGGGCCACACCTGTGGTCTTGGTGCGGAAGAAGGATGGGTCCTTGAGGTTCTGTGTGGACTATCGGAAGTTAAACGCTGCCACAGTAAAGGACGCTTTTCCCCTGCCTAGGATTGAAGAGTCATTGACAGCACTACAGCCGCTCTCAACTCTGGACTTGGCGAGCGGCTACTGGCAAGTACCTGTGGCAGAGAAGGATAGACAGAAGACAGCCTTTATCCTACCCATGGGGTCTGTGTCTGCGTGGCATCGTGT
The DNA here is from genome assembly GCA_900303285.1 of Rhinella marina. Classification (NCBI taxonomy): domain Eukaryota; kingdom Metazoa; phylum Chordata; class Amphibia; order Anura; family Bufonidae; genus Rhinella; species Rhinella marina. Next base: position 462,405 of record ONZH01014219.1, read on the forward strand.
ACCCTCTGTACCTGTGGGCCCAGCCCTCGGTTCTCTTTCAATATTACAGATCTGGCACATTGTTATTTTAGTCTTCATGTTCTCCCTGAGGTGTTTCAACAACAAATTGACAGGTTAATTGGATTCCCCCAGTGTTTGATACGGGGGAAATTAGATTGTGAGCTCCGTTGGCGACAGGTGTGAATGGTGACAATCTATGGACAGCATGGAAGAATATGGTGGCCCTAAGGAAGCAACAGAAATAAATGATAATGCTATATTTGGAGGGAAAGCCTGTAGGAATTTATACCCTTATAAGTATCAGAATAAGTGCCAACTTGTCTTTGATGATGTGAAGTGTAAGTTAATATGCAAGAAGCAGACAGATATGTATCAAGGTAACTTCATTTGAACCTTCTTAAGCCTCCACAAATATTCAACCTCCTCTTCATCTCATTCTTGTAGGGTCACCTCATCCTTGTTCTTGTAGCTAAGCAGGGATCTAGTGTATCTAGTCATCATCTGCCCACCTCTGATGTCACACTGCCCACTACTCAAGTCCCATCATATCTCTCTATAAAATGTGCACATAAATACCAGTCAGATGGCATTTCTATTCAATGAGATGCTGAAAAGAAAAAGCTTTTACACTGCGCTTCTTGACGTCAGTGTCCCTTTGGCAGTTTTCATGATGTGGATTCTTGAACTCGTTCTTCTGAGTATTGAGCAATCTGTTACATTATACAGCGCCTGTCATAGAGCACTCATTGGGCCACTCAGGGATAGTTTCATGGTTTATTTTAAAAAATCAACTTTTTTAACCATAACAGATTATGAATGCCATGTAAATTAGATGTTGGCAGATGTTTCACATGAAGCTGATACTGGCTAGCTTGGCTACATTTCTAGGTGTCCCTCTACAGCTAAATAAGAGTGCACGCAAATTAAGTGGCTGCCAAGGACATGAGCAAGAAGAGATAAATCAGCCCCCGGTACACAGCTAGAATTTAGGTGTAAACTTTACTACATAGTTTGGGCCACGAAATAAAATTTGAATCAGACTATAAATATACCCGACCCTGACCGCAAATGCTGTGGGAGACTCTCAATCAGTATAAACTGACATACTGATACCAATTTCATCAAGGACGTCCACTTAAAGAAAAGCAAACACTTTCCATAGCAACAAATAATATCAGCTCTTCTTTCTAGAGCACAATTGAGAAAATGAAAGTATGAAACCACTTTAAAGGGAATCTGTCAGCAGGAAATTCAGTGATAAACCAGGGGCAATGCCCTGTAGGGTTAGCTCATCTGGATGTAATTCTGATACCTTTCACTTAGAAATGTGTTGCTTCTTTTAATCCATATGCAAGTGAGCAGTTAAGTGCACTGACGGTGGTCCCAAGCAACTCTGTGCACCCCTGCTGCTCCTTCAACGAGCTGCAGTGGCAGTGTGGATGATGGGAGTAGTTGTACTTTGGACAATCCCTGGCCAGGCATTAAAGGCAAAGGGCAAACCTCTTCTTCCCTTCTGGTTGCTGATGGTGTTGATGCAGTGTGTTGGTGCGGGCAATAATGACACCAAGTTAACAGCAGGATTCTTTACTGAAGAATCAAGTTCAGGTGTCAGGTCTGGTCACCGGAGAACATAGGTTTTCTATTTTTGCTTGGTATTCTGAGTTTTTGTGTGGTTCTGTTCAGTGCCTACGCCTTGCCTTTAACCATGTTCACACTGTGGAGTTGTTTTGGAGCCAACGCCCATCTTCATGTTTTTGTTTGTCTACATAGGGTTAATACTCAGGTGCTGGGCTGAGTGGCTTCTCGAATCTGGTCCATTCAGAACCTGGGGGTGGGATATCTTCCTGCATAAATACCTGCCTTCTTCTTTGCTCCTTGCTGGTTTTTGCAAATCCTTGCTATACCTGCTTGTGCTCTTGTATTGTGTGTATCCTGACAGCTTATATTTGACCCTTGGCTCGTACCTGACTACTCTACCGTCTTCTGATTTGTACTTACGTTATCTCTGGTTTTCTGACGCGGCTTGTTGACCATTCTTCTGTGTTTTGTTCGTCTCTGTTTGTTGTCCCTTTTCCCTGCACCTTAGTAAGTGTAAATCGTGGTTGTCGCCGTGTCGCCTAGGACACGGAGGCAATTAGGCAGGGACAGGGGTTGGGGAGAGCTCAGGGATCACATCTCCCTTTTCTGTGTACCCCAACCTTGACAGAAAAAACAGCCAGGACTAAACCTGCAACCTGTATATGGCCAGCTACGTTTATTCCACCTATGGAGCAAATGTCAGTGGTGGTATCTCAGGTCCAGGCCCTGACCAATTTGGTTCAGGATCTTGCTATACGCCTTCAGGTTCAGGAAAATATGCAGGCCTCGGCTCCTGTGTCTGCACCCCAAGTTCCTACACCTGCACCTGAACCTAGGGTCCCCCTTCTTGATTTTTTTTACGGTGACCATAAGAAATTTTTTCTGTTTCGGGAAGGATGTATTTTGTATTTTTCTTTACGACCTCGGTCGTTTGTAACGGAAGCGCAAAAGGTGAGTTTGGTTATGTCTCTCCTGCGCGGAGACCCCCAAACCTAGGCCTTTTCTTTACCCACTGCCTCTCCTTTGCGCTCATACCTTGACGAGTTTTTTTGTTGCGCTGGGTCAGATATATGATGAGCCAGATCGCCCAGCGTTAGCTGTATCCCAGTTATTGTCTCTACGTCAGGGTGGACAGATGGCAGAAAATTACTGTGCTAGTTTTAGACAATATGTGACCGACTCCGGGTGGAATGATAGGGCTTTGAAAGACCTTTTTATGACTGGACTGTCTGACCGTGTGAAGGATTTGTTGTTAGCCCATGCAGAACCTAAAACACTTGACGAAGCTATGACCCTGGCCGTCCGAGCAGATAGACGTCTAAGATCCAGGCGACCTCCTCGGGTGTCTCCTGCTCCTCAGCCGATCCTCAATCCGGTCTCCAGCCAATCCGGACCGGAACCTATGGAACTCGGCAGTATTACGCCTAAGCAGAGAAGGGAACATCGTACGAGGAATCATTTGTGCTTCTACTGCGGGAGTCCGGATCATCTGCTGAATTCCTGTCCGAAGAAAACCTCAGCAGGAAAACTTCCGCTCCTAGACAGTTATCGGGAGGACTGTCTAGGAGCTCAGGTACTCCCTAATGTTTCTAGAGTATTTTTGCCCTGCACCGTCTCTTTCCAGTCAGCCTCACGTGTTGGACAGGCTTTCTTGGATTCTGGTTCAGCCGCCAACTTTATTGATTTTGAATTTGTTTCCCAAATTGTGCCTTCTTTGATTCCCCTGTCCCCTCCTATCCAGGTGTCTAGTGTCGATATGACCCCTCTGCATGCCGGTTTGGTCAAATTCCGTACTCCTGAGATAAGATTGGTGGTGGGTGCACTACATATTGAGTATTGTTCTTTCATTGTAATGAAAAATTTGTCTGTGAACATTATTCTGGGTCTTTCTTGGCTTCAGCTGCACAATCCGGTTATTGATTGGGTGAGTCAGGAATTAGTTCACTGGGGCCTGCAGTGTAAGGCCCATATGTCTCAAGTTTCCCTTTGTTCTACCAATGTATGTGATTCTGAGATCCCGGAGTTTATTTCAGATTTTGCAGACGTTTTTTCGAAACCTCTGTCTCAAGTCTTGCCTCCACACAGAGACTTTGATTGTAAGATTGATCTATTGCCTGATGCCAAGTTACCTAAGGGTCGGATTTATAATCTGTCTGTGCCAGAAAGAGAGTCTCTAAAACAATACATCAGTGAGAGTTTGGCTATAGGATATATTCGGCCTTCCGAATCTCCTACGGGGGCTGGTTTCTTTTTTGTTGAGAAAAAAGATGGGGGTTTGAGACCATGTATTGACTACCATGAACTTAATAAAATCACTGTTAAAAACTCTGGACCGCTTCCCCTCATCCCGGACCTCCTGAATCAGGTTCCGGGGGCCAACTGGTTCTCCAAATTAGATCTACGGGGAGCTTATAACCTGATTCGGATCCGGGAAGGGGATGAGTGGAAGACAGCCTTTAATACGCCTCTGGGACATTTCGAGTATCTGGTTATGCCTTTTGGTTTAAGCAATGCCCCAGCTGTATTCCAAGGTTTTATGAATCATATCTTTCATGACTGTATTGGGGTTTTTATGGTGGTTTATCTGGATGATATCCTGATATTTTCTTCTGATCTGGATTCACACCGTAAACATCTTCGTCTGGTGTTATCCCGTTTGCGTAATCATTCTCTGTTTGCTAAACTAGAAAAATGTATTTTTTGTGTACAAAAAGTTTCATTCTTGGGTTATGTGGTCACTCCTTCCGAGGTTCAGATGGATCCGTGTAAGGTTCAGGCAATCGCGGATTGGGTTCGGCCCACGGATTTAAAATCTCTTCAACGTTTTCTTGGATTCGCCAATTACTACAGGAATTTTATCAAGCACTTTTCCGTAATTGCCAAGCCACTCACAGATCTTACCCACAAGGGGGCTGATCCCAGTAACTGGTCTCCTGCTGCGTACTCTGCGTTTGAGGAACTCAAGAAAGCGTTCTCCTCTGCGCCTGTATTAATTCAACCTGATCTCTCTCAGCCATTCATTGTTGAGGTAGATGCTTCTGAGGTCGGTGTAGGGGCAGTTTTATCTCAAGGGTCAGCTGCTCTCACTAACCTCAGACCATGTGCATTCTTTTCCAAGAAATTCTCGTCTTGTGAAAGGAATTATGATATTGGGAATCGCAAGCTCCTTGCCATCAAATGGGCGTTCGAAGTGTGGCGCCATTTCCTGGAAGGAGCTCTTCACCCAGTGACAGTGATCACAGATCACAAAAATCTTGTGTACTTGGATAATGCAAAACGTCTCAATGCCCGTCAGGCTAGATGGGCGTTGTTTTTCTCTCGTTTTAATTTTGTGGTCACTTTCCGACCTGGTACCAAGAATGTCAGGGCTGATGCTTTGTCTCGGAGTTTTGGTGTCCCTGAGGGTCCTGAGTCGGAACCTGGTAACATCTTACCTGCTGGTATTGTTTTGGCAGCCATCTCCTCTCACCTCTCAAATCAAACTTGCTCCAAACAAAATTCTGCCCCAAGAGACCTTCCGGAAGGCAAAATGTTTGTTCCCTTGTCCCTTCGATTGAGAGTGTTAGAGGAGACACACTGTTCCGTACTAGCCGGTGATCCAGGTGTTCGGGGAACACTAGATCTATTGAAAAGAAACTACTGGTGGCCACATATGAATACTGACGTTCATGCATTTGTTCTAGCTTGTCAGGTCTGTGCGCGAGGAAAGGTCCCCAGGAGACGTCCTGAGGGACCTCTTCTCACACTCCCAGTGCCAGACAGGCCTTGGTCTAACGTGTCTATGGATTTTGTTACCGATCTGCCACTTTCTCAAGGGTTCTCTGTTATATGGGTGGTGGTGGATCGTTTCTCTAAGATGGGCCATTTTGTTCCACTAAAAAAACTGCCTTCTGCAGAGGAATTGGCAGATCTATTTATTCAACATATTGTGCGTCTCCACGGTATTCCTGATGAAGTTGTGTCTGACAGGGGGGTACAATTTGTGGCTAAGTTTTGGCGAGCTTTCTGTTCTAAGCTTGAGGTAAGATTGTCCTTTTCCTCTGCCTTCCATCCCGAAACTAATGGGCAAACGGAGAGGATGAATCAAGAGCTCATACAGTACCTTCGTCTTTTTGTTTCTGACTGTCAACATCTGTGGGTCTCATATCTTCCGTTAGCAGAGTTTGCCATCAACAATCACACTAGTTCATCCACACTCACATCTCCTTTCTTCTGTAATTATGGATTCCATCCCAGGTTTTCCTTCTCGTCATCGTCAGTTTCGGATACCCCTCGTGCTGAGTCCATAACTAACCAACTGTGCACAGTGTGGTCGCAAGTTCAGCAGAACTTGAAAAGAGCACAAAGTTTAATGGTCCATTCATCCAGAAGTAGGCGTACTGTCTCAGAAACTTTTGTTGTGGGTGACAAGGTCCTATTGTCTACTAAGAACCTTAAGTTGAAAGTTCCGTCTCTGAAATTGGCTCCTAGGTTCATTGGTCCATTTACCGTAACTCATGTTATTAATCCTGTATCGTTCAAGGTGGCGTTGCCCTCTGATTGGCGGGTTCACAATACGTTTCACAAGAGTCTGTTGAAACGCTATGTGGATCCTGTGGTACCCCTCCCTGACCCTCCCTCGCCATCTGTGGTGGAGGGTGATCTCGAGTATGAGGTAGAGAGGATTGTCGATTCCAGACTGGTCAGGAACTCTCTTCAATACCTCATTCATTGGAAGGGTTTCGGTCCTGAGGATAGATCTTGGGTCACTGCTAGGGATGTTCATGCTAGGGTTAATACTCAGGTGCTGGGCTGAGTGGCTTCTCGAATCTGGTCCATTCAGAACCTGAGGGTGGGATATCTTCCTGCATAAATACCTGCCTTCTTCTTTGCTCCTTGCTGGTTTTTGCAAATCCTTGCTATACCTGCTTGTGCTCTTGTATCGTGTGTATCCTGACAGCTTATATTTGACCCTTGGCTCGTACCTGACTACTCTACCGTCTTCTGATTTGTACTTACGTTATCTCTGGTTTTCTGACGCGGCTTGTTGACCATTCTTCTGTGTTTTGTTTGTCTCTGTTTGTTGTCCCTTTTCCCTGCACCTTAGTAAGTGTAATTGCAGTCTTCGTGGTTGTCGCCGTGTCGCCTAGGACACGGGAGGCAATTAGGCAGGGACAGGGGTTGGGGAGAGCTCAGGGATCACATTTCCCTTTTCTGTGTACCCCAACCTTGACACAGGTACATTAGTGACCAAGCATGCACGGACTGGCAGTTCTTAGCTGATTTTAGCATAAACATCCAAAAATAGGGCAATACAATTTTCTTTCCACTATGCAAGTGTGTCCGCCCACGCCCCCCACACGTCAGACTAAGTTCTACAGCTTTTGTACTCGTGGATTAATCATCACATATAAGTCAAAGTACCTACTAATCTGAGGCAGTGACGCTGCAGAGCCTGCCTCAGATTAGTAGGTACTTTGACTTACCGTATTTTTCGCTTTATAAGACGCACCCGATGATAAGATGCACCCCAGATTTTAGAGTAAGAAAATAAGAAAAATATTTTTCATCAGACCTTACATCAGATCCTAATATCAGACCCCCCATAAATTTCAGGACATCACATCAGACCCCCATATCAGCCCTCCATGTCAGACCCCCATCAGATCTCAAATCAGCCCACTCAGCCCCATATCAGCCTACTCATCCCCCATCAGACCTCAGATCAGCCCACTCAGCCCCATCAGACCTCAGATCAGCCCTCATATCAGCCCACTCTGCCCCCATCAGACCTCAGATCAGCCCCCATATCAGCTCACTGTGCCCCCATATCAGCCCTCTCTGCCTCCATCAGACCTCAGATCAGCCCACTGTGCCCCCATATCAGCCCACTCTGCCCCCATCAGATCTCATATCAGCCCACTCTGCCCCGTCAGACCTCAGATCAGCCCCCATATGAGCCCACTGTGCCCCCATATCAGCCCACTGTGCCCCCATCAGACCTCAGATCAGCCCCCATATCAGCCCCCTCTGCCCCATCAGACCTCAGATCAGCCCACTGTGCCCCCATATCAGCCCACTCTGCCCCATCAGATCTCAGATCAGCCCTCATATCAGCCCACTCTGCCCCTGTCAGACCTCAGATCAGCCCCCATATGAGCCCACTGTGCCCCCATATCAGCCCACTGTGCCCCCATCAGACCTCAGATCAGCCCCCATATCAGCCCACTCTGCCCCATCAGACCTCAGATCAGCCCACTCTGCCCCCATATCAGCCCACTGTGCCCCCATATCAGCCCACTCTGCCCCCATCAAACCTCAGCTCAGCCCACATCAGACCTCAGATCAGCCAACTGTGCCCCCATATCAGCCCACTGTGCCCCCATCAGACCTCAGATCAGCTTATCAGCCCCCATATGAACCTACTGTGCCCTCATCAGACCTCAGATCAGCCCCCATACGAGCCCACTCTGCCCCCTTCAGACCTCAGATCAGCCCCCATATGAGCCCACTCTGCCCCCATCAGACCTCAGATCAGCCCCATAAGAATAAAATAATAAACGTCTCTTACCTCTCCTGCGCCGCGGGTCCGCTCTGGGTACGGTGCTCCTCTGTCTTCTCTTGCCGGCGCTGCACTGTCACCTGACTGCGTGCAGCGCCAGGTCATAGTGCGCACACTATGTCCTGACGCTGTACAGGGTCAGGAAAGTGCCAGGCTGCCGGAGAAGACAGAGAAGCGCAGGACCCGGAGCGGAGCCATGGCACAATAGGGTAAGTATTCCTCCCCTGCTCCCGGCAGGTATTACATACTAGTGAGCACTTCCATAATGGAAGCGTTCACTAGTATTCGCTTTATAAGACCCACGGCAATTTTCCCCCTACTTTTGGGGGGGAAAAGTGCGTCTTATAAAGCGAAAAAAAAGGTATATGTGATGCCTTAATACCCATCATCATCATTTTTTTCTTTTGGTACAGGGCTTATTGCCTGAAATGCTTTATTTAATGATGTGGGATAATTTTGGATGCTTGTAATAAGTAGATAACTTGGGGCAGACTCCATTTTTCTCACCGAGACATACTTACCGCTGCTCTTTTTAATGTACTGATTGCTGCTATATATTATGTAAATGTTATATTTAATAAAATGTATCATTTTTTGCTACATCTCTGTGGAAGTATATTTCTTATATTGGTGATATCTAAGTTCACTGTGTAGACATCCATGGAGTCATTTATCAAACTGGTGTAACGCAGAACTGGCTTAGTTGCCATAGAAATCAATCAGATTCCACCTTTCATTTTCCAAAGGAGCTGTCAAAAATGAAAGGTGGAGTCTGATTGGTTGCTATGGGCAACTAAGCCATTTGTACTTTACACCAGTTTGATGACCCCACCACTGTCTAGCTGTAGACTGACACAGATTGATTGTTGTAATGTAACTCCTTCTCCCTATGGGGAGGTTAGCATAGTCCCACCAAGCAACAGGTTGATGGAAGAGAAAGCAAGAGGAGTTTGGGTTTGCCATCCGTGCACTTAACTGCTCTGTTACATGTGGATTAAAGGTACTTTTTCTCCAGAATGATGCAACAGATCAGTAAGTGAAAGGTATCCTTACATGCATCTGAATTAACCCTACAAAGCAATATGCATGGTTTACCAGTGAATTTCCTGGTCACAGATTCCCTTTCATTTTTATATTAGGGACTGTATTATCAGGAATTCTCTTATGTAATGATAACACCATTCACAGGCAACCTGTGGACAACAGGTAACCTGTTTAAATAGGCCACGCTTCCTGGTCACATGACATGCCCAGTGTCACATGACCAGGGATGTCAACGCACCTATCCAACCCAGCCTTTCTCCCTAGCAAACATTGTATAGAATTGCATCTGCTGACGTGAGGAATTTCAGAGCTCCATACCTGTGGGAAGGTCACCTCAGGGATTTGGGGGATCACTTCAGAGATGTGGGGGAAGTGCATGTTGTGGGGGTCACTGCATGTTGAGGGGGTCACCTCAGGGATGTGGGGGGCACTGCATGCTGTGAGGGTCACCTCAGGGATGTGGTCACTGTCTCCCCCATTCTCCAGGAAGCCCAGGGGCGGGAAACAGTTCTCAAGCCGACACAGCTGCTTCTCCTGAGACATCAGCAGGTCCCCGATTGACAATAAGCTCTCCTTCCGGCCCATGCTAGCCTCCACCGGCTCGCAGACTCGTATGTGCAAGAGTTCAGCTTGGGCCCCCATCCCTCAGTGCTTTGTGGCAAGGGGCATGGGTGCACCTAGCCTTTCTGCTGCCTAATGTAAAAATGTAAACACTCCCCCATGCCAAATTCTCCACATAACCCCTTTCCTCCAGTCCTACTATTAAAGGGTTTGTCCTCTTTTTACTATTGATGATAGGTCATCAATATCAGATCGGCAGGGGTCTGACCTCCGGCACCTCGTCAATCAGCTGTTTAAAGAGAAGGCAGCACCCATATGATAGCTGCTTTCTCTGCTCTGTTTACCTGCTCGCCACAGCAATTGCAGTGATGAGCAGTGTAATTACAACTATGACATCCCCATTCACTTCTATGGAACTGCTCCATCTGTTCAAGTGAAAACCACAGAGCAGTGCCATAGAAGTGAATGGGGACGGTATACTTGTATACACAAAAAGTGTAATACCATGCGATCAAAAAGACGTTTTAATCCCAAAATGGTACCAATCAATCCGTCATCTCGTCCTGCAAAAAATGAGACCCTACCTAAGACAATTGCCCAAAAAAATAAAAAAAATATGGCTCTCAGAAAATGGCAACACAAAAAAAAAGATTTTATTCTGTTCAAAAATGCATCTAATGTGTAAAACATAACAGAAATAAAAATGTTAGACATATTGGGTATCACCGTGTCCGTAACAACCTGACAGGTGAATGCTGTAAAAAAAATTTTTTTAAAAACTATGCCAAGACAGCTATTTTTTTCCCTCTTGCCTCACAAAAAGTATAATGGCAGACGATCAAAAAGGCGTATTTACCCCAAAATGGTACCAATCAAATCGTCATCTCGTCCCGCAAAAAATGAGACCCACCTAAGACAATCGCCATAAAACTAAAAAAAATAGGACAGTTAGAAAATGGCAACACAAAAACAAGTTTTATTTCTGTTCAAAAATTAATTTACTGTGTAAAACTTAACAAAAATAAAAATAATATACATATTGGGTATTGCCGCGTCCGTAACAACCTGCTCTATAAAAATATCAAATTATTTGCCCCTTCGTGTGAATGCTGTAAAAAAAAATTTAAAAAAACTGTCAAAACCTTTTTTATTCACCTTGACTCACAAAAAGTGTAATACCAAGCGAACAAAATGTCTTATGTACCCCAAAATGGTACCAATGAAAACGTGAAAAAATTAGCCCCCCATATAAGACAATAACTCAAAAAATAAAAATCAACGGCTCCCGCAAACCAATCCATCAAAATCTGTGCTGCAAAATCCATATGGCGCTCCTTCTGTTCTGAGTCCTGCCATGTGCCCCCACAGCAGTTTATCACCACATATGGGGTGTTGCCGTATTCAGGAGAAAATGGATAAGAAATTATGGGGTGCTTTTCTCCTGTTAGCCCTTGTGAAAATGAAAAATTTGGGGCTAAAGCAACATTTTATTGAAACTTTATTGAAACTTTTCATTTTTACAGCCAAGTGTTTCCAAATTCCGTAAAACACTTAGGGGGTCAAAGTGGTCAGTACCCCCCTTAATATGTTCTTTAAGGGGTGTAGTTTCCAAAATAGGGTCACTTTTTGAGTTTCCACTCTAGGGGTATGTCAGGCTCTCTTAAAATACAAAATGGTACCTAAAAACCATTCTAGCAAAATCTGCTTCCAAAATCCATATGGCGCTCGTTTCCTTCTGACCACTGCCACGTGCCCATAGAGCAGTTTACCACCACATATGGGGTATTTCTGTAAACTGCAGAATCAGAGTAATGTATATTGAGGTTTAGTTTGCTGTTAACCCTTGCTGTGTTGCAAAAAAAATTATTAACATGAATAATCTACCAAAATAGTGAAATTTTGAAATTTCACCTCCATTTTCCTTTAATTGTTGTGGAACACCTCGAGGGTTAACAAAGTTTGTAACATCATTTTTTTTTATAATTTGAGGGGTGTAGTTTCTATAATGGGGTCATTTATGGGTGGTTTCCATTAGGTAAGCCACACAAAATCACTTTATAACTGAATTGGTGCTCAAAAAAATTGTTTGGGAAATTTTGTTGAAAATTTGAAAAATTGCTTCTAAACTTCTAAGCCCTCTAACTTCCTAAAAAAATAAAATGACATTTACAAAATAATGCCAACATAAAGTATACATATGGGGAATGTTAAGTAATAAACATTTTATGAGGTATCACTTTTTGTTTTAAAAGCAGAGAAATTGAAAATTTGAAAATTGAAAATTTTTCAAAATTTTTAGTAAATTTGGGATTTTTTCATAAATAAAGGTGAAATATATTGACTCAAATTTATGACTGTTATGAAGTACAATGTGTCACGAGAAAACAATCTCAGAATGGCCTGGATAAGTAAAAGCGTTCTAAAGTTATTACCACATAAAGTGACACATGTCAGATTTGCAAAAATCGGCCTGGGATTTAAAGGGGTTATCCCGCGAATAATGTAAAAAATGAAAATCAGACATCATATAGTACATGACAACCTCTATTTAACAAAGCTAGAACCAGCCCTGTACCTCACATGGATCCCTAGATCTACCCATTCATTACTCTACTAGATTTATATCAAGCTGACAGCTCAAGGGGAGTGTCTTTTCTGCTGCAGCTCAGGGGGGCGTGTCTCAGCTCTCCCTATCACAGCTCAGGAGGCAGTTAAAAGTTGAAACTGAGCATGTGCGGCCTGCTCAGTGAATAGGTCAAAGAAATAAGAAATTAAGTGGTCCTATACAGATACATGTTATTAAATAACTCAGTAGCTATACAAAATTTTTAATGACATGCAATTACAAAAGTATTCAGATCCAGGTGCTGGTTTGAAAACTGTAGAATATTTTTCGTGGGACAACCCCTTTAAGGTGAAAAGTGGCTCGGTACTGAAAAGGTTAAACAGCGGATCATTGGGATCTAATATTGATGACCTATTCTGAGGATTGCTACTGTAAATGCTGTGGATTTACCGCACGGAAATCCATGTGGCCATGCCAAAAAGTTCTCCAGTATTAACTAAAGCTCAATTAAGGAAACCCTGAGCCACCCTGAGTGTCAGTTGAAGGGTATAGAAGACAAGGGGAAAACTTATCATAAGGGAAATATTTGAAGTCAGTTTTACTTGACCCTGCGTTGGCGTACTTTCTGTCAAATGTATCGACCGTCGCACGTTGTTTGTTAAAGGGTTATTTTTCAAACTTACATGTTCATATAATAGAAAATCATACAATTGTCTAATATACATGTATTTAAAAATCTGCATACATACCTTTCTTATATCAGGCAGTTGACCCCTATATTAGTAACATAGTTTATAAGGCCCAAAAAAGACATCTGTCCATCCAGTTCGGCCTGTTTTCCTACAAGTTGATCCATAGCAAGGCAAAAAACCCCTGTGAGGTAGAAGCCAATTTTCCCCACTTTAAGGGAAAAAATTCCTTCCCGACTCCAATCAGGCAATCAGAATAACTCCCTGGGTCAACGACCCCTCTCTAGTAACTATAGCCTATAATATTATAAGGCCTCTTTCACACCAGCGCCAGTACGGATCCGGCGGGTGAAGGGTGCCGCTGGATCCGTACTGCCACATGAACACGTGGGGCTGGAGCAGCGAATACACATACACACACATACACACACACATAAACATACACAGACACATAAGCATACACATACACAGACACTTACCTGTTCCTGCAGCTTTGGACCTGACCAGCGACGAGGAGGACGGTGCGCACAAGGGTAAGTTTACCCACAGCGCCACCTGCTGGAGGGAGGGGAAATTGCAGGGAGACAGATCCGTCATGAACTCCATTGAAAGTCAATGGAGGACGGATCCGTTTACCATTGTGTCACACCAAATGGATCCGTCCCCATTGACTTGTATTGGGGGTCATGACGGATCCGTCTTGGTGTGGATGCCCAGACCGGAGAGCAAACCGCAGCATGTTGCGGTTTGCTCTCCGGTCTGGAGACGGAATGGAATGCTTCTAGGAGCATTCCATTGTCTTCAGTTCAGTTTTGTCCCCATTGACAATGAATGGGGACGAAACAAGCGTTTTATTCCGGTATTGAGCCCCTATGACGGAGCTCAATACCGGAATATTAAAACGCAAGTGTGAAAGTAGCCTTACACTGCAGAAATACATCCAGGCCCTCTTGAACTCTTTTAGTGAACTCACTATCACCACTTCCTCAGGCAGAGAGTTCCATAGTCTCACTGCTCTTACCATAAAGAATCCTCTTCTATATTTGTGTACAAACCTTCTTTCCTCCAGACGCAGAGGATGGCCCCTCGTCACAGTCATAGTCCTGGGGATAAATAGATCATGGGAGAGATCTCTGTACTGACCCCTGATATATTTATACATAGTTATTAGATCTCCCTCAGT